>CM062344.1:376968-976968 GCA_031216105.1 Dalbergia cultrata | reverse complement strand
AAAAAAGATTTGATATCGAAATGGACAAAAAATATACGTACAAATACGCAAGTGGTCCCTATGTATTTGGTTTAAGCATGAATATGCAAGGGGGCCCTGCGTATTCATGTTTTAAGTAAATATGTAGGGGCCCTTGCTTATTTATGCTTAAACCAAATACGCAAGGACCCTTGTGTATTCATTCATGTACTGCTTATTATTGTTCATTGCCTCTAATATCAATTTTATGTTCCTTTATTACTGCTCCTTTAATACACATAATTTATGATTCAATAAATAAACATATTAAAAAAATTTAAATATAAATATGTACATGTCATTTAAATACAAAATTTTACACATAATTTAAAAATTCTCCTTGCGCACATGGTGTGTTAGTGTGCCGCAGTGCCTAGGCTGCAGTACTCTATGTGGCTGCATAAATGAAATTTAAATGTTCCTAAATATCAACCCATAAAAAAAAACCTTAAAAAATTAGTCATCTCAATTAATTAAATATATAGATTCTCAAACTATCTTAAACTAATTAAATATATAGATTCTCAAGGTTTAAATTTTACCACCCTAAACCCTAAACTAAATAATTTTTAAATAAAAGTTCATTGGTGGTTTGATATTAAACTTATAAATTTAAAAAAAAATAAAAAAAAAATTATCTTTGTTGGCACATCATCCACCTAAAAGTAACTAAACTAATTTTAAAGTTAAAAATGTCTCAACTTCAATGGTAAAATTATTCACTTATCCATTTAACTAAACTAATTTTAAATTAACTAAATTAATAAAGACAATATTTGACAATCAAGTTAACAAATTAAACTAAACATATTCTCTTAAACTAAACTAACTTAAAAGTAACTAAACTAATAAATAAAATACCAAACAATTAATTAAATAAATTAAGTTAAACATATTTTCCTAAACTAAACTAACTTTAAAGTAACCTAATTTAAATTAAACTAACTTAAGTTAACTAAACTAATTTAAGTAAGCAAACTAAACAAAACATATTCTCCCTTAAACTAACCTAATTTAAAATTAACTAAACTAATAGCAAGAATACTTGACAATTAAATCCGTAAACTAAACTAAACTAGCATCGAATTAAACAAAGAAAATAATAAAGGTATACTAATAAAGAGATAAAATACCTAAATATGAAGCTTAGTGGAGATATGAACATCATCTAAGTGGTAAAGATTGTTTATCATGATGAATACAGATTCTTTGAAAGTGATAGTGAAAAAGGAGAGGATTGAGTGAATGCGATTTAGGCCATGGTATATTCAGGGTCATATATAGTGAGCATGAATACACATGAAATCCCTATGAATTGCAAACTAACATGAATATACAAGGGACCCCTGCGTATTCACTTAAAACATGAATACGCATGGGTCTGATGCGTATTCATGTTGGTTTGCAATTCACAGGGACCTCATACGTATTCATGTACATTAAAAATGGCTAATTTTAATAATTATTATTTTTTTTATTTGTGTGGATAATATTTTTTTATTTTAAATGGTTAAAAAAATCCAATAAGGAGAGAGAATAGTGGAAGGAAAAAATAGAGTAGTAGTGAGGAGAAAGATGAAGTAGAAATAATTAAGGAGCGATAATAATTTTATAAAATTCATGTAAATATCTCTAAAGATCAATCAACTTTTCCAATCGTTTCTGCATTTAATTACAATTGATATACTCTCTTCGTTTTAGCAATAGATAGATAAATTAACAAAATAGTAAATGCCATTGATAATTGTTCAAAATAAGTTGTAATTTGACTAATCTAGACATGTCTTGAAACAAATTAACGCCACTAATCTCATTAATATTCTTTATTTAGTCACACGAAGAACATTTAAAGTTGGGGTATTATCGAAAAAATATTAATAACATAATTAATACTTATAAAGGATGGATAAATTGAAATTATAAAAAAAACCCTAAATCTACCTATTATACTAATAATTTAGACTCATTTTAGGGAAACTTTCTACACGTATTATTCATAGAGCTATTTAGGCTCACCGCTTTCTCAATCTTTATATTTAAAGTAATATTTTGAATTTAATTTATATTTTAATTATTAATTATTAATTATTTTTCATATAAAATAAAATTAAAGATTATAATCTGCACAAAAAAATTACTATACTAATAATTCAGACTCATTTTCAAAAAACTTTCCACGTATCATTCATGGAACTATTTAGGTGCTACCGCTTTGCCAATCTTTATATTTAAAATAATATTTTGAATTTATTTTATATTTTAATTATTAATTATTTTTCATATAAAATTAAATTAAAAATTATAATCATTAAATATTACAATCCGTGCAAAAAATAATAAAGATTACGGTAAAATAAAATTATAAAATTAAAAATTAATATAAACTACTATCTATTATACTAATAATTCATATTCATAGCAAGAAAACTTTTTACATGTGTCATTCATAAAGCTATTTAGTGCCTATTTTCTCAATATTTATATTTAAAGAAATAGTTTAAATTTAATTTACATTTTAATTATTCATTATTTTTCATATGATATAACATTAAATATTACAATCATTAAATGTTTCAATCCTGCCAAAAAAATCTACTATACTCATAATTTACGCTCATTAGTCTCACCGCTTTTCAATCTTTATATAATTATTTTCCATATAAAATAAAATTAAAGACTATAATTATTAAATATTATAATCCATGCAAAAAATAAATAAATAAAGCTTACAATGAAAATAAAATTACAAAATTTAAAATTAATGCAAGGTACTAGATTAATAATTAAGACTCATCTAAGAGAACTCACACATGTCATTTCGATGTATATATACACACACAGACACGAAGGATAGTATTTTTCAGACCCCCAAGCACTAATATTATCCAAATTTTGAGCATGAGACTAATGTCCGGAGACTCAAGTACTCCTCAATAGTTTTTATCTTTGTAATTTTTATAAATTCTATTTGTTGGATTTTTGGTTTCTCATATCTATTTACGATTTTTTTAAAAAAAAATTGGTACAGTTTCAATGTTCTTTGTACAATTTTTATTAACCATTTTAATTTCCTAATTTATTTGGTAAATTATGAATGTTCTCTATGAAATTTTTTTTTTGGCACTTAGTTTCTCTGTGCAATTCAAATTTACTTGGTAATTTGGTAAATTTCGGGTATCCTTTATGCAGCATTCATTAATAGTTGGGATTCCATTTTAGTAACTCACGATAACAGATAAATACGGTCATATATTTCTTCGCCACATAAGGTTTTTTATTCTTTTATTTTGGTTAACATAACTTTTCAATATTATTCTATTTAGTTTATTTGCTTTGAATCATTTTTAATATTATCTCCTTATACTACTAATAATTTAAACTCATTTCAAGAAAAGTTCTGTCATTTATAGAACAACTCATGCCCTACCATTTTCTCATCCTTTAAGTTTTTTAATTTTTATTTGTATTATAATTATTGATTTTTAATTATATTTTCATATCTATCTTTTATTAACACATACTCATCATTGAATATTATGCTACTTATTAATTTCACAATTTTTAAACATTCAAAATATTACAAGCCTTAAAATCTTTAGAATGTTTAAAATATTATAATTAAAAAAATTTATGACTTATATTCAACACATACAACGAAAGGTATTATAACATTAAATTTTTATAATATATTAATAAAACTAAAAATAAATTAAAAAGCATAAAAAAGATAAAAGCATTCATGTATTTGAAGAAAAAAAAGTCACATAAATATAATTTTTGAAACCACCATAAAAAAAAATCAAACAAAAATTTTAAAATGCATTCCTCAACTTAAATATTGTTGGAAAAAGATTCATTTTATTATATATTCGATTCATTTTGTATAGTTAATTTTTACATGCATGTTCTTTCCTAAATTAGTGCATATTTTCTCCTAAATCTATATCTTTTCTAAATATTTATATAAACAATTTATTTATCAATTCTTCCTCTTTCCTGAAAAGTTTCTAATTTTAAATTTAAAACTTTTGAAAATCATGAAAAAAAAGGTCTATTTATCTAACTGTCTCACTATACTATATTTATTTTTTGCAACTAAAACATTTCAATTTATCAATTCCATAATTTTTAACATTTCAAATTTTTCAATATTAAAATAAGTAAAATATTGATTCCATAATTTATACAAATTATTTATTAAATATTTTTATAATATTAAATAATTATATCAATTTTTATTGAAAGTAATTGTGTAATTGATGCACTATCCAATAATTGAGATAACGTAAATTAAGATTATATATGATTTTTTTTACTAATTATAACATATATATTTTTTAGGCTCAAAGTACACATGTTAGTAGATTTTTCTTTTCGTACAACCTCAGGATCTCTTAGGACCCGCCCATGTTGTCGGGTCCTAAATTTCACTAAGTCTAGATCCTACATGCTCTTGGAAAGCTATATGCTAGAGCTAAATTCTTAAGATCAAAAGTCCCAGTAATTGTTTCCCAAAGGAAATAAGTTAAAAAGTGATTTTTAATTAATTTTATAAAACCGTTAGACATTTCATTTTTAGCTCAGAAGTTTATAAAATCTTAAAAATTCCCAAATTTAAACTAAAACTCAATATTTTGATTTTGAATGGTGAGTATTTTGATTTTTATGATATTTTATTTGAATCTATATGGGTGTATTTCCTTATTTACATTTGTATTTTAAAGTTAATGGAGAACAAAATAAATACGTATATAAATAAGTGAGTATTAAGACAACCCATATGTGAAAATGAAAGAAAATGTAGTTTGAGTGTCGTTGCTATAAAATTCTTTAGACCAACCTCGCTGCAGTGAGTAGGCGGGCCAGAAGACTCGCTGCAGTGAGATATGTTCGCTACAACAAGTGACAGCTTATTCATGCTTGCTGCTGTGAGTTCATGCTTGCTGCAGCAAGTTGGGCCTGATGTTAGCGTAGTATCTGAAAATGACATCATTCCACTTATGCCCCAAACCCCCTTTTAAAACACAATTCGGGCTCCCCATTTTGGCTGAAGCAAAAACCCTCCCCTAACATATCCTCCTCCCTTTTTCTGTCAAATCCAACCCCAAATCCATCATCCCTAATCATCAAGGTGAGTATATGTTGTTAAATTTTGTCTCAATTCTCTCCATTTTTTCATGACCTTGGGTTGAGCTTTGTTATTTCTCTCATTATTGTCAAATCGGGGTGCTTCCCTAATGTTGTTGGTGTATGTTTAGAGCAATCTAGAGGTTCCCATAGGTTGTTTATGAGTTTTTTTTGTTTCAATGGCAGACGCTAATGTTATCCCTCGTTCCGGAGTCTCTGTGCTGTTGGTACTTCACAGTCTACCCTTCCAGGTAAGTGGATTTGATCTCATGGCCTTAGTTTGGTCATTCTATAATTAATTTCTAATAGTATAAAATATTTAGATAGAATTTATACTTGAGTTTGGACATGGATCAAGATTTATAAATTTTTTGCAACGATTAGCATGAAAATCTACGTTTATAAAAATACATGGAACCATATTTGATAAGCAATTACAACAGTTTGATTTATGCCATGATTTAAATTTGATTCATGATGAGGAAATATTATGTTTTATTTATGAGAAGTAGGAGCAGTTGAACGTAGAATAAATAGAATCACCCTTTATGATTGCAGTTGGTTTTAGATTAGAGAGTTACCGAGAGGATTAGAACTATGAGTTAACGCTAGGTATTCCGTTGACCTTGGTATACTAAGACCTGCCAAGGGCATGTTATCCATTTTTTAGATTAGTCCTCCAGGGATGCAGTTCCCCAAGGACCGTTAAGATATCTTCTAGATAAGGGCTCTAGTTCACCAAGGACTAAGCACCCTCCTTATAGTGATAGATAATCTGTTCTCTTTCTAACTCTTGAGAAATTAAAGAAGATCCATGTGTTTGCTGCAAATTTTATGATTTAGTAGCTAATATACAATTGATATAGAAATGATTTACGAGATTACATTATTATTTATATATTATTTCTTCTTGTTGCATGTATGGTTATGTGTGAGGATCCACTCACTGAATTTTATTATAAAACTCACCCTTTTTTTTTCTTCCTTTTCCTCACAGATACATGTATAGCTTTGGATCCTCCACTCCCTCCTCATTAGCAACATTAGATTTCCAGTTTGAGTAAGCTTCATATTGTTATGAAGTATTTGTTTTGTATAGAATGCTCTAGTAACATTGCGGGCAGGGTCCTAGACTATACATTTATTACATTTTATATACTATGATTCTTTTGTATTAGATGGTTTAGCATTCATCAGTTATTTTGTAAATGAGGAACTCAATGTTATTTATATCACAAGTACAATTTTAGATTTCACTTATGGAAAGAGGGGTTATTTAGAATTTTTATAAGTTAAATGCAGAATTTAATTTATGAATTAAATTATATTTTATGAATAAAGTATGCATATAGTATGGCGTATCAATCACAAGGCTTATGTGGGAATGTGATTCCTTACGTGTTAGTTATGATCCAAATTAGGTCGTGACAATTTTAAAATTGATATTTTAATTTACTAAAATGATGTACAAAGAAATGAGGTGTAATTGAAATCATAAAAAAGAAATTTACTCATTATTTTTATTAATTAGAAAATATATTTTTGTGAATTTATAAATTAAATGTTTTAATTTACTAAAAGGATGTGAATAGTTAGGGATACCAAAATAAAAAATTAAAAAAACTGCTGAAGCAAGTATTCACAATAAGAATGAGAATAAGGCTAAATTTAGTCTTTATGGGGACAACCAGCAGGGGTGGAGTTCCTATTTGTTAAATGAAACAAGGACAAGAAATGAGGTCCCTACCCTATGGAGACCCACCAATTCTCCATTTATATGAATTATTTAAACATCCACTTATATATATATATATATTTGATTTATATTATGTATGTATTTTCATTTTTATTTTAGATTGTGTTGCATTAGTAGTTTTTGTTATTATGGATATTTATGTTTTGAATTTCAAAGTGTTTTTGAAAATTTTCTCTTTTTGAATTTTTTTAACAAATCTGTTGATATCCTTATGGATTCAAATCCCTGTGGAGAATAGGGAATATGGACCAGTGACGGGGATGAGGATGAGAGACAAAATTCTAAACAGAGATAGGGGTAGGTGACACATCTCGTCTATTATGGATACCCATTGTCATCCCTATAAATAGCTCATGATATAGTAAAATTATCTACTTATTATCTTTCATTATTCAGCAATTTCTACTTTCAACTAGCACAAAATTTCATAAAATAGGCTTTTTATTATTGGTTAAAGGTCTATCAAGACTTTTTCAATCTTGTAAACATTATATTCAAAATAATATGTAAAATAGAATGACACATTTATATTTTTTAAATTTATTTAATTATTTAACTATTAACCTTTTAAAAATAAAATTGTATATTCAATTTTCTATAAGATATATTTAAATAAATTATTCTTTATTTTTTGTAATCATCAGCAAATTATTGTTTTATAAACACCCATGCATCGCACGGGTGAAACAACTAGTTGATAGATAAATTAAAATAAAGAGAATGCTACATTCAAAGCATTCAAACAATTTAGTAGAAATATGATTTAATGGGCTTGGTATAATATATTATTGGGTGAAGATCTTTACATATAGGATCATGACGTGTCATAAACTGTTACTGACTACCATGTATGATTAAATAATGTGTCTTTTCCTTAGTTAGGCCAGTATTTAATAAAAGCAGACTAATAATAGACGAGAGAGTAAAATCAAATAATTTTAGATAAGTTTGAACCAAAACTTTTTTTTTCTCGTACCGATGAAAGTTGTTTGGAATTGTTTTTATTTTTGTGTTTTTTAAAATTGTTTTCAAAAAAATATTTTGAAAATTGTTTTGAAAATTATTTTGGGTGGCAATTAATGAAACCAGCTAATTGCAAATGTGCCACCATATTCTTTCTTGTTTTAAAAAACAAAATTCCAAAAGAATCTTTGTTTTCTAATTTTTGCTTTTTAAACACAAAATTCATTTTTTTTATTTTTAAAATCAATCTGCAAAGAATAACCAACTAAACAATTTTTTTCATTTTTTATTTTTTAAAAATAATTTTTCAAATAACAAAAATGCCCTAATTAAATATAGATCATTTTGAATTTTTTTACTTAACAGTTGTAAACTAATATATATTTTTTAAGAAAATATGGAATCGAATATGTTCTAATTTAACTATGAAAATGGAAAAGATATTATAAAAAATTAATCAAGAAAAGTTTGTTGAATAATGGAGACTGTCATTCTATCCCATTAATGTTTGAATAGTGAGTACATGAACCTTTCATTTGTTTTGGGAGAAAATAAGAAGAGAAAAAAGTGATGAAAACATAGGTATTTAAAAGTTTTCTATTGTTTGCAACAAGAGAAAATAGAGAAGCAAACAGAAATCGGATGTAACTGTCACTAGAAATACTTTCCTCTCTCATAGGCAAAGAATATTGGATATTGATGATTTTCTTAAGGGAAAATGCGCTTTACCCCTTGTACTTTTGCTTTTGTGCAATTTAGACTCTAAGTTTTCAATTTGTGCAACGAGACCCCCTACACTTACCAACATGTGCAAAGAAGCCTTTTTGTTACTAAGCCATCCAAACCCACTGTTAAGTCCCCATGTGCTTCTCATGTACACATATTATTGGACAAAAATACCCTTATTTTAAATCTAATTTCCAAATTCCAATCCTTAATCTCTCAGACTATCATTCTGGATCTTGTCTCAAAATCTGTCTCTTCTCTCTCTCAGATCCAAACCTCTCTCCCAAAATCTGTTTTTCTTCATCCCTACCCCATCAAAGTCCCAGTAAAGAAGAGGACGGATGACGAAGAAGATGAACAAAAATTGTGTATGGCTGTGGCAGTGGTGACCAAGCCGAGGAGGAGGTAGCAGGATGGAAAATGACGGTGCAGTTGGGCTTCTTTGGGTACAAGACGCATAGTGGGACAGTGGCTGGGGTCCATGAGCGCTGCTCGAACGGCGAAGATGGCTGGCTTCGCAGAGCTTGTGTGCGCGATGGTGAGAGGCAGAGGGGCGAGTGCAAGATGGTGGCCAAGGCAGAAGGCAGTGACGACTGTTGGCACGGTGGCGCTGGGGCCTGCACGTGGTCGCAACTAAGGTGCGTGGACGGGCTTGCGAAGGCGTGAGCGTTGGTGGCGGCTCGTGCACAAATGGCAAAGGTTGATGATGATGGTGGTTTGTGGCCTTGATTGGTTTTTTATGATGGTAATGGTGTTGGCACCAAATTTTACTAAGTGTTAAGTTGTCGAACTAATGTTCGACCTTGACAAGTTTGAAAATTAATCAAGAGTTTCGCATGACTAAAGATTGACAAAGTATATTATTTGTTAAAATACATGCCAACCCAAAAGCGGCCAATCATGAAGATGAGTACCTAATTTGGCAATTTGACATTGACAATTCTCTCATTTGACGCTTGACAAGTTGAAGTTGAAGTTTGTCATCTGAGACTTAGAAGATTTTGGATAAAGCAATCAGAAGTTGAAGACAGCTATCATACATAAGGTTCAACAAGTCAAAGTGGGAGTTTGTCACTTGAAGACTTAAAAAATTTTAAAGATACCATCAGAATGACTCCCTCATATGTGATCGTCAATTGACGGTTATTGACAGTTTCTAGCATTTATTGATAGAAGCTTGACAAAGACGTAACAAAGTAGTGATCAAAGAGCATGTGACATAGAAAATAATTGTCAAAGCCACGTGGACAATATCCAAGGGCAGCCAAAAGATAAGTGTCAAAACCCCAGAGTCTTGGGCTATTTATAAATTCTAGTTCTGTATAAATTATAAAGGGTTAGAATTTTCACTCATACACTCACTTTAAAACGTCTCCAATGACTAGATAGAGTCTAGAGTTAACTGAGTATTGTTCTCAACCCTCTCTTTTGCTTTCCTAGGATTATATTTCCTTTCAGTTCTTTGCATTTCTTTACAATTTCTGTACTTTATCTTTAGTTTGTCAATCAAGTTACATTTTGCATTTCTTCTTATCCTTCTTTAATCTGTCAAGCATTGCATTCACATAATCACAACACAAATCACTCAATATTCCATCCTCATTTCATAAAGAATAATTTGACACTTAATTCTTTTGGTGAAGAACCCAAGAGAAGTAGCTTTTCGCTCCCCAAATCGAGATCTTGAAAAGCAAAAGCTGTCATCCAAGCTCCTGAAGTTTGTTGATTTATGCCTGGCTTAGAGCAGTTTGGCCTCTTGCATAAGGAGTTTGTCAATTATTTATTGTTGACAAGTAAGTGCTAAAATTTGCCATAAACAGGTGGTTTGTGGCCTTGGTTGGTTTTTGAGTTTGGATGGGTTATGGGTTTTGGTTGGGTTATGGGCTGCACGATATTGGTGCTGGCTTGTAGGCTAAGTGAAGGTGACGATGGGGTGATAAAGGAGTCAGTGTCATGATATGATGTGTTTTTGCTGTTATTAGCTATGATTGTTAATGATGGTAAGGAGGGAGATGAGGATTGAAAGGTGATGGTTCTTGTGGCAAGCTGGAGAACATGTGTGAGAATTTGTGATGAGAATTGAGTGAGGTTGGAAGGATATATGTGCGTTTGTCAAGTTCGAAGGAAGGTTTGAGCCAGTTCAAAGGTTTAGTTTCATATTAGGATTTGTGTCTTTGAGTAAGGAAGGAGTATGGATTGGAAATTAGATTTAAAATAGGGGTATTTTTGTCCAATAAAATGTGCACGTGAGAAGCATATGGGGACTTAACAGTGGGTTTGAGTGGCTCAGTAACGAAAGGGCTTCTTTGCACAGGTTGGTAAGTATAGGGGGTCGCATTGCATAAATTGAAAACTCAGGATCTAAATTGCACAAAAGCAAAAGTACAGGAGGTAAAACATATTTCCCTTTTATTAATTAATTTACAGTATTACCCCCTTTGATATCTATATTATTGTATATTTTTTTTCTCATTTTCTCTCATTATCTGAACAAATCATGGAAGTCAATAATTTTTAGTCCCATCAAGATATAAAATATAAAATAAACAAATAACAAAATAGTACTATAGTGGATTTGAGTATGTAGCTATAACTAAGGGGAGTTCATTACACTACATACTAGACAACTATTATCAAACCATGAGGCCTAGCTAGCAGGATCTTTTAAACATTTAGTCAGAGGTTCAATTCCTAACAATGTATATGGAGAAGGTTTTATGGCTAGAGGCAAAATCCATATATGTGAACTCTATATCTCGGAGGAATTAGTCATTGTTTTCGGCAATGGATACTATTGGTTTATCAAAAAAAATAAAAAGACAACTACCATTGGGGAATATAATTTAAGTTTGGGACCGCATGATCCTTGGCATTATTATAATGAAATAAAATTATTAAATTATCTTGTTGATCCATTATTATTTCATTTTAACCATACCCAATCATTATTCTTTGTCTCTTTTCTTTACCTCTTCGCTATAACACCCTACGTCGGGTCATTGGCGTCTTCACCTAAACTCCCTAATGCCTTTACTCTGGCCGAAAACACCACCAATCTGACCTACGTTGAACATTGGCTTCTCTGAGTACTCTTCCATTGACAATTATGTAATTAAAAGAATCTCGAATATAATTAGATTAAATTTCAAAAGTAGTCAAAATCATTCACCCTTTTAATTATTATTAACGGTTGATATCATTGCACATAATAAGGTAATTCTTAAATGACAACATAAGAGTATAACTTAGCACTCTTTAAGGATGGGGTTAAGAGCATAGTTAAGAAAACGAACCGAACTGGTCGATTCAATCAGGAACAATTAAACTGGAACGGTTCACATGATTGGCCGATCTAATATTTAAATTTTTTTAGGTTTTTAGTCATTAAGAAAGTAAAAATAACAAGTCACCATTTTTTCAGCCTATTTGATAACTTGCAAGCACTTGTGCCAACGCCATTCTGGATTCCACCATAAAAAGATAAATAATGGCTTGTTGCAACACCTCCTTTTTACAAGCGAACCATGAGGCTTTCATTTAGCTTCTCCCCGATGTGTGGCTTGAAGCCTTCAACGCCTATGCCACTGCTACTCTTTATGATCCCAAATTTATGCAGTGGCTTCTTGTATAATTTCCTAGTCAAATAATGAAATTGATTAAAAGCACAAGCCTTCACATGAATAACGGACGTGCATGTCCAATCTAACATGTTTTTAATCTAGATCACAAATATTTTGATAGCAAAATAATAAAATCTGAGCACTACATGGGCTTTTATATGAATATATATACCAAGCTCTCTTTTTTAAAGATTAATTATGCACATTCTTTTTTTTTATATATAGGCGAAATCAGTTTGCTGACATTAGATTTCAAGTGACCAAAAGTTTGCTAGCATTAGATTTTCAAGTGATCAAAACACACAAAAATCGATCACTAATAATTAGATTTTCTGGTTTTTTTGATGATTGAAATCGGCTAATAAGAAATAGATTTCCTTGTTTTTTATATTTTTCTTTTCTGTCGAGAAAGAGTTGGTAACTACTAGATTTCCCCTTCTTCTTTTTTTTTTTTTTTCCAGTGTTTGGAACCGCTCAAGAAGTCCAATTTATTTTTGCATGCTCGACCATTAACCAATTTCTAACACAAAAAATTTCAATGAAGTCCTTTTATTGTGTAAAAGATTTCAATCAAATCTCTATACTATATAAAATTATAGGGACTTAATCACAAAACTTTTAAGGTATAAGGATTTAATTGAAAATTTTCATATAATACAGAAACTTGATTGTAAATTATTAAATTATAGGGACTTGCTTAAAAAATTTTCTACAGTATAGAGGTTTAATTATAAATGTTTATATTATAGGTATTTAATTGAAAATTGATTGAAACTATAGAGATTTATAAAATAATTAAACTTTATAGAGTGTGGAGGCTTAGTTTAATTATTCTAGAGGTCTTTATAATTTCAATCAATTTTCAAATACATTTTTATCAACCCATAAAAAGGGTGCATACTTATCAGAGACCCAAAAATATACGTGTTTAAAGTCTAATGATGATGAAAAACAATAAGTGATGAATATAGCCTTTTAATGAACAATGCTTTAACTAATGAAAAATATTAATATAGACTTGAGTTTATAATAAATCTTATACGTAACACGATTTTAACGAGTGATTTTATAATATTTATATGGCTTTTATTTTGGTATCCCAAGAACACTGATACCCTTTTAAATTTAAGAATTGTGATTTAATCATGAGTGCTTAAAATATTAATAAATTTAATTAGTAAGACACGTGATAAATTTTTAACTACAAATTACCTAAAAAGTATCAATACTCATAAACTTTATAGAGTATGGAAATAACCATATTTATATATTTTTAAATTTAAATTATATTTTAAAAAATTAATAGGTTATCATGTATAAAATTTATCATAAACTCAAAACTATAATACTATTACTCTTAACTAGTTGCCTTTATTAAAATATCTACGCTATTATTATTTGAATTCAATATTTTAGGCAAAGATAACTTTGAGGATGTGTTTGGTTAAGGAGTAAAAGTGGAGGTCAAAATTATATGAATTAATTTCATGTGTAAAATAACATATAAAACTCATTCATGTAATTTTTACCCTCAATTTTACCCTCCAACCAAGCATACCCTGAGTGTAGTTACAATGAATATAGCTTTTTTTTTTTTTTAAATAAACATTGCTGACGCTTGCACACACTTTGAAACCTTTTTCTTTCTTCAAAGATCTCATAAAATGAGAAATATTATGTGTACTCATTTAATATAAGATATTATATTAATTTATTTTTTATTTATTATTAAATATAATGTATATCATATTTAAATAGAGTCTACACTTTATTCAATAATGAATGAAAAATAAATTCATATAGTGTCCCATAATAAATGAATAGGAATAATATACCCATGAAGAAATCGATCAAATGTAGCCAGATTTCTACAGGTATGAGTTGCGTCAGAAATTGGTTAATGGTCAAGCATCCAAAAAAGAAATAAAAAGGGAAAATCTGCCTCTTCTTTCCCGATTCCAAACCATAAGAAAAGAAAATAACACAACAAAATTTATTTATGGTTAGCCGATTCCAATCGCCAAATAATAAAAAAAAAATCTAATTATTGATGACTGATTGTGTGTTTTGGCCAATTGAAATCTAGTGCTAGTTAAACGATTTTAACTATATTAAAGAATAATAGATGTGCATAATTAATCTCCAAAATGTGAAAATTTAATATATAAAGATTTTCTTTAATTTATATTATTCTTACCTAGAAGTAGAGGTAAGGATGCAAGTGATTCCAACGTCTGTAGAAACAAGGGTGGGGTACCTGCAAAACACTTTGAAGCTCGAGTTAGCAAGTGTGTAAGGAGTAGAAAGGTGTTTTCGTGATCAAGATTGTCATGCCTAGGCTGCGATAGCCATCTTATATAATGTGAGGTTATCCCGTGGTAGATCTGTTATGATCTTCTTTAAGTATAAGAGATAATCCTGTAATTTAGTTAGTGCTAAAAATAATAATTAGATATGATAAGATATAAACCATGAGGTGTTGCGTGGTGGCAGCTCACCTTGTCCCTTAACCATGTGGTAGGGGTTCGATCCCTGTCTATGGGAATGAAGCGCATTTCATGACCAGCCGTTTGCCTCTTTTGGAGAGCTCTCACGGCGAGGGGGATTAGTCACTGCTGTCGGCGGTAGATACCCTGATTTCGATAAAAAAAAAAAAAAAGATATAATAAGATATAAAGATATTATGTACAAGATTTAAGAAATACTCTCAACTAAATCCGAGATAGTTATGCCATGTGACTGAGTTATGGGACCTTGGGAGAGTCTTCCAAATTGAGCTGAGGTCTGGGCCCATATCCGAGCTCTTATTTGAGCCGATATGTGAACCCATATTTTCTAGTACAATATGTGTATCTATATATATATATATATAGACATGCACGTACATATTGGACTCATATGATATGCAGACACAACAAAGGACTCATATCATCAACTCATTTAGGCAAAATCAACACAAAACGCATTTCAAGATTTTCTTTTTCAATTTTTTTTGTTCAAATATTTGACCCACTCAACATGGGTGTCGCATGGAGCACCATGCATTCAAATAACATTTCACAAAAAAAGTTGTTGCTCGATCTTCACTATGAAAATAAAAGTCATTGTCACTGTAGTTGAGTTTGAGTACTAAACTTATCGTGTTAAAATTTTATTTTGCTCTATAGTTTTTTTGTTATTTGATATTTTTATTTATTTTATAATATATAAATAGGTTTATATGTTTTTGCACAAATATATACATTTTATTTTAGCATGTTTGGAAACCCATGAGAATCAATTTTAGAGGCGCAAAATCGATTTTGTGAACTTTTCAACTTGTTTGATTTTTTGATGGAGTGCAATTTCAGAATTGATTCTAGCTTCAAAATCAATTTTAGAAGATTGTTGTTTCTAGGTTTTAGCTTTTGTAATCTTAGTTAAACTCAACTCTTAAATTAAATTATCAAATATAATTCACATTTGCTTAAAATCAAGTCTAACAATCAATTTTAGGACAATCAATTCTATTAAATATCAATTCTAGAGAAGCAGAATCTAACACACTTAATATATTACTAAAAATTTTCAAAACTTATTATTTTTCTTTACGAATGTTGTTAGGCACCTATTAAAACAACCATCAATGAAAAGAAAAACAAGAAATATACTAATAAAGATGTTTTGGGATGAGAAAGAAGAGCCACAGGCGCTCTTGTTAACGAGCCATTGTCAATGCTACCCAATGGGGCAGCCAACAGACAGCGTGGGACCTCGTTCTTTTACTTCCTTGTTCTTTTTGGACCCTCTACCTCTGCCCCTCTTATTTTTGTATGTGACTAGGGATGGCAATCGGATAGGATGGGATGTCATGCATCGGTCATAAAATAGGATAGGATTGATTGATTTGTTTTAATTATTTAAATTAAAAATATTAATTCATTTTTGTCAAAATATAATCATAGCTTATTTTTGTTATATTTTTAGCTATTTTATCAACTTATTCTGTCCCGTTACGAACTAAAATAATTTTAGCTATTTTAATTATTTTAGCTTTTTTTGTTGAAAATGATAAACCGTCACATTAAAAAAAATGGTGGCTTAACAAGCCAATCCAACGGATTCAACCCATTTTACCACCCTATCGACGATTCTACCACTTTTAACTAGGGTGAAGAAAATTAGGCCAACCATTGAATTGGATGAAGAATTGGTTTAGAAGCTTATTGGTGTAATCGGTTTAATCAAATCCAATCATAATATAAGTATGTTGAAAATTTGAAAAACCCACTTTTCAATATAAAACTTATCATTTTAAATTTTGTAACTACTTTCTCTGTCCTTAAATGATTGTCCAATTATAAATGTTCACTAGAATTAAAGAAATTATTAATAAAACATCAATATTAGTAAAAATTATGAATAATTTACTAAATTGTCTTCATTTCTTTTCAATACTCCAACTTCATCTCCCTCTTTTACTAATGAGTTAATAGTGTTGAATAAGGATATTATTGATAAAAAAAATAACTAATACTACCCAAACTTTTGAAATAGAAAGTTATTTCTAGGCAAAATTTTTTTTTTAAATAGATAATTATTCAAGGACAGAGATAGTAATATCTTAAGGATTTTGCTACTCCCTTCCTTTTAAAGCATTTGTCACTTTTGGACAAGTATAAGTATTAAAACAAATAGCAAATGTGTTTGGAATAGAGTAAAATACAATAAATGAACTAATATAGCCTTATTAAATGAAGTACTTATGAAAAATTAATAGTTAGTGAATGAAATTACTTAGGAATACTAAAAAAAAAATTGTATTGAAATGTAAAATTATCTAAAAATAGACAAAAAATTTAAAACGTAAAATTATTTGAAAATAGATAGATATTTTAAAAAGGAGACAGTAATAACTAGTGTAGTATATATCCCACTCATTAGTCACTTCCATTATTGAACCTTTTCTTTTCCCTAATTAATAAAATCCCATTGATGCTCCCATTTATTTCAACCCGCACGAAAACTGATAGAGCCAATGTGGCTACGGTCTGGGAATCAACCAGACACTGATTGAGCCAAGACCTTCCCTTCGTGTCGTTTTGCAGTGTGTATGCCCACTCTTGGTTTTAGCCTCGCTTCGCTGGGCACACAATTGGAATTGGTGGCCAGTGAAAATGATATCTTTACATCAAAAAAGTGGATGTTCATGATCTGCTTGTAGTCATCACTCACTCAACTTTATAAACTCATCTAATAATAGAAAAGTCGTAAATTTTTTTTATGTCAAAATAGGATTGGTGGTACCCATCTATGGTATTGGAATTCGAGCTCAAACTCTTTTCTCATACTACTAAATTAAATAAATCCAAGTGCCCACCATTATCAATGATACTCTATCTTATTGTCCTAACTAATTCTCTGCTGGCTCTTCCTACTCCCCGGAAAAGAAAAAAAGGAGTTTAATTAAATATAGAAAAAAATACATGTTAATGCATGAACTTTATATCATGTGCAATTTATATCCTGACCTTTTAAAATATGCATCATAATACCTTGGATTTTCCAAATAGTGCAAAACACTCTCATCTGTTAAATTAACATCTATTTTCATAATTAAGTAGCCATGTATATCACAGGTATAATTAACTGGATAAAAATATATTTCCTTTTAATTAAATTTTCTAATCCTAAACGCTCTCCACTTAAAAACAGACAAAAATATCCTTTTGTTATAATTGAACTACAGATCTAAATGATTTTTTGTCTATTTCTAAACGGGTAAAGATTTAGAGTTAGAAAATTTGATTAAAAGAAAATATATTTTTATCTCTGTTTAATTTTATATATGGCATGCATATGACTTCTTAATGGTGAAAATGGATATCAACTTAGCCAAATGGGTGTTTTGTACTATTTAAAAAGTCTCAAATATTGCAATGCATATTTTAATAAGTTAAGATATAAATTACATATAGACTAAAATTCAAGATGGTGACATTTTACCCTTAAATATATAGGCGTTCCTTGCCCGATCGGTAATGGTAAAGATCATAAACCTTGCCTACATTTTACCCTTTTTATTGCCTACATTCGTGACACATAAACCTTGCCTTGACTAGGCTGCCTCAAAATTTCACTGTTGCAATATACATTATTCAGTGATGTATTAACGATATGTATAAATTAAAGGTATCAGTGCAAGGCTTGATAAGAGGGAAAGAGATGAGAGAAAAAGATGAGCAAAGGAGGTGTTGAGTGTTTGCTTTGAATGTGAAGAATTGCATTGCTTGAAAGGGTTTACAGATACGACTTTTATACAAGTATTCAATGGCTTGTGATACACACTTTCACTGATAACAGAATAACAGAATTCTAACTTCTCTACTAACAGTACTAACCCTCAGTAACTAACTAGTAGAAGTTTGTTACTTCATCCTATCCTTTACCCTTTCATAAATCTTAATAACATATTTCCACTCTTTAGTGATATGTAACTTTTTATAGGTGTTAAATTTCATCAACTAAATTATTAAGTTGAAAATTCTTCATTTAAAAATTAATTAATGCTTTAATCAAATTATATATCAATATTTACATTATTATAATCCACATATATTTTATTTTATGAAAAAATTAATATTTATAACTATTAATACGGGTTATTTTAGTCAAATATAAAATAATAAAGATAAGAAAACAAAGAATAAATGAAAAACATTGGAAAATGGTTTAAAATGTAGGTTACATTATTTTAGTTTTTGGATTAATTTAGAGGAGGGAAGTGTATATTTTATTAATAGAAGGGAGTGTAATAAAAACGTCTCTCAAGAAAATGACTTGTATGATATTAATTTAGTTTCTGAAATATTTTTTATAATGAATAATTCTTTTGAAGGTTATACACGATGGCATGTTAGTTATCAAAAGCTTTTAGCATCAAATAGATATTTAAAATTTAAAATAATTATTAATTAATTATTTTAGTCCTTCAAGTAGACTATTTGATCAAATAATACATCAAATTAGTTTTTGAAATTGGCAATCAACTTCGAATTCGTTCATGAGGTTTTGAAAATTCTCCGGAGGTTTTTGAAGTTGGCAAAAGCTGAGCATGTTAATCCTCGGTGTTGGTAAACTGTCAGCCAAATTAGTCTTCCCCAAGGATACAGTGACAACAATTACATTTTGTCCCGCCGGCCACTAGATGGGATTGACTATATGGTTTAGATCGTGTTATAATTAACATCCTATTGTAAATCATACATATATTGAAATAATTAAAATTTAAATTTGTTTTAATAATTTTTTTTGATAATTTATTTTATTAGTTATGCCTATAATTTTTCTAGACTTCTTTCTATCTCTGACTATTAGACTACCTTTCGTCTTATCGATCTGTCAATTTTTGTTAGAAGTTTTCTAAAACCGATATAGAATGATAATAGTCATGCATTTCAGGTACATGTGTGAGTGTGAGACGAATATACAATACGAAGGAAAGACGGGATAGATTTTGAATTTTGTAGGTGATACGTACAAAGGCTTTTGCGAAGCCAAAAACCTGACCATAAAGTGAATGAATCCCATGATCAAAGTCGGAGCACCAAGGATCGGATTAGTTGACGATACCCTATCTATTGTAGTAGAACTTTGTCCTAAATCTGCTTCTTTTTATTATTATTTTGAGATGATCCTTTCTCTCTCCTCCTCCGCCTCCTTCTTTCCATCTCTCGTTTTTTTTCCTGCTTTCTTACTTTTCCAATAATTATGTCTACCAAAAACAAAAAAAAAAGAAATTGATATACGTAGTATAAAAATCGTTTAAGTACAACTGCAGTGCTTGTTAACCATTAATCATGAATATCATAAACTTATAACCCACTGTTTTTCTTCAATATATACTCCCGATCAATGAAAGGGCCCACACCCAGCCGTCTGTCTCATTGCTCCTTTAATAGTTGATATGATCTTCAAACTGAAAGAGAAACAATTCCACAAATATCACAAGTCATTGCCTCATGAGAATCCAATGCAAAACAAAATTTGAAGGTGACCCTCAACTGCCAGATTAACACATTGGAACCATCCACCTTTGAGCACTAAAAAACTTAAATTTAATCCCACCACAAAGCTTGACTTTTGCCTAATCAAGCACCAACATTTCACGACCAAGCATCCCTGGGGTTTATTGGTTTCACTCCAATAACAGGCCTAGTTTCAATCTTCTGGACCATTTACAATAAATGAAAATGAATGCTCATCAAGGAAGCGGAGAGAAAACTTGAAAAAGATATATAAAGAATGGCATCTAGGTTATTGATGGAAAGCAAAAGGATAATCTTCATCCTCTCAACTTTCCCTGTAACTTTCTTCCCTCGCTTTTCCTTTTTTTTTTCTCTAAAATATTCAGGCACCTTTTAAAATGTGATTACAGGGAAATTATCTTCTCGCAAATATTCTCTTTTTGACAGAGAGACCAATGATGTGCGATGTTGCGTATAAAATAAAATAGTGTTTGACTGAACTAATCAGGCATAACCGCATAAGTCATACTCACTCATTCTTGAAACGATAATGTTATATACCCATATAATGTAGAGATCATTTTTGCTATCAGCGTAAAAGTAAAAGGTATATACCGTTATTTAATCATGTGATTTTATTTATAAGATTTTTAAGATATTACTAAATTCGGTCCATCACGAGATTTGTTGATAATTGTTAATGTATAAAAGTTTTATATTATCATTTAATTATATATTTCTATTTATAAGACTTTTAAGATAGTAAGTGACTGAGTCAAACAATTTAATTGATTGTATAATATTTTTACATTGACAATGCATGAAAACTAAGTCTATCACTATTGTTTTTAATGTACTATAAATATAAAAGAGTAATTCACACTGCCATTTAATAAGATACTTCTATTTACAAAACATATAATGCAGCTGATGATGGAGTCAAATAATTTTACTTATATGACAATATATGAAAAATAAATTCTATCACTTATTCTTCACACTTTTACATATATTGACAATTTGACACAAAATAAGAGACTGTACGTATCCATGTAAAAATAAAAATTTTCTTAGGGGGGCCAAACAAAACAATTATTTACAGATATAAAATAACGTAGTTACTTTAATATGCCTACCAAAATTACATTCACGAAACATTGTTCATAACATATGTGTACAGTATGTATTCAGTTAAAACACGAGAAAAGATAAGAGAATTAGTAATTTAATAACTATGTTGGAAAATTTCAGTGGCAATGATGAGAATATGGGACACAAGTAGGCGCAGGATAA
Organism: Dalbergia cultrata; assembly: GCA_031216105.1. Lineage (NCBI taxonomy): Eukaryota > Viridiplantae > Streptophyta > Magnoliopsida > Fabales > Fabaceae > Dalbergia > Dalbergia cultrata. The sequence goes on along the minus strand of CM062344.1, from coordinate 955,459 downwards.
GCACGTGGGAGTTGCCTTTAGAATTGCACGCTGCCAATGGCATGTCTCCGTAGTTGCAAAAAAAAAAAATAAAGCCAACATCATATTCTTCTTCCAAGTAACAAAGCAATATAGGAAGGGAACAAAAGAAAAAAGTTACACGGTTTTCCCAGGTCGTATTTTTCGATGGATGATCATTGGCAGTTTCAGTATTGGGGGAGTATCCAGATGCTTATACTATTGGTTGTAAATAAATCTCTTTTCTGAACTCCGAACCCAGCCCTTATTTTATTCGATCATTTCTAATAGTAGTATATGATTTTTGGGCTCTGCATAAGGATGCTTAGGAGTAAATTTCAAAGTTTTTTAATGGACTCTAAATTTTAAAAATACAAAACCTTCACTTTCTAATGTTAAAATTTTCATTTCTAATTCTTTAAGGATACTAGTTAGATAAGTTAGTGATTTTTTACTGTTATTAGAAGAATTTATCTAACAAATGTTCGAGGCAGATTAAGAAATCAAAAAAGAAAACTTTAATATTAGAAGAAACAGAGTTTTCATATCCTTAAAGTATGAGATTTATTAAAAAAATATTAAAACTTACTTATCTTGATATCCTTCATGAGTGTCTTAAGGTACTCATTAGAAAATACCTTATTGTAATTATTCAATGCTAGTATCATACAAAAATTTTCTCTTTCAATTATATTTGGTCGTTGAGCCGCTAAGTTTTGTGTGCAGTTTTACTAGTATTATTTTACTACTTCATGCCTATGTAATCTATCTGGTTAACTCCGTGTCGGGGTGGCATGTCTGAGCCTGAATTTTATGAGATTGCATTGCTCTGCATCCATTTATTTAAAATGTCAAAATCATTTATGGGGTACAACTATTTGACTGAAAGGACACAACTGGTGTGTTAGATCTTATGAGTTTATTATTTCAATTGACCATTTATGTCATCAATCCAAACTATTTAAACAACTATATATTTTCTTTTTGCTCCCCACAACAAACCTCTTGGTTTTCCTTTCCTCTTGGAAATTCTACACCTTCTCTCCTCCAAGGAAATTCTACTACCTTATAGTACTAGGGGGACTATTTTTTCTCTTTTATTATTTCTGAGAGTTCGTGAAGTTTTGAATTAAGGGCTCTGACACCCTGTGAAGCTTGTCGGTTCAGTATCCAATATCTTCTACTTGAGCTTGCTTAGCGGGAAAATCTAGTACTTGCAAATAAGTATAATCTGAAGGCTTGGTACTTTGGAGGCACTTCTTGTGTGTGTTCTGTTCTGCAACACTGAAGGGTAGCTAGCTTCAACTGAGTGAGACAAAGCACTGAAATTATGCAAGTAGCTAGCACATGATTTAGAGGACAGCCATGAAGTTCATGAAACTAGGATCTCGTCCAGATACCTTCTACACTGCAGAGGCAGTAAGGCAAGGCATAATCACATCAATTTGAATTCTTTCTTCTTAGATGATGTATTTGATATATACGTCATATGTAATGAACGTAACATAAGAGTATCTTTACTTTGTGTACAGGTCAGTCTCTTCTGAAGTTTCCAGTGACCTCATAATTCAAGTGAAGGGAAGTAGATATCTTCTTCACAAGGTATGCTCCTTGAAGAAGCTTCATAAACTTAGAATATGATATTGATGATAGAAACTCTTCAAATTCTCTAACCATTAACAACCCATTGCTTTTTCTTTTCCTTTTTCCCTTTCATTTGTATCTATTTTCATTTTTTATGTTACTTGTATGTAAAACTATCTGAAGTTCATGCTGATGCTGTTCAGTTTCCCCTACTGTCCAAATGTTTGCGGCTGCAAAGGCTATGCTCAGAGTCTCCTGATTCCCCACAGCACCAAATAGTCCAACTACCTGATTTTCCTGGCGGGGTTGAGGCATTTGAGCTGTGTGCTAAGTTCTGCTATGGAATCACCATCACTCTCAGTCCTTACAACATTGTAGCTGCAAGGTGTGCTGCAGAATATCTTCAGATGACAGAAGAGGCTGAGAAGGGCAACTTGATTTATAAGCTAGAGGTTTTTTTCAGCTCTTGCATCCTACATGGCTGGAAGGACTCTATTGTGGCTCTTCAGACTACCAAGGCATTGCCTTTGTGGTCACAGGACTTGGGAATCACCAGCAGATGCATTGAAGCTATTGCCTCAAAGGTCTTAAGCCACCCTTCCAAGGTGAGTTTGTCACAGAGTCATTCCAGAAGGGTGAGGGATGATGTATCTTGCAATGGAACTGAAAGCCTGAGGCATAAACCAGGAAGCAAGGGATGGTGGGCTGAAGATTTGGCTGAACTGAGCATAGACCTCTATTGGAGAACCATGATAGCAATCAAATCTGGTGGCAAGGTGCCTTCAAATCTCATTGGTGATGCACTGAAAGTCTATGCATCCAGATGGCTACCAAATATTACCAAGAATGGACATCTCAAGAAGCAAGCGGCATCTGACTCAGACTCGGAATCAGCAAGTGACATAACTTCAAAGCATCGACTGCTTTTGGAGTCAATAGTGAGCTTGCTTCCAGCGGAGAAAGGTGCTGTCTCTTGTAGCTTTCTTCTGAAACTCTTGAAGGCATCAAACATTCTCAATGCTTCTTCTTCTTCAAAGATGGAGTTGGCTAAAAGGGTAGGACTTCAGTTGGAGGAAGCAACAGTGAATGATCTCTTGATACCTTCACTATCTTACACAAATGACACACTTTATGATGTTGAGTTGATGATGACAATATTGGAACAATTTATGTCACAAGGGCAGAGTCCCCCTGTCAGCCCTCCAAGATCTAGGCTTGGCTTTGAGAGAAGGAGGTCTCGTTCAGCAGAGAATATTAACTGTGAATTCCAGGAGAGTAGGAGGTCATCTTCAGCATCTCACGGTTCAAAATTGAAGGTGGCAAAGCTTGTGGATAGGTATCTTCAAGAAGTTGCGAGAGATGTAAACTTTCCCTTGTCGAAATTCATTGCCCTTGCTGAAACTATACCAGATTTTGCAAGAAGTGATCATGATGATATCTACAGAGCTATTGACATTTATCTGAAGGTAAGTTTTCGAAAACAGTAAATGTTCCACACTTATACTGTTTTTTTTTTTCCTTCTTCTTTCAAATTACTGCATTCTATGCAATGGAGAGCAAGTCTCAACACAATCACAAGGTTGTAGTCTTGTGATTTGGAGGTGAAAAATTCAAATATTGAAAACAACCTCTCTACTTACGGTGATAAAACTACATACATCTGCCCTTTTAGGCTCCACTAGGTGGTGGCGTTGTGCACCTAACCGCCGTGTCTTTAATTCATTTTATACTATGATGAAAATAAGTAGTGAAGAAAGAAAGTAAATGAAAAATACAGTGGCTGAGCATATTTGTGATTTCACTTTCACATTTTAGGATGTGAGACAGAATTAGTGGATAACCAACTCTCTTGACCTTAAAATCTTGTCTTATTCAGCATTTATTGGCGGTTAGGTGTAGAGTGCCCCACCAGAACTTCAACCTGATGTAGTTTGCAGTACTTATTCAGGTTTCAGCTGGACAAAAACATGAAGGAAGAAAAAAAAAAAGTTGCTAGACAAAACTGTGATAATAGTTACATCATTTTGGTATTGCTACTAGTATGGCCCGTAGATAGGGAGAATGGTGAAAAGGAGATACGTGTTCTTCAGCACTTAACACGATTGATTGTGTGGCTCTCTCACTCCCCATTTCCATTGGCAGATCTTGACCATTGATGTGAATATTCCATTTAGCTACATTATATTCCACTTAAAGAACTCTTTAAAGATGTAACTTGTCTGGCTGTCAATTCAATCAAACTAGTGGTAGCAGAAATTAGGCCATGGAAGAAAGAAAGGGATTGTACACATTGCTAAAATTTATGTTTTGTTTAACCGAAACATGCAGGCTCATCCAGAACTCAATAAGAGTGAAAGGAAAAGACTATGTCGAATTCTTGACTGCAAGAAACTGTCTGTGGAAGCCTGCATGCATGCTGCGCAGAATGAGCTACTTCCTCTAAGGGTTGTTGTCCAAGTTCTCTTCTTTGAGCAAGCTAGAGCATTAGCAGCTGGTGGCAAAGTGACTGACTTGCCAACCAATATTAAGGCCTTGCTTAAAGCACATGGTATTGACTCATCAAAGCATGCAGCACCCTTAAGCACTACCACAAGTATACATGCTGAGGACAATTGGAGTGTTTCTGGCTTCAAGTCACCAAAGTCAAAGTCCTCAACTCTGAGGATGAAGCTAGCTGAGGATGATGACTTAGATGAAAAGGACTTGCCCCATGATGGAATTGGGAGAAATTCTAGATTCAAGGCCATTTGTGCTCTTCCTACTCAACCAAAAAGAATGCTTAGTAAGTTGTGGTCTACCAGTAGAAGCACTACGGAGAAGAATTGAATGAATTAATTGTCAGTTTTCCAGCTGGTAATGGTAACTTAGAGGGTAACATATATTCTGCTTTTTCTTTCTGCAAAACGCCTTGTAACTTCTAGGAAAATCCAAGTATCTAAAATGTGCATTGCTGATGTAACCTATAATAATAAAGAAAAGATTTTCTCAACATGAGGGGAAATCTGTGTGTCATATCTCATGTCAAAAGATGGAATAGGAATCTAAGGTGTAATTGACAATTCGTGGGGCCAATCGTGCTGGTTTTGTCTACAAATCCGCAACACTTGTCTCCTGTCAGCTGCTGTAGCTCCTTGGTCCTCACATTGTTGACAATTTTTTCGTATTTTCCTGCAAATCTGACATATCGCAATACTGTTATACTGATATATGATTATATTCGTCTTATCTATTTGTATCCTCCCAACATAATCTCGTCCTTATAAATTGATATCCAATTATGGACAAGATTTGAAGTGTTGGAGCACGTAATTAAGGTCAACTTGTATTTATTGTTCTTTTTTATTTTTTGGGCAGAGATTTGTCATTGATCCATCATACATTGAAGCAATCAATTGGTATTATTGATAACAGAGATGATATGCAATATAAACAAGGAAGAATAAGATCTGCCATTGATATGATATGTTTGCTTCTAAATTGCATTATTGAAACAAAGACAACTGAAAACTACTTGCTCCATCTGATCTAATTGACTCTCCATTGTTCCTTCTAAACAAACACTTCGTTAAGCCTCAACACATCTCCATTGACTAACCTATGCACACACACACCAAAAAAAAAGAAAAAAAGAGTTCTTAGCTTTATTGAAAATTTGCCTGAATATTATTGAGGCTCTGAAGTCAGTTCCCTGACTTTCTTTTATTTCCATTGAATATTTATGTATTAGATGACTTCTTAATTGGAGTAGATTTATCGCTGGAGGTCACTTCCATTTTCTTTTATACTAATATTTCTGAATTCTAATTATTATCAACAGCTTGGTTTTTATTTTGTACAGTCGTTGGATCGAACTATGTCCCCAGATACCCAGCTTTATAGCTAGGTTCAATCTTGCAAACAAAAACCGTTATGAAGGCTGTGAGACTCTGAATAATTATACATTTGAAGTTTCCACAAATTCCTAAAGCAAAAAGAGAATCATATAGTTAGCGGACTGGCAGTCATCATCATCATTGCTGCAATCATGGTTATCAGTCACTCATCAAATTTTCCTCGGCCATAACCAACTCTCATGAGAGCATGTCAGCTCTGATATATAAATCGATCAATGTTGTTTGTTATAATTATCATTGACAAAAATTTGCACTCATTCGGTTAGTTACTGTGTAGATTTATGTGTGATTTAGTTGCCTCCTTCAACGGCTCAAATTACAAATTTGATCATTAGTAAAAAAGGCCATCCCATCAACCAAAATATTGCATTCTCCTATTTCGTAGAGCATTCCTTCATTTGGATTGCTCACTGTCCCACTTTTGCTACTTCAAAGTCCAAGATCAAGAGATAAAAAGTATCATAGAAAATTACGTGCAATTTGATTTCTGAACATGTATGTCCTGAACCAAAAATAAAACTACATGTATAAGCCCCTCAATGACTCATTGTCAAATCAATCATCCACACAAGCGATAGTGTTTATGTGTGTGTATGTTGTGTGAGCAGCCTTGACTGTTTACATCTACCCTCCTCGGTTCCCATTGTTAGAGCCGGGGAGCCCAAAACACCAACACCGAATCGGACGCCACATCTTGACCCAAAAACCTTAAGGCAATGAGTCATGGCTCCTCCCACATTATATACTACTCACTTAGTCCATTCTTAACCAATGTGAGATTTCACCTCTTACACTTAACTTCAACACCCACCAAGTGGGGTTCTCATGTGCTAGGCGCTTCTTTGACCCTTTTTTTACTCATGGTACAATCCACAAAGTGTTAGATGTCAGAGACTGTTTGGCCTCTTTTTAGGCTTCAGAACATTGTATCTTCTAGGTAGTTACCACTCATAAATCACAATCAGATTTTAATTTTTCATCATCTGCGTACAATATATATGGATTCCTCAAAAATAGAAAAACAAAACAGAACATAACAACTGAAAAAAGTGTCGAATTTCAGTTTCATTTTTCAAGCCCACTGAAGTGCCTTTAGATCATGATGCAGAGTTTTGGTACAATCCCCATGTATTAGGTAAGCTCACAAATTTTCACCACCATTCCAAGTCCACAAGTAGGCTGTAGGCAGAATAGAAGAAACTATAGCAGCTTATTAACAATTAACACTAATTTCAATGGAACTTCAATAGATCTAATCCTTGTAGGCATCACAAGTAGCATCAAGCATGGATCGCTGATCACTGAGATTGAGATATGCTGATGCTGAGTCCATGCCTTTTGTCCTGATCTGAAGGGTAGGGGTTCTATGAAGCCTACACCGAAATGAACCAGCTTGTGTGGTTGGAGAGCACAGACAATTGGTCTTGGTCATGCTTGGCTGTCTTGTAAGGCCACCCTTTGCCCCTTGAAACTCCATTCCACTACCTGATATGGCCTCATTTCCAGATGGAATCTGAATTTTCACGTCCTTGGTTGTCATGAACTGGTCACTTTCCAATTCCATGCTCTTGCTTTCCTTCAACACCTGAAACTACACATAAATGGGATACCCTTTGCCAGAAAAATCACTAACTGAGCTGGTCGCTAGTGTCCCAACTTTCCAATCATTGCAATGTAATTATGATGGTTGGCTATCTCACCTTAATTAAGAAGGGTCATGAGGGGCCAGGAAGAACCTTCTCAAAGAGGGTGAATTGGGTGAGGAAAAGATAGGCAAAGTTTTCAGGAACGAGACACGCAATGTGAATCAGGATCAGTATTATGCAATACAAGCTAGCTTTCTTTCGATGTCACGGCCTCACGGGTGTGGAAACCAACTCCATTAACGCCTTCAACTACATTTTGATCGCTTAAGATATGTTAATATTTTATATGCTTCTTCAACTATTATCTATATTTTATCTTTATTTTATTTTATTTTGTGTAGTTTCATTGAATCATGATCCAAAACTAGCTCTGAGAATGACTACAAAGTAGTTTCGGATTTAGTAAGCATGACAAGATTACATGACAAGATTAAGTGTTGTTGTTTAATCTGTAGGTTTTTTCATTGAGTTGGTTTCTTGATTTTCCTCTACTTGTTGCTTTGTTGGAATAAGAAAGTACCCAAAAATAAAGTAGTAGCCAATACTGCTTGCTGAAAGCTGATAAAGTTGTTGAAAGCTGACAGACCTGATGTTGCGGAAAATTAAAGAACTAACCAATCTAAAACCTAAAACTAAAATCTAATGCCAACACTTTTTCTTTTCTTGCTTCCATTCATGACAAATGGTTATATTTATAATGCATAGAATGTATTCTAGAAACTTCTCAAACTATGACACCTCATCCTAAATTATAAAATATTTTTAATAAATATTCTTTTCTATCTCTAATAACTCTTATTCTAATTCTAGACTATCCCTATTGAATATTTCCCCATGCTCTACCCTAATATTACCATCCCCTTAACATCAACCTCGTTCTCAAGGTTGCTAATTAAAAAGAAAATAACAATTTGATTGAAAATTATAAATCTTAAACAACTACAATTATTATTTTTATCTTGACAACAAGCACATGAAAATAAATTTTCCACCAGGATCTCATCCATAACCTAATTGGGCTATAAATGAAATCATTTGAGCCCCCTTAGCAACAACAATATCTTCTCCAAGCATTGAACCCGGGCCTCAACAACAAAATTATAATTGTTTGCAAAAAAAGCCCAATTTTCCTCTTTGAATCGAGTTTAGGCTTGACCCAATAGGTTAGTGAGTCTCTCTTCACCCTTAGCCCTACTTCTAACCTAGCCTTCTTCTTCCACAAAAGGCAACTGCCAATGCCCTCATCACCCCTCTTCCTTCCTTCTCCTTATAGCAGCCCGCCTTGCTACCAAAGATCACAGTGGTGGACCTTCTAGGTAGTTCCTCTCTCCTCACAGTGGATAAGGCGATAAGGGTTGGTTCTTGCATGGGAACTCCAACACCTACAGCACGAGCATGACAAAAGAAGAATAGGCAATTGGAATAAAAGTGGTTTACTATAAAAGGTTTCCCTTTCCCTATTTATATTGCTCAAATACGTTCAAAATAGGTGATCCTAAGGCTAAGCTGTAGTGTATGGTGTGTACGAAATACCATTAGAGATATTCTTCTAGAACTTGTACAATGTCCTGTGCTGATAATGCGCTCATCTCATGCTCGTTCTGACCTCGGGGCTATGCTGATTCAACTTCTCTGGGTTAGGGTCCTCAAACTTACATCGGAGATGTTGTTCCTCAAGCCTGTTCTTTTGAACATCCCATGCTTGGGCTATTGTGAATGGTTCCCAGGGAGTGACATAGGTGGGCTCTAAGGACCAACCGCACTAGGTCATTATGCCAGAGTGGTCTGTCCTTTATAAAAGCTAAATTTTATATATAATTGAAAAAGCTAAAAACAGATTTTTTTGAAATTTTGATTATTTTCTAGAAATTGTCCAAAGATATAAAAAGTGATTTTTTGGGGCCAAAAAAGTTATTATTTTCCATAAAAAAGCACAAACAAACACATCTTTATCCTATTATCCTATCAAGAGTAGCAAATGGGCCCTAATACTTCATATTTACAGGCCCCTAAGTTGAACTATAAGCTCTAATAAACTTGTTTTATCCTATAAATAAAGTAGAAAGGTTGCAAAATGCTTTTACTGGGAAAGAATATACAAATAAATCTATCAATAGTATTCAATGATGAGTTTAATTTTAATATATTGATTTGTTAAAACTATTTTATATATTTATCCAATCACATATTGTCAATTACATCAATAGAATAAATTTGACTCTCACCTCATTATTTTAAAAGTCATGCACACTTGCATATTTGATTGGATGACAATATATAAAAGTTTTACTTTTTCCGTAAATTTAAATTAAATTTGTTAATAGTTTATTTAGATTTAAAAAATAATGATAAAAATTTAGATAAAAATTTTATTATAATCTCACCCTTTTGCCATTTTGTTCTTTTTTTTTCATCATTTTGTTTCTTTTTCTTCATTTATATTATGCATCAAGATGTAGGGTATTGTAGCAAAAATTTAACAGAATCAGAATGAGGAGTGGATGGAGACAGGGACACACCATACTCAAATATAATAGTAGAATTAGGAAGTAAAGAAAATCAAATCCCTACTTCTAGACTACAGCGTGGTTAATTGGCTGGTCCTTTGAAGTTGATTTGCACAGATAGGTCATTAAAGTGAGTTAATAATAGAGATGTGCGCACTACAGACAGACATATTACAATAAACACAGAAGAAAATCAAAATCCTACTTCTAGTTCTAGACTACAACGTGGTTAGCTGATCCCTTGCACCTTGCTTCACTTCATAACATATTTAAGATTGTTGAACAGCTGTTTATTTCTTTATGCACATGCGTCAAATTCTGGAGGTTCGTTTCATTTTTAGTTATTTATTTATTTATTTTCACAATGTGATTGATTTTCCTTTTGTTATCGGAGAGGAAATGTACCCAATAACCAATAGGTCGGACCCGTGCAGTTACTAAAAATATGTTTGTAAGTTTGAATCTTAAAAGAAAACAGAGGAGAGGGTATGATTTGTAATGTAAAATTATATTATAAATCCTCTCCTACTCTCTCTTTTCTTTCAAAATTTAAACTTATAAACATAGTAAGGAGATGTGAAAGCCTTCCATTTGGGCAATATCTTGACTGCGAGAAGGACCGGGTTTTTTTTTTTTTTTTGGTCTGAGGACCGTTTTTGACTTTATTCCCTGTGACCCATCATGAGCTGGTCCCGTCAGTAAAGGCTGGGCCTTTCCCTATTGCTTCTCTGGTCCAACCAGTTAGCCCGTCGGTTTCATTTCCCATTCAGCTCACATTTTATGTAGCATTCGCCAAATTTTGCATTAAAATTATTTATAAATTTTGTAATTGATAATGTATTTATGAATATATAATTTAATTATAGAATTAATTTTATTTATGGAAATATATAGAACTCTTCTCTAATCTAATTACATAAAAGCATTGAAAATCTTTACTATAGTTAACATGTTACAAATAATAATGTAATAGTTTTACCTTTTAATAATTTATTTAATTTATATTAGCATTATATTAAATTTAAACTTTTTAGGTGAACCTAGGATATTCACCATTATAAGCAATAACTAATTTTCTTAATGTATAAAACTCACATATATAGATTTTATCTTTGGTCATAAGACCATCTTTATACATATCAATTGAGTTTAAACTGAAAATACATTGATGTTACAAACACATAAATAAATAAAACGGCCCAACTGACTTTTTAAGACATTAGTTAATTAGTGAGTGTCCTCAAAATATTGATCCAAAAAACAAAAGTAAAGCACATTAAATAAAAACAAATTATTAAATATATTAAAATTATTCGTTTATATTTTTGAAATGAATAAAAATATTCAACGTTCCTCATTTTTTCAAGCACTCATTTGCAAGATTTTACAAGGAAAAACAGTAGCAACACCACTTTTTTTAGCAAGCCTTCTTTTTAATTTAAAGAGAATGTTAGCAAGTTTCATAAAGGACCCAATAAAATTTACACCTTTTTATCTGAATAAATTATAAAAGTTAGGCATTTTTACCTGAAGATTAATTTCATATATCCATTTTTTTTATATGGTAAAATCGGTTGAGTTGAAGTAAATTTCTAACGAGCAAAATATATAAAAATTGGTTGATAGTAAATAGATCTCCTACTTTTATATTTCCTTCTTGAAATCGGTTATGTCTAAGTAGATTCCAACCTTTACTTTCTTTTTTTCTGGAATCGGTTAAGTGTTGGTAGATTTCCTTCATTTATCAGTGTTAATCAATTTCAGAATTTCAAGTAAAGCAAATTAACATTCCTAAGAAACTGAATGTTTTCCTTTCTTTCTGTCCATTTTATGTGACTAAAACCAATATACTCTTTTTTCTAATTCACACACACACGAAAGCCAAATGGTACAAATCCAAATGAATAAAATTCAAATTGAATCACATCTATGACACAATTACTTGATGAAAAAATCAGGAGTCCCAAAAAAAAAAGCTGGTAAGAATTCAACTTGAAGTTCATAAAATTTGTGAGGGGAGAACTGCGAAGTTGCTTCGATAACATTTGTGCCAAGCTATAAAACACAGACATATCATTTGAGTGTCGTATCTACGTGTCGGACACGTATCTAGTTATGTCAGATCTTGCCTGATACACCCATGACACATATTTATATATATTTACTTTAAAATTTAGTTTTTTTCTTATGCTAACATAGAAAAACACAATATAAATAAGGTTATAAAATGTAAATAATATATAACTTTTTAAGTTTATAAGAAAATAAAATACAAATGAAACTTATATAAATGATATTGTAAATAATGTATCATTTTCTTTAAATTTATATATGTATCCGTGCCCTATAATTTTTTAATTTTATGTGTCTCTTGTATTCGCATTGGATCCTATATTTGTGTCAATGTCTGTAATTCATAGATGCTGAGGATGTCACTGCATATTTGGGGGTTCAGTGTTTTTCTCATGGCTACTCTCATTGTAAATTAATAAGCTGGACACCAATATACTCTTTTTCCCCTTTTTTTTCGTGTATGAATCACCATAATATATTCCTTACTCCAAACTTAATAATCACAGATACATTTTCCTGACGCATGAGAAATTTTTATTTATTTTTATCCTAACCGATTTATATGCGATTGACTTTAAAATCAAATAATTATTTTGCGAAATGAAATGTCAGTCAGTATACTTTTTCAACACCATAAATATAATTTAAAAGTGTCCACGTAGAGCAAAGATTCAGTTTTCTTAGGAATGCTAATTTTAAGATGATTTGCATTACTTGAAATTCTGAAATTGATTAACACTTATAAAGGTAGGAAATTAAATCTACCAATACTTAACCAATTTCAGGGGAAAATAATAAATAAAGCTAGGAATTACTTACACATAACCGATTTCAAGAAAGAAATATAAAAGTAGAAAATCTATTTGCTATCAGCAGATGATTTTTAGTGTTCATTGAATGCACTCTTTAATGGCGAAGAGATATCTCAGTGACCCGCGACCGTGACCTCCCCCCCCGGCGTCAACCACAGACCCGCGAAGCCACTAGATCCGCCGCGCCCTGCTTTCAGATCCATTCGCCACTCCCCCTGTTTTCAACCACAGACCTGCGAAGCCACTCCCGTCGCCGCGATCTGAGACCTGCGAAGGCTAGATACGCCGCGACCTGAGACCCTTGAAGTCAAGCTCCGCCGCGCCCAGCTTTCATATCCACCGCTGCCTCCGCCTCAGCCCCGGCCTCCGCCTCCGCCACTGACCTAGCCTCCAGATCCACCGCCGCACGCCACCGGCAGTGCCACGCGAAGGCCAGATCCATCGCCCCCTCACCAGCGAAGGCCACCTGCTTCCCCAGATCCGCCGGCACCGCGACTGCTCTCCTAGCTCCGCCTCCGCCTCCGCTTCACCCAGTGCAGCCGTGGTAAAGCCAGCGTCTCCCTTGCCCTTCTAGATTTCCACCAGCCAACCCAGTCGTGAATCCCAACTCAACCACTCATCTCCAATCCTCACAGATAAGGCTTCTAACCCTCTCTATTCATTATGACTGCATTTCAAGCCACAATATATTGGTTACAGTAGTTATTGAATAAATGGAGTGGCGTAAGGTAAGAGGACAACAAAGAATGAAACATAGGAGAGTTTTTCCATGGACTGGCATAAGTAGACAAACAGGCAACAATAGTGATAGGTCCAGACATTACAGGATGCAAAATGGAGTGAATAGACAGGAAAGAGTAGAAGCAGAATGGAATATAGAGAGAACATCCTTCTCTGTATTTGTTGATAATTTACCAATGTCAATATCAAAAGTGTGGCTATACAACCTATTCCAAAGCGAAGGGCGAGTGACGGATATTTTCATATCAAGAAAAATTAGAAAGTATTCCAAATCCCTTTTTGCTTTTGTCAGATTCGAAACAAAGGGTGGAATGGAGATAGCAATAGCGAACCAAAATGGGATGGTGGTGTGGGGTCAACAGCTTCTCGTCAAGGAAGCACAATATAGGAGGGGTGTTATTAGAGAGAGAAAGGCAAATAAGAACACAGATCAAAATGGTGTCAATCATAGTGCTGGTGGGCCAAGGAATTTTGCTATGCATAAACCATCATACATGGTTAATGGAAGGTTGTATAAGGAAGTTGTGCAAGAAGGAATGGCAGAAAACAAAATGCAACTCACTCATGCATTAGAGAACAGTATAGGCGAGAACAAAGATGAGAATCAGAATGAGGCTAAGAAAGATAAGGGTCATGGAAGGGATGAAAGAGTGAATAAGCGAGTTGTGAATGGAGAAGTAGACAAAGATCAAATGGAAGTGCTTAATAGAAGTCTTGTAGGTGAGACCATTGAACCGATCAACTTTCATCTTATGTCTGAAAAATTGAGGAAAGAATGGTACTGTATTACTAATGTCAAAGATATGGGTGCATACAAAATGCTCTTGACCTTCGATAATAAGGACAATATGGAGCATTTTTTGGGCAAACCAAAGACAACATTAAAGAAATACTTTGAGGAGGTTAGGAGATGGAATGAGATTGAGTGGTGCCAAACAAGAAGAGTATGGATTGAATGCTACGGTGTTCCCTTACATGCATGGTCTATCAAGACTTTAAAAGACATAGGTGAAATGTGGGGAACTTTTGTCAAATTGGATAAGCACACGGAGAGTGGTGCTTCGTATAGTGTAGCTCGTATCCTTATCGACACTTGCGTATGGCAATTCATCCATGGTTGGACACAGCTGAATGTAGGAGGAAAAGGATTTGATGTGTTCACGAAAGAAGTGGGAGAGGAGGTGTACAAATCTCAGTATCCTAAGAACAAAGGGGCTTCCTTCAATGACCTTATGGGAACAAACAAAGAGCAATATGAAGTTAGCAAATAATATGTTGATGCTGATAGTGTAGAGAAAGGCGTTCCGGTGGCTAGAGAAGATCATCTGTCTCATAGTGTGGTGGGACCCACTAATAATGGAAGAAACCTTGTGACCTTGGGAACTTTTGTAGTCAAAAATGATTCGGTTGAGCCCCAAGATGTCCTACTAGAAGATGATCGGAAACTGCAGAAAAGGTGAAGAACTGTGAGGTAGGTCATGAGGTAGGCCTGGGTGATGCAAATTCCGTGAGTAAAGTACTAGATTCTGAGACAATTGGCCCTTTTCCACCAGGCTTTGAGCCATGCAATGGGGCTCAAAATATGGAATTAAACACAATAACATGTGGTGATGAGGAGGAAGAGGTGGTGGTTGAAACCCAAATCGGTAAAAGTGATGAGGAGGAGAATGGAGAATCCGAGACTGAGATGTTAGATGATGCAAAGATTTCGTGGCAAGTGGGTAGAGAAGCTGGCATGTTTGTGGAAGAAGAGGAGAACCTCATGTCGATCTTGGAGGCAAAGAATAGAGAGAGGGATCAGAAAAGAAAAAGGATAAAGAAGGAAAGGAAAGGCAAAAGCACTGTAGCACAAAAACCGACAAGAAAGGAACTAGGTGTGTCACGAAAACCCTTATGAATATAGGTTGTTGGAATATAAGGGGTATTGGGAGTGTGGGGAAAGAGGGTATGATTAAAAAATTGATAAAAGAAAAAAATTTAAGTTTCGTAGGACTAATAGAAACGAAGAAAGTTTCAGTGGATAGGCTTTTGATTTCTAGATTGTGGGGAAGGAATAACTATAAATGGGAGGCTGTGGAAGCAGTAGGCACGGCTGGGGGGATGATATGCATTTGGGATAATAGTTTTTTAGAAAATGTTACTACCAGTAAAGGGAATAGATGGATATGTATCAAAGGACGAATAAAGGAGTATGAGTTTGAGTGTGCTATATGCCTTGTGTATGGACCACACAATAGAGATGAGAAGTGTGAAATGTGGAATGATTTGAAGAAACTAAAAGATGAGCTGAATGTGCCGTTTATGTTTTTGGGAGATTTTAATGAGATATTAAATGTTGAGGAGAGGAGAAACTGTGTCAGTTTACCTTCTTCTAGCAGGGACCTTATTAGCTGGGCACAATTGATGGAACTGGTTGATTTACCTTTACAAGGAAGGAAATTTACTTGGTTTCGGGGTGAATCTTGTAGTAGGATTGATAGAGTAATGGTGGAAATAGAGTGGTTGGAAAAATTCAAGAACTTGAAACTATGGGGTTTAAATAGAAGTCTCTCAGACCACTGCCCGTTGGTAATTGTAGAGAAGCTACTAGATTGGGGCCCCAAACCTTTTAGAAGCTTTGACATGTGGTTTTCTCATAAAGGTTTTATTAAGATGGTTAAGGAAGAATGGAAAAGATTGGACAATAATCATATCTCTGGAAAACTTCGAGCCTTAAAAGTTCCAATCAAAAAGTGGAATAAGGAGGAATTCGGTGATATAGATCATAGGATTAAAGTGCTAGAGGAAGAATTAAGAATAATTGATGATGAAGGAGTGAATGGAGTATTGGATGAGGTGAAAGAAGCTAGAAGAAAGGCACTGTTGAGTAGCCTAGAGGAATGGTACAGAAGGAAAAATGTCTTTTGGAAACAGTTGTCAAGGTCCAAGTTTGCTAAAGAGATGGATAGAAATACTACATATTTTCATGGGGTGGCCTCAGGAAAAAGGAGGAGAAAACAAATCCAGAAACTAAATATTAATGGTGTGGAGTGGATGAACCCAACTAAGATTAAGAAAGGACTGAGAGAGTTTTATAAAGATTTGTATGCTCAGGAATACTTGCCAAAAATGCGATTTGATGGAGATTTAGTTAATAAAATAAGTGAGGAGGATTCAAAGCAATTGGAACTGCCAACCTCAAGTGAAGAAATAAAAGAAGCAGTGTGGTCCTGCGATCCCAATAAAGCCCCTGGATATGATGGTTATAATTTGAATTTTGTGAGGAAAATGTGGGAGGTGATTGGAGTGGACTTTTGCAAAGCAGTTAAAGATTTTTTCATGAATGGGAAGCTAAGCAAGGATGTGAATATGACGTGGGTGACCCTTATTCCAAAGGAGGAAGTTGTAAAGGAAATAAAGGATTTTCGTCCTATTAGCATGATTGGATGCATATACAAGGTAATCTCAAAAATCCTTGTAAACAGGATGGGAAACTTAATGCCACAACTAGTAGGTGAGAATCAATCAGCATTTGTGGGGGGAAGGCAGATCCTAGATGGAGCCTTAATAGCAAGTGAGACAATTCATTGGTTAAAAAGGAAGAAAAAACCAGCATGCTTAATTAAGTTGGACTTTAAGAAAGCTTGTGATAGGGTGAGATGGACTTTTGTGGACGAAGTGTTGAGAAACATGGGTTTTGGGGTTAGATGGCGATTATGGATCAAAGAGTGCTTAACAACCGCATCCATATCAATTCTAGTAAATGGAACTCCCACAAAACCTTTTAAAATGCAAAGAGGGTTAAGGCAGGGTGACCCATTATCACCCTTTCTGTTTGTTTTGGTTGGGGAAGTTCTGAATAGAATGATTGAAAGATTGGTGAGATTGGGAGGAATTGAAGCTCTAGGAGTGGGGCAAGGAAGAATTGATCTATTCCATTTGCAATTTGCAGATGATACAATTCTCTTTTGTCCACAAAATGAGGAAACGATAAAAAATTATAGGAAGCTGCTGGACTGTTTTGAGGTGATGTCAGGGCTGTCTATCAATTATGAAAAATCAGCAGTTATCGCTTTAAATTGTGAGAGTAGTGGGGTGGAAAGGGTTAGTGCGTATCTTGGGTGTTGTGTGGTTAAGTTACCCATCAAGTATCTAGGCATACCCCTTGGAGCTAACCCAAAAGAGTTGCAACATGGGACCCTATTATAAATAGAATTCAAGAAAAGTTGAGTACATGGAAGGCAAAATTTTTGACAAAAGCAGGAAGACTCATTTTGATCAAGGCTGTTCTTAATAGCTTACCAATGTATTACCTTAGTCTCTTTAAGATGCCAAAAGAGGTCTCTAAGAAAATAATCTCTTTGCAAAGGAATTTCTTCTGGGGAAAACAGGAAGGTAAAAAAGGAATGGCATTAGTAAGCTGGGACATAGTTCAGAGACCAAAGCATTTAGGTGGATTAGGGGTAGGAGACATTGTGCTGAAAAACACGGCACTTCTATTTAAATGGTGGTGGAGATTTGCAAAGGAGGAGTGCCCACTGTGGAAGAGGATAATATGCTCATGTAATAATCTTCAAATTGATGGGCAGCTAAGTGATCAACAACCTAAAAATAAAGGAGGGGTATGGGAAACAATACATAATATGGGGAGAGCTCATGGAGACATCATGATCAATTTGTTTGAAGGAATAAAAAAGGAGCTTGGGAATGGTAAAGTGACTAGATTTTGGAAGGACTATTGGTTAGAAGTAGGCCTTCTTAAGAATGCCTTCCCCAGACTGTTTCGAATAACTGATCAAGAGGAATCAAAGGTGAGTGAATGTGGCTTTTGGGATGGACATGAATGGATTTGGAGTCTTCAATGGAAAAGATCCTTATTGCCAAGAGAGGAGGTAATGTTAGACGAATTACACCAAGTGCTGAATACAACGACGCTTAATGAGAACAAGGTGGACAAATTGATTTGGAAGTTTGATAAGAAAGGTGTTTTCTCTGTTAAGTCGGTGATGCAAAAATTGATTAATGGGTGCCAACAGCCTCGAGAAATAAACAGTTTCAACTATGCTAGTAAGGTTTGGAAAGGACTTGTGCCCCCTAGAGTGGAGGTGTTGAACTGGTTTGCTGTGATTGGAAGACTAAATACAAGAGATAGGCTGTGTAGGTTGGGCATTATCCAAGAGGAACACAATATTTGTCCAATGTGTGGTACTAAGGGAGAGGATTTGCGCCACCTCTTTCTAGCATGTGACTTCACTTGGATTGTGTGGGGAATATGGTTGAAAAAATGGAATGTGGCTTGGGTTACTCCATTTGACATGAAAATAGCCTTAGAGTCTTGGTTAGGAATGAAAGTAAGGAGGGATGAGAGAAAGAAATGGATAACGGCCTTTTTTGTTTCTAATTGGCTGGTATGGAAATGTAGAAATAATATCATATTTGAAAAAAAGATTTATAGCCATGAAGAGGTCATCAATATGGCTATATTTTGGTTGACAGAATGGTCAACACAGAAGTCTTGAATGTTAAGTCAGGAATATGCATGTGTATGGAATCATTGGTTGCATTTATTTTTTTTGTATGATGAAATTATATGTTGATTAAGCTTCCATATACAGGAACATTGTTTATGTGTATTGCTGAAGTGGGGTCATCATACCGGTTCACCCCATACTTTAGACTGCAAGTGTGACATTCGCAGTACAAGTAGCCAACTCCTTGATACAGAAACCAAGCTCAAAAGGAATGATGGTTGTGCTTTGGGGAATAATTGATATCCACTTCTTGGTGGCCGTGCTCAAACAGATTGTGACTATGGAGATGATAGCCATCTCTACAATCATCATCATGTTATAAGGGAGAGTATAATTTTCTATGAGATGTGATTATGTGTGTTGAGCTCATAGGTGTGTTGAGCTCATATGTGGTATGAGCTCCAGTAGTGTCTTTGAAGTACTATGAGTAGAGAGGAAAATGTTATTTTTATTGCCTTTGTTAGCAGGGTGTGCTAAAGTTTTATAGTTGGCTTTGGAATATTACATATATGTACTCCTTTTATATGATACCTTATTCAGGTCATCATGAACAATTATCTAAAAAAAAACTATCAGCAGATTTTTGTGTATTTCGATCATTAGAGAAATCTATTACAACTCAATCACTTTTACCTGTATGAACAAAAATAGATATGCAAAATTATATAAAATGGAAATTTGATAAATAATTATTTTTTAATCTATTCAGGTAAAAAAGCCATAAAAGTTACATTGGGATAGTAACATGGATAAAAATCTTCCCAAGCCGGAGAATAGAGATTCTCGTGGGGACGAACATGGATAAAAACCTCCTGAGCTAGATTCAGGAACGGGTCCAGTCCCATGAGGACCCGTATATATGAAAATATTAAAATGTCATTAGGTCAAGTTACAGTGGTATAACTTTAAATAAATTTTTACTACTTGTAACTTTTTATAAAAATAATTTTTTTTATCGATTCAACTATTGAATTATAATTACCTATTATAAAAATTATTTATATCAAATTTCATAAAAATTAAACATTAATAGCAATGTAATCATATAATTTTTATTCTTGTTCATTTTAAATATATATATTACGTTAACTTTCATAAACATAAAAACTATAGCAGATTATTTAAGATTAATTTAAAATTTTATGAACATAATTTATATGATGTGAATTTTTAATTGGACAAGGGGGTTTGGAAAAAATGATACCAATAAAAAATTATTAGACAAGTTTGTAACAATTTTATGACACATAACACTTTTCCTTTTTGTCTCAAAAGTTCAAAAATTTCTTTAAAGTTACGCGCCCACACCATACGGCTAATGCCCTTGTTCTTACCTAGAAATGCGAGGAAAAGTGTAAGTAGCTCCAATGTTTATGGAAATTGGGGGTGGGGTATCTGCAAAGATACTCCGATGCTCAAGTTAGAGAGTACATGAGGGGGTGATAGCCCCCTTATATAAGGTAAGGTTACCCTGTAGTAAATCTGTTATGATCTTCCTCAAATGTAGGAAATATTCCTGTGATTTAATCAATGCTAAAAATAATAATCAGATGTGATATAAATATGATAAGATATAGAGAGATTATGTGCGAAATTTTGGAAATACTTTTCACTAAATCCGAGGTATAATTCGTGGGAGATATTTATGTCATATGGCCGAGCTGTGGGCCAGGGCCCTTAAGTAGAATCTTCCAGATTGGGTCGAGATCTGGGATCTGTATCCGAGGTCTTATAGTTTGGGCCGAGTTATAGGCCCATATTTTTCTAGTCCAGTATAGTCCCCAATGCTATAAGTCCTTGTCTCGAGTACAAGAACCTAGTATAACTGGCCACAAAATATACATGTACTTGGTATCAAATTAAAAAGCATACAAAGATGAAAAAAAGGGTCAAATATATTTTTATTTCCTAAAACATAAGTGACTTTTGGTTTTAGTTTATAAAATTTTTTGCTTTTTGGTATTAGTCCAAACATTTTTAAAATTATTTGATTTTAGACCATGTGATAAGTCTATTTCTATTAAAAACCAAGCTAGCTAAGAAAAGTTACATGATCAAACCTTATGTGATAATCAGTAGCTATATGTGACACATTATAATCCTATATGTTATAATCCTTACCTAATAATCCATTAAACCCAACTGGTTTGTCTATCTTGATCTAATAACTCATTTTATATTGTCCAATTTGTTTTTTTCAATCAAGAACCAAATTGACTTGTTATTATAAATTATTAAGTATTAATTTGTCCTATTTTAATCACAAATGAGCAAGAAAGGTTTTTTTTCTCTTAAAGGACTAATTTATTCAACATTATTTTTGTAAAGGACCAAATTGGGGTTTACTCTTATTTAGTAAATAATTTTTCAATAAACCCCAGATTAGGTCCTTCATGAAAATAATGCCAGATAAATTAGTCTCTTAAGAAAAAAAATATCCTTCTTAATCTCATGAACTTATTTGTCCACGAAAATAATGTTGAACAAATTAGTCTCTCAAATTAGCCTCCCCTATATATTTCAATTGACTTATTTGTCTTATTTATATTTTTAAGAATTAATTTGATCTATTTTTATAAATTATAAGAGATCAATTTATCATATTTTAATTATGAGGGGCTAAGAAAAATATTTTTTTTTGAAAGACTAATTTGTTTGATATTATTTTCATAGAAGATCAAATTGAGGATTTATTCTAATTGTTTAATATGATATAAATTACAAATTATTATACTATTATAAATGAGCGGGGAAAGTATAAAAACTCCCTCCAACTTCTACCCTATATTAGTTCTATTACTCTCGAAATATGCAGAACGGACCACAAATTTTGCAACATGTGTGGATAACTCCATTTCACTAACAAGCCATAAATTATTCCTGTGAGATGCACATGCTAACTTAAGGTCCTCCATGTGACAAGCACATGAGGGTAAAATCAAAAAACAATCCCATTAATGGAAAATGTCTCGTGAAATGCACATGTCAATGAGTGAATCTTCTCGTATATAAAGTACACGCGAAAGTATGATATTTTCATCTTCGTTTTTTAATCTTTTTATTTTAGAAAAAAAAATTGAAAGTTACAAAGAGTACACGTAAACACATAATATAGTCTCGTATCATAGAGCCAGATCGCAGTTCCGAGACCCACGAGGCAGGAGATGGCGAGCTACGAGAAGTAGCATGCAGGAATGAAAAGATAAAAAAGTAGGGCATCATCCATAGTTATACTTTCGAAAAAGCACACTCCTATCTACATCGATCATCTCAATTCCGAAACCGACATCCACGTCGATACTAGTCTCATCCAAAGATTTTTCTACCCAATTGCCCAACTCCATCAACCCTATCTTTTCATACAGTACCCGCGTGTTCCCCCCTTTTTTTATTTTTAAATAGTTAAAATATTTTACAAAAATAAAAGAAAAATTTAATTTTAATAGAGTAATAATATAAAATAATTTAATATTATTATCAATAAAGTTGTGTTCAAAATAATAAATCATGATACATAATTATAACATAAGTGATTATCTTCTATGATTTAATATTTCAATGAAATTTTATTGATTAACAATATTTTACTCTATTGATATATATAAATCAATTTATAAAATAAAATATAAAATAGGTTGGGTTATATAATGGCTGAAAAGATAAAAGTTATATAACCCTCGGGTTAATTAAAGCGCGTACTTAAGTATGTTGGGCCCTTATTAGGCATTTATTTTAAGATAACTTCAGAAAAATAATTTTTGAATAAAATATTTTATATTTAAATACATAAAAACAAATTATCTGTCATGAGTATTTTTAAAAATATTTACTGAGAATTTAGATATTTTAGTCTCTCAATTTTTTTAAAAATAATAAATCATATGGTCAAACATGACAACAAATTAAAAAATATGACTATACTTCTAAAAAGTTTTGAAAAATCATAAATTGTGTTATTCAAAGGTACCTTTATATCAAATAAATTCATTAATTTATTTGATTATGGGAAAATTTGTAATAAAAGCATTGAAAAGTTAAAACATTTATCTGAATTTAGTTAAAAGTGGTATAAAAATTTGACTTCAAAATCCATTTCCAATGTAAGTAGATAGCATAGACTTTGACTGATATTAGGGCTTTTTTTCCGGTAAATAGATCGACTTAGGGCTTTAGTGTATATTTTGACTTCACCATTCATTTCTTCTTCGGTGCATTCCATTTGTTAAAAAATAAAAAAAAAACACATATACTAACAAAATAATAAATTAATCTTGATAATACTATAAAATTGAGTAAATGGACAAGATTGTCCCCATTAAAAAATAAAGGAAGTAAATACAATTATTAATTACACTAAAGGTGTGTCCACAAGTGCAATTTAGAATGAAAACAAGCATGGAAATGGAATTGGCTTACTTAAATTTGGTTGTTTGATTTAAAGATTAATTTCTGAAACAAATATGTCCATTGCTTTAAGTAAATTTAGTGGCAAATAATAACTGTACTCAATGTTGGTGGTTTAATTTTTAAAACAAAGAATGCAATTGAGTTTTTTAATTACACACAATGCACAATATTTGAAACTATGTAATAATAATAATATAATATATAAATAATTCACTTTGATTACACATAGCAGTAAATGTTATATGCAGTGAATTATATATATATAGGGGGAAGGGAAAGATCTATGAAGATTTAAACCTGTTTATAAGTTTTATTTTTAGGATGAAGGCATTTGAAGATTTTTAATAACCTCTTAAAACTTTCCAAAGTCTTTATGTTATAGTTCCTCCAATTTAGGGTTTTAAATCGATTATTATTTAATTTGTTATATTATTCAGATTAAAATATTAAAATTCCTTTTATATTAATTTATTTAAATTTTAAATCAATCCTTCGTGATTTCATATAAGCTTTTATGAATATAAAGCATATTCTCAACGTTTTTAAATCTCTTTGTATAAAGTATTTTAAATGTTAATAACTAACAAAAACGTTAATATCTTATATAAAACATATCAACTTGTTTTTTATATACTTTTCAAAATTAATATTAATATAAAGCATATTATTAACCATATTAAATTAATTTAATGAATAATAAAATTATGAGAATATATTATAAGTCCTTTATTTTTTTTATTATCAATTTTAAACTCATAAATAAAATTAGTTAAAATTCTTTAAAAAAAATTTTCCTTTCTCTTCATTTCTTTTTTATATTTTTTATTTTTTTCCTCAAAACTCGTGAACAGACCATAATATCCAAAAGCAGCATTTGATTCATGAAATATTTTTACATTCCTGAAAATGGGCAATTTAATGTTTGCATATTTGATCCTCGAATAGAAAAATTTTCCCGGTTAATGGTATGCGAATCCATTGTCCATGGACCAAGCTCAGATATCATATACGTATCAGCGCTAGGCTAATGGTGAGAGAGATAGAGAGAGAATGAAGACGGAAAAAATGAGTGAATGAATCTGAGATTGCAACTTCAAATTTTAAGTATCAAAATAACTTAAGAAAATAATTGTAAGAAATAAGACAAAGATTAACACTGAATTAGCACGCCTGAAAACTTCTATCGCCCGAAAAATACCTGAAAACTTCAATAAAAAAAGTAAATCATCATTCCTGAAAGCTAATGACCATTTTCATTGGCAATTGCGTGCCATGCTCGTCAACACCAATAATGGTGCTAACTGTCTCTATCTCAGTATCTCTATAGGCAGCTTTTTATTAAAACCCTCTGCTTCTGAGTTCTGATGCTTGCCAGTTGCCACTGCTAAGATTGTTTCTCTGGAAATCTGACCCTCAATTTTCCTTATGGGGCCCATAGAATAGAAGACTCCAGATACGGAAGACTCGGTTAACACCATACATAGCAGCTACCAGATTGATCCAGATGTGTCTCTGCTTACAATCTAGATAACCCCAAGCATACATGCTGCATATCATAAACGATTTGCCGCCTCTTTCGTTTCCATCAATTCTCCAATTGAGTTTAAAATAGTTGATTTGAGGAGAAATATTTTTATTTGGTTTTTTTTAAGATGAGAAGAAATTATATATTTTGATCAAAATTATTAGCTAAAATTATTACCTTTTTTTATTTCATGTTAATTTCTTCAAACTTATCTTTTTTTAATATCATTCTCAAATACAAATCAATTATTTTAAAATTATATTTTTAATATAATTATTTCAAAAATAAATCTATCAAAATCTAAATCAAATAGATACTCACATTCCCTTTTGGTTTTGAATTTTTAATGGAAATATTGCATCTTTTTAAGAAAAATAAAGTATTTATACTTATAAATTATTTTAAACACGAATTAATTATTTCAAAAGCACGTCACTTCACGTTTCCAACATCCCAATCTTCGTAAATATCCAACTATTATTCAACGTACAAGGAAAAATACCATTAATGGCACTACGCAATTCTAACCACAGCTTATTATTTAGACCATTTTATTCTATTAATGTAAGATATAATTAATGGATTAAGTGATAGTACCATATCATTAAGTCAAATGTTATATCTTGACTCAAAATTTGAAAATAATGAGTCATGACTCTTTTCATATTATATACTACTCATTTAATTCATTCTCAATTAATGTGGGACTTCACCTCTTACACTTAACTCAAACATTATCCACACCCTTTATTTTACATGCATGTATACTTTTTTTAAAATTTTCTTACATTATAGAGATTAAATACTTATATTGATCTCTCATATTTAAAAAAAAAAGATAAATTGATTCCTCTATATAATTTTATATAGTAAAAAAGGGATAAATTAATTTTTCATATTATATGAAAAATTAATTTATTTCTCTTTTTAAAATATTTTAAAATTTAAAAGATTAATTTATATCTTAATATAATTTTAAGAAATCAATTTAAATATTTTACGCCTATTAAATCAAACTCATCAATTATTTGCCCTTTGCATTTTTTATCGATGTATTATGATTTTCCGTATTCTCGTAATAAAGGAAGTTTGGATGAATGATTTTGACGTTCACTGTACCATCGGAATTAATTAGTGACAGGGAACGGTCTGCTCATGTCGTAATGGTTGAGAACATAAAGAACAAACGAAAGTAGTGAAAATAGAGAAGATGAGATCGTGCATGCACGGAGCTTCACCAAGTGCATGCGCGATAATGTAGAAACGGGGGCTGAAACCATGGGGTTTAAATGCCATTGTCAGTCCTATAAAAAAAAATGCCATTGTCAGTGAATTCATCTGACATACCTAAGCTTTCTAATTAATTGTATGCTTTGATATGAATATAAGCATAAGCACTTGAAGTGAGTTATTAAATTATTATTATTATTATTATTATTTATTGTAAAGAATAACGATTGCAAAGAATATAAAATAGAACCTAATTTTTTATGCGTCAACTGTCATTCAATAAAATTCTATTATTTTCATTATTTTTTAAGTATCAAACATAAAAGTCAATTATAATTAATGATTTTTTTAATAGATAAACACTCATCATAATACCCCCTACACCCGGGGGGGGGGAGGGTGAGGATGAAAGCCAAAAGCAAAGACACAAATGAAAAGGCTTTTCACAACAGTAAAAAATCAGCCCATTGGAAGAGTATACAATGATTAACAAAAACATGCCCAATGCCCCAGTGGTTGAAAAAATTCCAAAATATTACCTCAATATCACAAAATATCTATCTACTAAGTGCATGCATTTACTAATGATATTTTGAGAGCTCCTTCTCAGCAACGTAAAATTTCTTCCTTATTAAAAAAATAATAAGAATGAAAAATAGAAAATATCATTTTATTCAAAATCCTAATTATAAAATCTAACCTTGCATCTCAAAACAAATCATTCTTATAGAGAGAGACGCTTTCACGTCATAAGCCGAAAAGACTGGGGAAAACAAAGGTTGCGTTTTTTTAGTGTTAAGGATCGTCTGCGGAACAGGTTCTGTGGGGACCGAGAGGCTTGTAGCTCAGATGTTTCGAGTATGAAGTATGAACCACAATGGCAGGGTTTGAATCATCCCTCCACGTATGTGAAGGGAAAGGTTTTATTAAGTTGAGTAGATTTTTTATTGCTATGATTCTTAATTCATGAGTTGTATGGAGGTATTTATGTCACCGCAAGAAAAGCCTAACGCAAGTGTTGGGGTTAAAAACTCGCATACACGGATAAATAATCTAAATTTGGGACGCATTAGGACCTAAATACCCAACATATTAAATATTTAGTATAAGTAGTTGGTTAATGTTTAAAATAACCTTTTCTTTTCTTTAGGAAAAGAGAGAGATCGTGACGCTATTTTGATTTAATTCCCATCATCACAAGGCTAGCTATGAATATCTGTCTGGGCTGCTTGTCTCCTATGCAAATCGCGCGGGATTTCTCCTCCTTCTGCCGTCAAATTCCTTACTTCCGTGTTCGAGTTTATCTTTTTATTGCCACCTTCGTTAATTTCTTCTTTTGTGCCAAAAGATGTGTCCTCTACTGTCTTTGTATCGTCACGATACATTTGTTTGTTTGTTTGTCAAGCTATTCCAAATAACCGGATTGAAGGAGGGAGCCACCAAATCCATTTGTTAATTTCTTTATCCGAATGAAAAGACAAGTTCACGTCAACATAAATAAATAAAAGACAAGTTAATAAATTTCGCTTTGAATTCCGCACATGACAAACAGCAACCATGCTTGTGCTTTGATTTGAGCTGAAAATTCTGAGGTTCATAATAAAATTTTATAATAAATTTATATTACACATCTCATTATTATTATTAAATGTGATAAGTAATCCTTATTTATTTTATTTATTTATTATATTTAATGATAATAAATGTGTAGCATAAATTTATTGTAAAATTTTATTGTGAATTAAATAATTCTGTTTGAGCTTGCTTTGCTTTAAGAGTTAGGAGATAGGACAGTATTGAGGTGACACATATGGAGAGATATCATGCGTGCGTACTATCGATCATAGTTCATTTCACTCTTCGTTGAGATCAGCATGAGGATCCGATTTGACTGAAAGTCTCGGATCTGTAATATACCTTTCTCTCATTCCTCTTCCAAAATTTTAGGGCATGTAGACTTCGTAATACCGGAAAGAAAAAATGAAATCTAATCTAATTGATAGAAAAGGGAAAACGAAGTCCCGAACAGAGAGAAGTTGCACTCATAAATCATAATAAAATGAAAAAGTTTCAATTATTTTATGCAGAAAATTAATATCGTTGGCGAATACATTTTATCCAAATATTGAGCACAAATTTGAAAGAAAAAATTGTATGGGACAAAATTGAAATATTATTGAAAGGCTAGAGACAAAAAATAGAGATTTTAGATATATACATAATATCAATTATTAAAAAAAATTAATTTTGATACACTATTAGTATAAGAGTTTAATTTGATATATTAGTATCAATCAATCAAAATCTATATCTATTATTGTCATTTTAAATTTTTATAATATATTTATTAAATATTACTACTATGATTCTTCAAAAATATTTTTTGTGAGTTTAAACAGTTCAATAACTTTAAAAAAGTTACAGCAATATTTTGACCAAGATAAAAAAAATTTCAGCAATACCAAATTAAGCCTAAGAGTCAATATACTCTACTAAAAAAAAATGAAAAACTATAACTCAAGATATGTGGCGTTGAAAGAAAAAATATATAATGCACCGGCAAGATTTTATTTTCATAGGTTCCCTCTCCAATAAGATTAAATGAGGTTTAATGTACTCTAAATATCAATCGTTGAAATGAATATTATATAGGTTTAATTAATCCGTCAATCCTTGTAGTTTCACTCAATTTTCAATTTGGTCCCTATATTTTAAAAGTTTTCAATTGGATCCCTATATTAAAAATAAATATTTAATTGAGTCCCTAACTCCATTATCTGTTACAAAAATGTGAAAGTTAACAGAATATTCCCTAAATATTTTTTATTAAAGTTTTACTTTTTAGAAAAAGGAAAAATCCCAGATTTTATATTAAAAAGAAAAATCCTACTCTTCCTCTCCCTTTCCCTCTGCCGCCATCATCTTCATGATGCGCAGCACCACCAAGACCGGATCTTGGCCCAAAACACAGCGGTGAAGTAGTCTAGGTAGAAAGGTACTGACTTCTCGTTGCTGCTGGCATGGAGTGGTGTGTGCCACTATCGCGCAGTATTCGGGTGTGGCTCGTGGCCCCTTTTTGCCGCTGCTTCTCATTCGACTTGTTCGTAGAAGGGGAGGCGTGTTTAAGGAGGTGGTTTGTTCTTGGACCCCAATGGGCTACCACGTGGCCTCTTGCTGTTGCTTCCTCATCCTCCTCCTCCACCATTTCTAGGATTAGTCGCGGGGTTGTTTGTTATGGTATCATCAGAGTCGGGTACACCCCAAGTGTAATAAACACTTTACGGATGTGAGCGGAAGCGTGCCTAAATTGATGAGACGAAAAAATGGAGTATGGTGAATAGTAATTCGTAGTGGGGCACGTCACTATTCACGTGAATAGTACTATGCAGTGGGACCCACCTCACTATTTATGAATAGTACTCGTTACTATTCACACCAACAAAATAGATCAAGAGAACTGCACACCAATATTTTAACGAGGAAAACCCTCCTGTAATTTTGAGGGAAAAACCACGGGCCAAACTCCAAAAAATACTCCACTATATTTAAAGAGTAATTACAATATAGTGTATCCCCAATGAGACTCTCTTTTACTACAATTAGTAGTACTACAGAGATCTAGAGAATATATCCAAAACCCCCCAGTGTATACTCACACTACACTCTTGGAATTTTCTTACACACTCTATTTTCTCTCACTACAAGAAGCCTACACTGCTTCTTTCTTTACAACAGAGGAAATGCTTCTCAGTTCGGGATGCTAAAACCGTCTGCTTGAAGGCTCTATTTATAGATGATTTTGGAAAGTTACTGTGCATGTTACTGTGCATATTTCGGTGGTACAGCTGTGTATCACATTACTGTGCATGTGCACAGTAATCTCTTTTTGATTTTTCAACATTCGGTGGCTGCAAAATGCACAGCCACCATGCCACTTTTTCTACAATTCTCCACCTTGGCTGCATTTTGCAACAGCTTTCAACCTCTGCAAATATTAACTAAGTCCAAGCAATGCTTAAACTTGTCAATCGGCAATGGTTTTGTCATCATATCGGCTGGGTTCTCAGCTGTGGCTATCTTCTGAATTGCAACAGTACCATTATTGATACATTCTCTGACAAAATGAAGTCTGACGTCAATGTGCTTTGTCCTTTCATGATAGACTAGATTTTTAGCCAGATGAATGGCGCTTTGACTATCACAATGTACAATTGGTACATGTTGATTCAATCCAAAACTATCCAAAAGACCGTGCACCCAAATACTCTCTTTAACAGCCTCAGTCAACGCCATATACTCAGCTTCAGTAGTTGACAATGCCACAGTTGATTGCAATGTCGCATTCCAGCTAATAGTACATCCAAAGACTGTAAAGATATAGCCTGTCAATGACCTTCTTTTATCCAAATCACCTGCATAATCAGAATCTACATAACCTACAACTCCACAGTTCTTCTGACCTTCAAATACCAAACAGACATCAGTGGAACCTTTTAGGTACAACATGATCCATTTCACAGCTTCCCAGTGTGTCTTTCCAGGTTTGCTCATAAATCTGCTTATCACACTCACTGCATGTGAAATGTCTGGTCTAGTGCACACTATGGCATACATGAGACTGCCAACTGCACTAGAGTAAGGTTTATGAGACATGTGCTCCACCTCTTCCTCAGTTCTCGAACATTCTTTCAAAGATAACTTAAAATGTGCAGCCAACGGAGTGCCAACTGGTTTGGATTGATCCATATTGAAGCGTTGTAGCACTTTTATAATATAATTTTGTTGTGTTAAACACAACCTGCCACTATGTCGCTCTCTATGAATTTCCATTCCAAGAATCTTCCTTGCCGCACCTAAGTCCTTCATCTCAAACTCTTTTCCCAACTGAGTTTTCAACATACTAATTTCAGCCTTATTACGAGCTGCAATTAGCATGTCATCTACATACAACAACAAATAAATCTTCGAACCATCTGGAAGCTCCTTAGAGTAGATGCAATTATCATATTGGTTTCTACTATATCCAGTACCAATCATAAATACATCAAACCTTTTGTACCACTGCCTTGGAGACTGCTTCAAGCCATATAATGACTTCTTTAATAGGCAAACATGATTTTCCTTACCAAGACTTATGAACCCCTCTGGTTGACTCATGTAGATCTGCTCCTCTAGCTCACCATGTAAGAATGCCGTCTTCACATCAAGCTGTTCTAGCTCTAAGTCAAACGTACTCACAATAGCTAATAGGATCCGAATAGAGCTATGCTTCACCACAGGAGAGAATACTTCATGGAAGTCAACACCCTCCTTCTGAGTATAACCCTTCGCTACCAGTCTCGCCTTGAACCTTGAAGGCTCAATGCCAGGGATTCCTTCCTTCCTTTTGTAAACCCATTTACAGCCAACTACTCTTTTCCCCTTTGGAAGTTGTACCAGCTCCCACGTTTGATTTTTCTGAAGAGACTCAATCTCCTCATTCATTGCTATCAGCCACTCCTTCGACTCCTTACTTTCTACTGCATCACGGTAGGTACAAGATTCATCTCCAACTGCACCATCCGCCATAGCCAAAGCAAAGACTATAGGATCTGCATATAATGAGTCAAGTGCACAAGCAGCAGAATCCAGATATCTTTTTGGTTTCTGGATTTCTCGTCTTTCTCTGCCAGTAGCAATACTGTATGGCTCTGCTTCTCTGATTGGTTCACCAGTTTCCTCATAGTCAGGTTCATCTTGTTGTTCTACTTCAGGTTGAGCAATCCCTGAAGTATTTGGCTGATTCATTACATCATTTTCTTGCTTCACCTTCCCATAGTCAATCTCTAGCTCCACCTGCTTCTTAGCACCATGATATGTCTCTGCCTCATCTAAGTTAGACTCCTTCTTCTGATTTAGCATTGCCGCATCGTCAAAAGTGACATCTCTGCCGACAATGATTTTAGGTGAACTTGCCTTCTCTATACACCACAGTTTGTAGCCTTTCACCTCTCGTGCATATCCTAGAAATATACACCTTCTTGCCCTTGCCTCAAGTTTACCATCATTCACATGGGCATATGCAGGACAACCAAATATCTTTAAATCAGAATAGTTTACGGGTCGACCGGACCATACCTCTTGTGGAATCTTCAGATCAATAGCAGTTGATGGAGATCAGTTTACCAGATAGACAGCTGTATTGACTGCCTCAGCCCAAAATGATTTGGGAAGTGTTGTGTTGATTCGCATGCATCTTGCACGCTCTAGAAGTGTTCTATTCATCCGTTCTGCTACTCCATTTTGCTGTGGTGTTCCTGGTACAGTATGGTGTCTCACTATACCAGCATTTCTGCAGAACTCCTCAAATTCTTTGCTGCAAAATTCTCCGCCATTGTCAGTTCTTAGTCTCTTGACTGACCACCCGGTTTGCTTCTCGACCATGGCCTTCCATTGCCTGAATTTGTTGAACACCTCTTCTTTTTTCTTCAGGAAATAAATCCAGTCTTTTCTGGAATAATAATCTATCAGAATAAGAAAATAGCGAGCTCCACCTAAGGAGTTAACAGGGGCTGGACCCCAAACATCCGAGTGGACATACTTCAATATCCCCTTGCTATTGTGTTTGCCAGAATTGAACTTCACTCGTTTCTGCTTTCCAAATACACAGTTTTCATAGAAACCAAGTTTGCAATTCTTCAAGCCTTTCAATAGGCCTTTGCCAGCAAGTATAGTCATTCCTTTCTCACTCATATGACCAAGCCGCATATGCCACAATCGTATAACATCATTATTTCTTTCAGAGGATAAAACAGCAGCAGTTCTATCGACTGTGCTTCCTAGCAATAAATAGATTCCACTCTGCAGCTTTCCTTTCAATACCACCATTGAGCCTTTGAATACCTTCAAGAAACCACCCTCTCCTGTGAATTTGTACCCCTGATTGTCAAGGGCACTCAATGAGATCAGATTTCTACCCAATTCTGGTACATGCCATGCATGAAACGTCCTTTTAGTACCATCGTCCAAATTCATTTGCACATCTCCTTCACCAGCAATTGGAATAATTCTATTATCTCCCAATCTAACTTTTCCCTCCCGTTTTTTATAGGATGAGAAGAAGTGTCGATTAGGCGTCATATGAAAAGATGCACCAGAATCTAAGATCCACTCATTTCCGGTATCACCTGTGAATACTATCAAGGCCGAACCAGCATCGACATCGCTATCTTCAGAACTTTCAATTGTTATGTTAGCAGAATCTCCTGATTTCTCCTTTCTTTCTGGGCAATTTCTTCTGATACGTCTCGTTTGGTGACAATGAAAGCACTTCACAGATTTATGCTTTCTGGACTTTGATCTTCTCTTGCTTTTGCTTTCGATCCTCTTTCTTGACTACGCCCTCTCGTCACGAACAATCCATCTGCAGGACATTCAGTACTGGATCCTGCTACTAACTTTTGATGTTCCTTTATCATCAGTGATTCTTTCACATTTTTCACTGAGATATCGGATCTACCATAAAGTATGGTATCACAGAAATTATCATAAGATGAAGGTAGTGAAGTCAACAAGATCATAGCTTGATCAACATCTTCAACTCTAATTCCTGCTGCTCCAACATCAGAGATCATCCGGTTGAAGTCGTCTATATGCTCTTGCATTGATTTTCCTCCTGAATATTTGAATGTGTACAGTCGCTTTATCTGATAAAGCTTGTTGGACAAGGTCTTTACAGAATATTTTTCTTCCAAAGCCTTCCATAGCGAATCAGCGGTTTTTTCATCCATGACTTCTCGCAGAACATTATCCGCAAGACTCAACTGTATTGTACTCAGTGCTTTGACCATCGTCTCCTTCTTCTTGTCATCAGGTAATGACCCTGGGTCCTCCAACGCCTCTGCAAGACCTTGCTGACCTAGCAATGCCTGCACTTTCAGTTTCCATAGCCTGAAGTCATTGGACCCGTCAAATTTCTCCACTTCAAATTTTGGCACCGATATCTTGGATCTTAGTCAGAACCTTATCGTTAATCAGTATATTGGAATAGTGTAAATCAACTGTAAACCGTGCACCAAGAGGGTTCCCAGGAAAGAGAGGTGGGTCACAATGGACACGCTTAAATACCAAGTCTTTCCTTAGCCAGAACCTCTTCAAACTGCACTCTCACAGTATCACACTGTCTTCCAGCAACAGCAACCAAAAGGTGATCCTCAAGTATTAGGAAGAAACTCTTTTCTGATGTGGAAGATCAAACTAAGCTGCAACCACAGAGTATACTAAGAATAAATCTCACCGATCCAAAGCTCTGACACCACTTGTTATGGTATCATCAGAGTCGGGTACACCCCAAGTGTAATAAACACTTTACGGATGTGAGCGGAAACGTGCCCAAATTGATGAGACGGAAAAATGGAGTATGGTGAATAGTAATTCGTAGTGGGGCCCACGTCACTATTCACGTGAATAGTACTATGCAGTGGGACCCACTTCACTATTTATGAATAGTACTCATTACTATTCACACCAACAAAATAGATCAAGAGAACTGCACACCAATATTTTAACGTGGAAAACTCTCCTGTAATTTTGAGGGAAAAATCACGGGCCAAACTCCAAAAAATACTCCACTATATTTAAAGAGTAATTATAATATAGTGTATCCCCAATGAGACTCTCTTCTACTACAATTAGTAGTACTACAGAGATCTAGAGAATATATCCAAAACCCCCTAGTGTATACTCACACTACACTCTTGGAATTTTCTTACACACACTCTATTTTTCTCTCACTACAAGAAGTCTACATTGCTTCTTTTTTTACAACTGAGGAAATGCTTCTTAGTTCGAGATGCTAAAACCGTCTGCTTGAAGGCTCTATTTATAAATGATTTTGGAAAGTTACTGTACATGTTACTGTGCATATTTCGATGGTACAGCTGTGTATCACATTACTGTGCATGTGCACAGTAATCTCTTTTTGATTTTTCAACATTCGGTGGCTGCAAAATACACAGCCACCATGCCACTTTTTCTACATTGTTGTCCTCATCGCCACCTGTGTCTCGACTCTCTTCTTCTTCATTGCTGTTGCTGCTATTTGTTGGAGTGGTGTTGTTATTGTTGGTGTTGTCCATGAATTCTTGTTCTCTTCTCAGCTGAAGTGATGGTGATGATGAGATTGAGTCCGTGGACCTCATAGCCACATTCCCTAACCACCAACGATTTGCCATGTTTCAATTTCAAAAACCTCTTTATTCTTTACCCAAAAAGCAAACCTCTCTATTGAACTTACGAGAGAAGGAGTTGAGTTGAGAATAAAGATATCAAAATCTCAAGCTTTCTTTTATTTTTTTCTTTCTTTTGGTTGGTAATATATATATGTTCAGATCTCTGAAGCTGAACCCCAAAAATAGAAAGAATAGACTATAGAGAGAGCACGAGAAGGAATCTTATCCACCTTATCTCTGAACTGACCAAAATAGGAGGACAGGAACCCGTTGCGGCTCATGATGGTGATATCAGGAGGAGGGCAGTGGTGGATGAGGAGTAGCGGCTGTGAGATTGGTGGTTTTGGGATCTGTTGCCACTGTTGGCTCATCGAAGAAGAAAGTGGCATCCACGGTGGTTCCCTTCACCAATTAAATTTTTTTTAATATAAAATTAAAATAAAAGAATATTCTGGAAATATTTCTTTAACTTTAATGTTTTTGTAACAGATAATGGAGTTAAGGACGCAATTCAACATTTATTTTCAGTATAAGGACCTAATTGAAAACTTTTAAAATGTAGAGATTTAATTGAAAATTGAGTGAAACTACAGAGATTAATTAAACCTATTATATATATATATGTGTGTGTGTGTGTGTTTGTCATTAAGAAACGTGTAACAATTATTTCAACTCTAAAGATAAAATACATTAATTAAAATTTAAAATTTTATAATTTTTTATAAATTGATATAAAAAAATTCATCTTTTAAAAAATTATTTAACTTCACAAACTGTGTCATATCAACCTGATGTATGACTCAAATCCTATCTAAAAAAACATATCGAGTCAAATTTTTAAACCTAAATATGTCCCAATAAACTTTAATTTGGGCTGGGGAGAGTTTACGGGCTGCCCCGGGTGATCAACACCTCTACTTGTGACATGCGGAAAGCTCAATCCATAATTTGTAATAATACTATATCCGATCAACAAAGCACAATTAAATTGGAGAATAAAAACGACCAACAGAGCAAAGCTCCAAAATTGTGACATGCTAAAAGCTCTAAGGTGTCACATGGATCTTTTTAAGGGTTTTATGTCTGGCTAATTTAATCTCAAGCAAATCTGTACTTTACTTCCTATTTTTATTTTATTTTAATTAATACTTTAATTCTTAAAAAATTAAATGCATACACTTTATTTTTCAAAAGGTTTCACATCATAATATATTACACACTTTAATTCTCAAAAGATTTCATCTAACAATATATTATTCTTTTAACAGAGAAATTATATAGACATTAATTCATAAAAATTGATAAATTAAAGTCAATTATTTTAGGAACTAAAGACTAATATTGTAATATTTGAATCTATTAAGGGTTAATATGCTGAAAATTAATATTTTAAGGTCTAATATGGGTATAATTTTCCTGTTACAGAAACTAATATGTTTGATATGAAATTATTTTTTGAGGATTAAGGTGTATGCATTGATTAATTAATCGTTTAATAATTAAAATATCAAAATAAAAATATTTTAAATATCAAAATGTAGATTTACTCTTTGATATTTTATATCTAGTGTTTTTCTTTCGTCTGATAGATAGTGTTTTATACATGCTGTGTATTATTGACTTTTCTCTTGTTTCAGAATGCCTTGAACCCAGCCTATCTCAAAAAGAAAAAAAAAAAAGTTAACTGAGTCCATTCTCGGAAAAATAATTTATATATGGTATTGGTATAGGTGATTTACACTAATATGATAAAATGGACAAATTTACTTGTATATGGTGTTTTAGAATCTGCCAATGGCGGATTCAATAAAATAATATTTTTTACACTGAATTCGATGTGAATTCAATACATAAATATTATTTTATTGAATCCGCCAAAGGCGGATTCAATAAAATAATATTAAAACAAAGTGTTGAATCCGCCTTTGGCGGATTCAATAAAATAA
The DNA here is from genome assembly GCA_031216105.1 of Dalbergia cultrata. Classification (NCBI taxonomy): domain Eukaryota; kingdom Viridiplantae; phylum Streptophyta; class Magnoliopsida; order Fabales; family Fabaceae; genus Dalbergia; species Dalbergia cultrata. The sequence goes on along the minus strand of CM062344.1, from coordinate 918,379 downwards.
TATTAAAACAAAGTGTTGAATCTGCCTTTGGCGGATTCTATACTGAAAACACCATATTATGTGAATTTTTTTCAAAACACCATATTGATGTAAATACACCACTCAAAAACCATATAGAAAAAAAAGACCCGTCGATTCTCATCTACAATATATTTATTAATTCTGTGATAATCAATTTTTACATTTTAAATCAAATATGCCTAACTGTGACCACAATAAAGTGAGTTCGTTAGTCGTGGGTTAGACGCTCATTTTTAATATGGATTAGTGACTCAATCTAAGATCCATTTAGACATAATTGGATTTATGTATTAACAAATATAAGGGATAAATGCATTTTACTCCCTTGAATTTGAGGTCATGTGCAATTTACTCATTGACTTTTCAAAATGTGCATTGTGATACCCTGAACTTTTCAAACTGTGCAAAAAATCCCTCAGTATAATTTTGGCAACTAATAAAGATAAGATTTATGTGCACTTAACCCCACGAAGTTTCTAGTTTATACAATTAACCTCCTTAATTTTTTTATTATATGCAACTGACACCCTGCTATGACTTAAATTTTGGGGGATTTTTCACATAATTTGAGAAGTTCATGGTGCTGCAATGCACTGTTTGAAAAGTAGGGTTTTCACACAGTTTGGAAAGTTCAGGGTATTGTAATGTATATTTTGAAAAGTCAAGGTTTAAATTGAGTATAACCTAAAATTAAGGAGGTAAAATGAATTTAATCCTAAAAATAATATTAAAAAAAGAATAATGATATGATTTATGCAGCCATGGAGAATCAATCAAACAGCCAAAAATTAAAAAAAAAAAAGAAAGTCACTTTTTTGTTAAAACTTGTTTGTCTGGTATTACATGTTAATTGATTTTTAGATGAACAAACGAGTTATATAATTTTATTTCATTTAATGATGTACATTGTTTTTTTATAATTGTTTTAAGAATAAAACTCTATGTTGATCTTTTAAATTGTTCACCATTTTAGTTCTTTCAAAAATGGGTAATATCACCACGTTCGTCCTTTTGTCATCCACTCAAAGAATGCAACATGTTAATGGGTAATGTGTTTAGACAAATGGACATATGCGGGATGCCATATGGATGAATTAAGTATATAAAGATAGATTTTCGAGAGTTATTGATCGGACTTAATTTTTTGAATTCAACATCAAAATATATATTATTCTATATATTCACTTAACAAAACACATCACTCACTAATGTGCCACGTCGATCACCGGTATTTAATTTTCTAACCGTGAATGATGAGAGCACGTACGAGTATATATATATATATAACAACATTTCAATCTTTGAAGAATTAATCTGATGACCAAAATTTTTTAAGGACTAATTAGATGTCTTATATTTTTGGACGACCAAAATAAGTTATTTATTTATTTTTTTAATGGAAAGCAAGAATATATAAAGGGTCCGGAAAGAGCCAGCAGATAGGACTGGATATACGGACTGGTCCGGTCCGTTTAGCCCTGTCCGTAACGGATCAATTTTAAACGGGTCGGACCAAATCGGTCCGCTTGATAAATGGATTGGCGTTTTGCCTAGTCCGGGCCCAGTCCGCCTAAGCCTGTGAGTCTGCGGACCGGTCCGTGAACCAGCTTTTTTTTTTCCTTTCATTTTTTTAAATTTGTTTAGTACCTTATATTATATATTTATATTTATACTATATATTTTACCTCAAAAAATATATATACACATTTTTCTTCACAAAATCTAATTTAAATTTTAAACAAATAACAATACTAATTACTAAATACTACAAATATTAAAATTCAACTATTAACTTTTTTCAAAGTAATAATATACAAATTTTTATGTGGGTTAGGCCGGCTGGTCCGTGGACCCCACGGGCCAGACTTGTTTAGCCCGCGGGCTTGGCGGAGCGGACCAGAAAAGTCCGTGGGTTGGCGGGTTAAAAATTTTCTGGTTCATTTTCATGCGGATTGTGAGTTAAACGGATTGATCCGCGGATTGCGATCCATATACCTAGCTCTACCAGCAGATACTGAAAAGGAACCAATCAATCCAAAAATTCACAAATAATCAGAAAAGATGAAAACTTTGAAAATGATTAAATAGAAAACCTTACAATCGATTTATTATTATTTATGATCGTAATGAATCTTAACTATAAAGCTGGTGTTCACTAATATTGATGTTGGGTTTTATTACAATTCTGGTAGGGCTTCTTAATTCGGCAGCAGAAGGCTCTTGATCGTACGAAGAGAAAAGGTGAGAAGTGTAGCAAAACAAGAAGGAAAGTTAACAGTGGTTGCTGTTGAAATATAGGGCAGACCTAGTAATGCCAGAACTATTCAATTCATCATGCATGTAATTCATGTATGCCAAACTCCAATTATTAAAAGCCTCTGTACGTTGGTTATATTGTTCAACTGCTGGTTACGAATAAATTTCAAGTTATCAGTTGAATTGATTATGATGATAACCGATGATGCCGATTTTCATTATTCTTATAAACCGAAACAGAATCAACAACCGACAAGAATCAAGTACTTTTGTTATTATAATACATGCCCATAATAATTCATTTGAAGCATTACAAAGATGATTTTCAAGTAGGGCTACCAAATGGGTAGGGCCCGTCCATTTTGGCCCACACAATAAACGAGTCTAAATGGGTTGGCTAGTTTATCCGCAATCTCAAATATCCTAGCTTAATCCATTTGAGGCCAGAGTGCGGCCCAAACCGGCCCATCCCCCCTCCCCCCACCCCTCTCCCTATTTTCACACCTTAGGCATAAAATTGAGACCTATATAGCAAGTTAGGAAAAGGAAAAAAAATCCTTTAAGCAAAAAAAAAAAAAAAAAAGGGAAGAAGAAGATAAGCTAAGTTCATATAAATTGAACTTGGGTGGAAATGTAACCATACTTCATCAATCAACAAAAGGATGTAAACATAAGCAAATACCGGTGGTAGGTGATGTTGTAGGCACAATTCAATTAAAACTGATTAGCTTTATGTTAGAACTGATAACTCCTTACAGTTATTAGCTATAATGAGAAGTTAGAGAACTCTATCCTATAGCTATATATATATGCTATGCTAGATAAAGCATAAGCAGTGTTTATTCCATGTATGCTTTAGCAGTTTTCATTCTCAATACACAAGTGATTCCATTCCTCTCTTCTCTTTACTTTGCTTTCTATTTCCTTTATCAGCTTTGTTTTCTCCCATCTCACCCTCACCCTCTCCCATCTCTAGAGTTAGGTATACGTGCCACGATCTACGGACTAATCCGTTTAACTCGTAACTCTCACAAAAATGGACCAGAATATTTTTAACCTGTGGACTTTTTTTATCCGCTTCGCCAAGCTTGTGGGTTAAACGGGCCTAGCCCACGGGGTTCCTGGACCAGCTCGCTTAACCTGCATAAATATTAAAATGCTCTAGTCCAATACTGTCTCTAGTCTAGCCTGCAAAGCATTTCACTACTAAGTTGTGAGTGAGAGTACTAAAGACATGGACACCACTAGGGACGTGGCCAGCCCAGTCTTCATAAACAAAGAGTAAAGAGTACTAAAGACATCACACTAGCTAGTAGCCACTAGGGTTATCTTCAATCTCAATTCTCACTCTTCACTCTTCTTCTTTATCACTTAAGCGGCGGCCACCACCCACCTCCTCCAGTGGCGGTGCCATCTATTGTCTCTCAACTCTGTCTCACTCACTCAAGAGAATCTGTTACCGCCACTCATGGCCTCATGACCCTCGCCCTTTAGAAGCCAGATCTCCCTTTCTCACTCTTGGCTCTCTTCTTGCCACCCAGCCACTCCGCCGTCGAGCTTTGCTACCTCCAAGTCTCCACTTCTCCACGTCAAGACTCAAGATATACTTTCTTTTTTATACAAGTAAATATCTTACTGTGGTTTTCTTGTTAATATTTTATTTCTTTGTTTTTGTTAGTGTTAAAACTCACATTTAAGAAGGCATCTCTCGAGCAGGTTTCAAATAAAAGCAGCGCACTTGAAAGAAATAGGCCTTATTTTGAGTAGTACTAGTATGAATTAGATCCGCCTGTGTAGTCAATTTAACACAGATTAATTATTAAATTTGGTTTAAGAGTTTAATTTTAAGATATTATCAATATAAATTTTTTTGATATTAACAAGGATTGTTGTGTTGGTCCGCGGGTTAGTCCGCAATTTGGTGTGCGAGCTTCTTGCTAGACCAAAAATGAGGACTGGTCTTCGAACTGCAAGCTTAGGCAGGGTGGACACAGACTAAGTAAAAGGTCAGTCCACTTATGAAGTGGATTGGTCCAGTCCAGCCTGTTTAATGTTGGTCCGTCGTGAATCGGGCTAAACGAACTGAACCAGTCCGTATACCTAGCTCTATCCATCTCACCGTCTCCCCCTCCCATCTGACTGACACCAGCTCATACTATACCACACACTCCCTTTATACACAAGTCAACCACAATTGCCAATGATGTTAATGGTTGTGCTAGATTATGCTTCGTGGTGGTTTCAATGAACAACCGAAAAACACCTTTTTTTCTCACATACTCACGTATTCTATCAACAAAATTCATGTAATACATGACATGCTTTCACATATTATGTTTCATGATACGTTAACCAATTTCCGTATTGCTTTTAATATAAAAAGAGTATATATTGATAATTAATCTTGTTACCTGTGGAGAATGGTAATTAATCATTTTTTTGTACAAAAGCCCCTTTCGTTTCCATTTTATATATGTTTTCTTTTTCTAATTTTGATTTTTTTTTCTAACCAAACCTCAAAAGAAAGAATAAACAAAAAATAGAAATTAAAATAAAAATTAAATATGGCCTTAACTAAGGCAAGGATGAGCTTAGATAGGGAACACAAATTAAGACAAGGTTTGAGTGAGAGGTCTCTGTGGCTTGAGGGTTGAGAGTTAAAACAATCTTCCATTCAGCTACTGCTCCTTCGAATACACCTTTTGTTTTTAGTTTTTTTCCTGACTCAAGGGTACAGCCAGTGAGTTCCCTTTCTAGCTACCCCCAGGTCCGGGTCTAATCCCTCAATCGCTTTAAACACCGGCATCACAGACAAGTCCATGTGATCTTTAAATTCTTGATGTTTACCATCAACACATCATACATGAGAAATAATCAAACTCACTGAAAAGAAGACCGAATGAAAAAGCTATAATAACAAAAAATAAACCAAAGGAGGAGGAACAACTCCTAAGCGCCGCCAGATCGTAATCATTCAAAATGATAGAGAAGATTTCCTCTTCCACCTTCCCCATAAAATCAAAATTTTATATTTCTAAAATCTCTTCGCTACCCAAAAGCAGCTTTATATTATCACCCTCTGCACGACAATCTCGACTTTTTAATACCTTTTGTTTGGTTGAGGAAACAACAGAAATAGAAGGGGAAAAAAGTTGTCAAAAAGGGGTGGTTCTCTTTATTTAAAATGCTTATAAAAAGTCATAGCGAACTGAATACCAAAAACGAAATAGAATTATCCTAAGAACTCACCAAAATAATACGACACTTAACTCCATTATCTTGTTGAGCATGCTATCAATTAATTGGCTTCAATTATTATTATTTTTTCTTATTTCAGAGAACTCAATGTACAAAGGGTGACTTCAACCACAAGAGTATGTGTTGGACGCTTTGCATGCGAAAAGGGATGGATTGAAAAAGAAAGAAAGAAGAAATGCTCATATTGGCATATAGTACAACTCTGCAAATTATGGCAAAAGCGGGTTGCAAACAAAAAGGAACTCATCAAGGAGCTTATCTTATTGAAAAAAGTTTATACAAAGGAAGGAGACACGCTCCAATACGTCCTTCCTCGGGTCTACTTGAATATTTGTCCTTTTCTATAACAGGTGGGGATAAGAAACGGAACGGTGTGAAGGTGGGGTAGGGGTGGGGAGAAAGGGTCGGCGTAGCACGGAGGGGTTGGGGCCTTGTCCTTTAGGGGAGAGATCAAGGAGGGGAAAATTTTAAGGATTTAATTTGAAAATATTGATAATAATCTTTTTCTAAAAAAAAGTTTTTACACTATCATCAAACTAAATTTTTCTATGTATATGACTTTTAAAATAGTAAGATGACAATCGATCATATTTTGCTAATATGATTAAATAATTATATAAAAAATTTCATATTATCAATGCATTAAAATTAAACTCAAATTTTAAAAATTAAAGCATATTTTATTTTTCAAACAAAAAAAAGAAAAGCATATATTATTTCCTATTTAGATAATTAATTATTAAAAGCAAGCCTTATCATCTCCGCATTTTCAAGATAACTTTATTGATATGATATGATTATTAATTTTAGAGTCTTATTATTTAAACTTATTTCTTGGACTTCAAATTAGACACTCATAATGTAAAATTAAAGGTGTGAGGCTTAATTAAAAAAGAATTATCTCTGAATTGGAAACCTTTGATTTTTCCACTATATCTCATGTTCTCATTTTCATGTGAAAGAAATTAGGCACATTTCTCTTAATTTTGCTTGCACGTTTAACGATTTAACCGTGTCTATATTAATAAACTAAGCAAAAAATTACATCACGAGTAAATTACAGGCCACATCTCAACCTAAAATTTTGAGACAGTCATTTTATGAATCTTATATAATTTTATTTCGTCTTTTTTAATTAACATGAGATTTTTTATGTTTTACACATGTATCTTTTTATTGGAAATAATATGGTTGAACATTTGAAATTTCATATGAAATATAACAGTAACTTTATGTACGAAATTTGAACGCAAGACCATTATTTAAATGGAATGAATATCTATCAATACAATCGACCATATGCTAATAACTGTACGTGGAACTTTAATAATACTGATGGGGAAAAAAAAAGTGTATCTTAATGAGAGTTGATCCGAGTTGGAAAGTTATAGACAGGTGGGGGCTGGGCAATAACGGACTTCTGAAAGTTTGCAGGAGCATAGCGGTTCGGGAACACGAGGCACAGTAAAGATAGAGAATCGTAAAGTTTATTGGGTACAAAGGTTAGTAATGTTCGTTTGAAAAAGTCAAATATCTAAGTAAGCTAGCTAGCTCTCCATGCCTGCACCATAGAACTATTAAGCGTAACGAGTACAGAGAAGGTGAAAATTACAAAAATGTTACTCAGTAGTTAAAAAGTGAATGTCAAGCAAACTTACCCTATTATTATTATTATTATTATTAAATATGATGAATGTGTTGAAATAATAGGACCACAGTCACTTTCAAAATGTCCTATTATCATCATCGCATGTACAGTATAAGTCTGCAGGGTTGTTCATGAAACTATCACAGTTGCAACACAGTGAGACATGGAATACAAACACAGGGAGACAATAACTTTAAGTTATTGTACTCTACAGACCAGTAATTACCTCTAAACCAAAAAACAGACACAGTGAGACACAAGCACGTTTTTGAGACGGATACGCCATTTTAAAGGAGTGCGTAACTTTATGAGAGGGCAGAAAAGTGTGTCAAAGGAAATAGAAGATCGTTTAACGATGGAATCTCTCCGCATATGTTTGAGTTTATTTTAATATATATATATATATATATATATATATAGAGAGAGAGAGAGAGAGAGAAACTCAATTAGTTAATTTTAGAAGAATGATATTTACACAACTCAATTAGGCAATTTTAGAAGAATGATATTTACACGACATGACAAAACTACCATAAACTTATACCTCATTAGAGGATAAAATAGGAGTATAAACAATGCAAGAATAAAATGGAGAGAGAGAAAAAGTAAAAGCTTCCATCCCTCCAATAGTTTTCATTCTCTCTCATCCACCCACCCTCCTTAAACTTTCATTCTCTCTCTTTATCATGTTTCTCTCTCTAAATTATTGCTGGTTACAAGAAGAAAAAAAAAAAAAGGAAAATCAACCTCTATTGGCAGCACACAACTAATTATCATGAATAAAAGGTTAGCTCATTTCATTTGATTTTTTTATGTGTTTGTGGTTTATATTCCAAAACATGGATGATTAATTTTTTCAAAATTTTTTCAACAACAAAACGAATTGATAATGACTTTACTAATATTGTTGAAAACTGCAGTTAGAAAGTTGTAAATGTATATCACAAAAAATTGTAAACCATCAGTACGCAAAATTATAAACTATGTTCATAATAAAATATGTAAACTAATTCTGAAAAATTGTAAACCGATTGATGACAAATACTAAACAGGTTCAGGATAAAATGTGAAACTATATGCATAAAAGTTTGTTCTCAATTGGTTTATAATTTTTCATAATTGGTTTATATGTTTTACGTACTGATTAATAGCTTTTTTACATATGATTTTACATGTTATCTCGAATCTATTTAGTATTTGTCCTTCATTGATTCACAATTTTTTAGAATTAGTTTACATATTTTATGAATATGATTTACAATTTTTTGCATACTAATTTATAATTTTTTTATAAATGATTTTACATTTTATCCTGAACCTGTTTAATATTTATTCTCGATTGGTTTACAAATTTTGAAAAATGATTTACATATTTTATGAACAAGGTTTACAATTTTTCACACACTAGTTTACAACTTTTCATAACACGAATTTACAACTTTCTAACTTTAGTTTCCAATAATAACAACAAATCTCAACTTCTAGCTGAATCATTCTCAATTAGTTTTGTTGCTGAAAAAATTCTGAAAAAAAATAATCATTCATGTCTTGGGACATAGATCACAAACACATGAAAAATTAAATGAAATAAACTAAGTTTTCATGTATGGGGATTAGTTTTATGCACTTCTAACAAAGCTTAATTCTACCTTTTCTTCTTCCTATGAATGACAAAAAATAAGAGAGAGAAGCGTGACTGAAAGAGAGAAAATAAAAGCTTTTAGAAGGATGGTCGATAAGAGAGATAAACGAGGCACAGAGAGAAAATGAAAGCTTTTGGAGGGATAAACACTTTTTCTTTTCCTTTTCCCCATTTTACTCTTTCGTATTCCATACTCCTATATTTTGTTCTGTAGTGAGATGTAAGTGTATAGTAGCTTTATAGTGATGTGCAAATATCATTCATCTTAATTTTATTAGAGTTTAGTCACATCAATATAATGAAAATAAAACTCGGCCAACATAACCATAAGTCATAGCACACTTAATAGCTAAATAAGCTCTGTAAATATCTAGGGGTTTGATTCTTGACAGTGTCTATAGAGGGTTTTGTGACTAAAAACAAAATCCACACCTGTAAACTCTACGCCTCGAGAAAAATATTAATCACTGTTGCTATAGTAATTGAAAAATGATTTTTTTTGTACGGAAAAAATGATTAATTTAAATAATTTTTTTGTACTGAAAAATGATTAATTTAAATACATAAATAATGTAACGTTTTATATAGTCACCTTGAGTAATACACATCAGTAAATATAGTGAATTTCTATCTCTATTATTTGAAAAATCATTAAAAAAGAAAAAATGTGATTAGACGACAATCTTAATATATAAAAATTAAACTCATTCGAAGATAATTGGTTTTACTCAAACTAAGGTTCTTGAAATTTCTTAAAGAATTTGTAAAATGTTTTCTGATACAAATAATGCTATTTGATGCTTGCACCATCAATTAATCCAGAAAACAAGAAATGAAAGTAGCTTATATAGATCTGTCCCATTGTTTCGTTTTTCTTGCATTGGACACACATGGATAATTAACTCAATCACTTTACCTGTATCCCTGATCTAGCCAGTATTAAAAACAAAAAATGTTAGGCAATTTTGCACGAGGAAATTAAAAATCAATATAATACTATGAGGATACTTGAAGTCGCCCAATAATTTAATTTTGATACATTTTCTTGTACGATCATTTAATTGAACTTTTGAATATGTGTGATTAATGCATGAATTTTAAAACAATAGAATATAAAGGGACCATATTTTATTTATGTATGATAATATGTAATTAAATAAATATATAAAAAATTTATACTATTAACATATGAACACTTAGTAGGTTACTATTTTAATTACATTTAAAAATAGAGTTAAAGTGAGAGATAGTATGAGTACAGCGTCAATTGTTTCTTGAAAAAAAAAAATATTGTGTATATAAAGTGTATGAAATATCATATCAATTCATATTTTATCTATCATTATCCAAGTACCTTATTTAACAGAAACAACAATATTATCATCCTATCATTTTTATTCAATAATAATAAAGTAAATATTCAAATAAAACACACATTTTTTACATATTCAAATAATGCCATTATTGAGGTATGGTGGGAGTCGATTCAATATCGCACAAAGCAAGCTCAGGGAACACACTATCTCTTGCTCTACGGAACACGCAAGAATGTCGAAATAAACACTGGGCTCATGTTCTTGCAGTCGAAGCTGGTATGTGCAATAACTCACATACATTGTAGGACACCTCTATAAAAGCACAAGAAGCCCAAGGCATTCAGGAACAAAAAGTTCCCCAATACATTACCACTTGTCATTTCAAGCGGCTTCAACCGTCCCCTCCCCTGCCCTCGATCTCTTCCATCTCGATCCTCACAAACAGCAACATTCTTTCCCTCTTCCAACACACTCTTTCACTTGCCTTTTTGCAGAACTTAACTACAACCCAACACATCACATGGAGGAATCACTGAGGCGCCTCAACGGCATGGCCCTGCCAGCTCCCGAACCCGATCGCCCGCATGACCAAAAGGAGTGCGCCGCCGGCAACAAGCGGGCACTCCGAGAGAACGGCGCCCCCGGAGGCGGCGGAGCCATGAGGTACCGCGGCGTCAGGCGGAGGCCGTGGGGCCGTTACGCCGCCGAGATTAGGGACCCTCAGTCGAAGGAGAGGCGGTGGCTGGGGACCTTCGACACGGCGGAGGAAGCCGCCTGCGCCTACGACTCGGCCGCCAGGGCCATGCGTGGGCTCAAGGCGAGAACCAACTTTGTGTACCCAGCTTGTCCTCCTCACCCTTCTTCCGCCACCGACCACCACCACCACCACAGCCACCTCTTCAACTTCCCTAACCACTTTAACTTCCCCAAACAACAAACCCATAACCAACTGATCTTCAACGGCAATAACCGTCAGTTACTTGGCGGCTCGGATGGTTGGCACTCTTGCTCTGACCCTCACGTCGTTAATAACTTTGACCTCTCTCCTTCAACCTTCCACCAGCATCGAAACAATTCTCCCCTGAACATGTTTCTCCTTCGTGACTTTCTTACCTCTTCCTCCTCCTCCAACCATTCCTCGCTGGTCTCTGACCCCTTGTCCTTCAACAAGGGCACCTTGGTGAATTCACATGGCGGCAACGACGTTAGTGGGAGTAGCATGCCCTCTTCCCTCGCGATGAACACAACTAATTATCTCAGTTACGGTGGTGGTGGAACCAAGAACGCCGAAGGTGATGGTGAAGATACGGGTGAGTTCTTTGAACGTTCGGACTCTGGGTTGTTGGAAGAGATAGTCAGTAGGTTCTTGAAGAACTCGAAGCCGAACAAGCTGTGTGATGAGGCCGAGGGTATGGCCAATACAGAGGAGGCTCCTTCTTTCAACCACCCTGCTGCTGAGTCGGTTCCTTCGCACGTGCTATTTCCCAAGGACGAGGGTGGTTTTGGCGTCCCTTTTGATCATCACCAGCAGGGTTTCACCACCGTGCAGCTGCAGCAGCAGCTTCAGCTTGATGCTCTCAATGGGTTTAGCGCCGTGCAGGGCAGCATCAGCATGCCGCTGGGGAATGATGACCCAATCATGGTGAACCATGCAGATGGAGAATGCTCTATCATGGAAGACATTTTTCAATACCCGGAGATTCTTAACAATGCTTTCGCTGTCAGGATGCAAGATGCTTAATTAGTTTATAGTTTGCGTTTTTTTTAATTTTTTTAAGCTAGCTTTTGTTCAGATGAAAATTTAACAAATTTAATTACTAGTGTCTGCTTCTTGTGCTTGTGCTTCAGTCTATCTTATTTAATTATATATGTACCAAGTTTGTTGACTCTGTCTCAGTTAAACATGGATTTGATGTTTCACTCGGAAAACTGATCTTTAGGGTTTTGTAGTTCGTAGATTTATCTAGGATTGTTTGTCCGTACGCACTTTGTAGTCTGCCTGCCTCGTGCTATGGATTCGAAAACAATATATTTTAATATTTGATAGACACAATATATTTTAAAAGTTTAACAAATTCAATTACTTGTGTCTGCTTCTTGTGCTTGTGCTTCAGTATATTTTAATTGACTAGTGTGAAGATGATATTTTATTTGGGTATTTTTATATAGAAAAAATAAAAAAAATGAAAAGTTAAACAATAAAAAAATATATTCTTTCTAAAATTTGATTTTACTTTTTAACCGGCATTAAATTTTGTTAAAAATTGGTTCAATTGACATTTTATTCATGTAAGGTAGAATCTCAATTAAATTTTTTTAATTAAAATCTTAATCAAATTACAATCAAGTTTTTTTTAAATTTCAATTGTCAAATCTCAATCAATTTGTTCCAAGCCATTCTCTATTCATTCACACAAGAGTTTTATACATAGGTGACAACGCAAACAACACCGGAGGGAGGGGACACATTTTCAGCATCGTACTTATTCCACCATCAGTGTATTCATCATCATCCATCTCCAAACTTATTAAGCCATACCATTTCCTTGGCTTTTACCAGCAAAACCATCAAACATCATCACCACAAAACAAACCCTTTCACCACCGCCACTTAGCCATGGCCATCCTCCACACCCATATGACCATTTGACCAGCCACAATACCATCACTGCACATCCTCCACAACACAATAGCCACCATTATCACCACGACACAACCTTCATAGCTACTATCACCCATCACCATCTCAGTTCATCACAAAGCACAATTTCATCTCCAATCACCATCACAGCCTTGTGTCTCTCCACCGCCTTTGCGCGAGGCATCGAGCCTTCAGCGTCCGCAAGTCATCCTCCACCGCGAAACACAGCGAACCGCACCGGCCCTTCTGCCCTAACCACCGCCGTGAGAAGCACCGCACCAGCCGCCACCTTTTCCATGTCTCCGCCGTCAGTCATAGAACGCCGCCTCATCCTTTTTGCATCTGTCCTCTTTATTTGCCACCTTGCCTCAAATTAGCTTTTGAAAATGTATTTTTTTTTTACTTAAGTTTTTTTTTACATCAGGTTAGCTTCTTTTTTTGTTTTTGGGTTGACGTGGGTTTTGGGCTTCTTGGATAATTGATCTTTTTTTTTTCAATTTACAATTAAAATCAATCAACAATTTTTTAATTTTTTTTAATAAAAATCCATCCAATACACAATCATTTTATATAAGAGCGACGTGACTTTGAGTTCCTCATTGTACCAAAAGATATGTCAGTAGAGAACAATTGTATATACTAGTGACTTTAAAGGGGAAAATAAATATTATTAAATTATAAATTAATTTGCATAATAAATTCTAGGGTAACCGTGTTTATACGGATGTATTAGGAATGCAGTGTGATTAAATTTTCACCCTTCTCTAATTATAATTAAATTCCTAAACTCAAATCTTTTCCAAAGAGTCAATTTTGATAAAATCAAATTAAAGATTTTTCAATTTTAATCAAAATTAAAATTGATAACAATTCTATTTTTATATTTATTTCTTTTTAGAAATAAAGTTTTTATTGTCATTTTTATTATGACGTACTTTGGACGATATGACAATTATATATGTACCAAGATTGTTGAATCTGTCCCAGTAAAACATTGTTTTGATGTTTCGCTCGGAAAACTGATCTTTAAGGTATTGTTGTTCGTAGATTTATATAAGAGACTCTAATAGAAACAGACGGTAAGCTCTCTGCTCTATTTGCTTGCAATGCGTTTACCTATCAAAGTTGGCGAAAGCTTTTGTAACCTTAGACTTGTTACGCTGTTCAACTGAACTCGTTGGCTCCACGTCCACCTAAGGCCGGTAACCTTCGTTAGTAACTCCTAGCTTCATTATGGTTAGACACCCTAGGAAATGGAACAATTCTCGTCTCTGGGTTAGACAATGTAACCTGGAACCGAAGGCTTGGTGTTAAGTCCTCTAACTATCAACTCATAGCTTCATCTTGGTTTGTTTGTCCGAACTCACTTTGTAGTCTGCCTGCCTCGTGCTATGGATTGGAAAATAATATATTTTAATATTTGATAGGCACAATATATTTTAATAAAAGTTTAATTTTGATTCATTCATGGTGGAAAATATATCCAATCACATTCTTTTATTTATATAGTTTTTTAAATAGTAGGTGTGAAAGTTAATTATTATGACTAATGTAACAATACATAATTAAATAATTGTATAAATTTTTTTTACAACTGTAAGTGTATAGAAATTAAATCCATAGTATATTAATGAATTTAATTTTAATATAATGGTAATGTAGAACTCATCAAATCCTTTTATTCATATAGTTTTTTTGAAGTAGTGGATATGATACTCAATCATTTTTAATATGATTTGGTAATACATATAATTTAATGACAGCTTATTGCATAAAAAATTATACTCTCTTTTTAATATTGGTACTGTGTAATCGAAAAATGCTATCATACAGAAACATTCGGATATATTAATAGCTAATCATATTTTATTCTTGTAATCTTATTTAATTGTTATAATTACTAAAAGTAACGAATCTTTACTGCCACAAAAAAGTAAAAGAGATGAAGATTGTTATCTGTTTTTTATTTTTTATAAACTTATGGTATTTACATATCTTATGTACACAATAAGTTCCCGTGCCCGAACCCCTATGAGAAATTGTTATCAATCTCTGGTTTTGCACGCCATTGCCTTTGTCTCATTACTTTATCTTTGCTTAATTTGCTTTTGTTATTGCTTCAAGTTTATTCAGAGCTCAATTTTCTTTTGTTGGCTATAGCTAGTTTTTCTACTCTGAAAGCTGAAAGTTGATGAAAAGGGATTATGAGAACGAAATAGCAGAGTAAAGTGAGTTCCTAACTGCTAGATTGTATGGTATGAATTGATCGCTTCGGCGTTGACCTCGGAGCTCGAGAAGCCCGTGTCTGTTTGAACACTTTTTGTGCTGTGGGTGGATCTGTTTATTCTCCATCTGTTTGGAGAATGTATTCGTGTGGTTAGAGTAATAACCGGTCGTGCTGTCGTTTTCTTCTTGGTGTTCGTAGTAGGATCTTGGTAGGAAAAGCCCTAGCTAAGCCACGGGGAATGGGAATGGTATTGGAGTGTCTTCTGGGAAAATCCCTTATGAGTACTCTTTGAGTAGAAGACTGTGTCCTAATGATCTTGATGAAATTACCGGTGTCAAAATGATTATCTAAGCTTTCGTCGTCCGTAAGAAGAAATGAAAAGTTGAAAATTTGTGATTCAGAAATAAATTTTTTAAAATTTTCAATATATTTAATTCATTCAAAACCTTATGATTTCAATTGCTCTACCATTGCCCTAAAGTAGGGGTATATATTGGCTAGTTTGGATCTTTTTTTCATAGTCTAAATCAAACCGATCCGATCAAATTCAGGTTTATGCAGATTGGGTCATTGGATTTAGCTATTTTTTCATACAATTTCTACCAAAAAATTTAATAAAAAATTATCATAAAAGAGACACAACTCTGAAGATAATTTCACTTCAATACCATAACACAATGCTACAAACTCAAAACAATTCTAGCATTAACTCATGGGATATCAACATCTCATAACAATATGGGAAGCAAGAATAGTAGCAAAAAAGAGGTTTGTGACTCGTATTAGTAGTAAGTTTAAGTAGGCAATTAGTATTGTAGGAATAAAGAAAAAGTAATTATACAGGGTACAGTGGTATTGAGTTTCAGAGCAGACTAGTGTAATTTACTCTGAGAAAATTAGAGGTGCTAGCTAGTTACTTTTTGCAGTGAATTTCCTGCCATGTGGTTGAGTTTCCGGATCGATATCACAATCCACCACCTCAGTGCTACGCATACCTAAAATATATGGACCAACTTGTCCCATAAACTCTGATCAAGGGGGACCAATAATGACACTTACAACTACAGGATGGTTAGAGGGTAATTATCACAATTGAATAACATTATTGTGCTTGTTTGACCAGATTAACAAGGCTTACATTTAACAAAGAAGTACAATTATGAAATAACGTATTGGTGACCCAATTTGTTTCAGTCTTTTGACAAACAAAAAGGTGATTTTTCAATTAAAAATGTATTTTATATAGAAACTACACATCTTAATTTTTCTTCAAAAATTAAAAACAAATTAACTTAAAAGTTTATATAAATAGCTTTTACTAAAAAATAAATTTTGCTTTAGGAAAAAATACAAAATAAAAACAGCCTAAAAGAAAATAAAAACTTAGTTTGGGCACCCCATTGAAATAGGAGTAGGTGGATGTATAAAATACAGATGCATATTAAATTCGTACATTATTACACAAATGTTCTTTTGTATGAAACATTTGTGTTGAAAGAAATATAATTTAGAAACCAATGAGGTATTGATCCAAGTAAATAGGTTTAGATTCTTTGGGTTTGATATCAAGATTTATGTATATCGAAAAAACGTATTGAGAGGTTTATGTTTAGACGATTGACCATACCTGCTATGTGAAGAGATACACTTGGCAACCAGAGAAAAAAAATAGGACCTTAATATAACATAGTAAAGTTGCGGCAAGTAAAATTTAAAAAATTCATTGGGTATATCTAGTTTTTATTATAAGAAAAGTGATTTTTTCTATCCAAATTAGCCTTTGTTAAACATTTAAGATGTCATTGATATTGATCACTTTATTAATCTTCTTATTCGTTATCAATGCAGAAGATAAAATTTAAAAATCACCACTTCGTTAATTTATTAGAATAAAAAATAAATCTTTTAAAGTGATGAATAGAAAAGGTATGCAAACGGTAGATTATAATCAATACGAAGAGCCAGCTGTGAGGCTATGTAATATTTGTTGGCAAACTATAGTTAACGCATATGTTATTTCACATTGAATGTTTAACTTGTTATTAAGGGAAAAAATATAACTGTTTAGTAGTTTTATTATATTTCATTATTGCTACCCGATTAATAATTTTTTTTTTTACCATTATAATGCCTTTAAGTTTCTGCCATTTGTGGTGTTAAGCCTATAGTCTAGTAATTGTGATTGTCTTTTGCACCTTTGAGTGGATAGTCTCGTGTTCGACTCTCACCTCCCATTTTCCCTATCCCCTCTAGGAAGTATTCCTAAATTTAATGTTTTTGTTAAAAAAAAAGTTTCTATCATTTGTTTAAAAATAATTTCAGTATATGCTATTATTTATTTTTTTTTCTTACTAACACATGCACTATATATCATATATGTTTCTTTTTTGAATTTTTAAATTAGTCGGTTATTGGCAAGTACCAAATGGGTTCATAAATAGGCTAAATCTATTTTCATTCTCATTTTGATGGCTTTTTTTATTTCCTCAAAATATCCTATTTGCTTTTCTTTATTAATCAACTAAAATAATAGCTTAACATTAATTCTATCATCTACTATAATTTCATCCAAATTTATTATTGTTAATTTAATTAATCAATATTCTTTTTAAAATCCTTGATAATCTCATTTCCCAATCCTTTGTCATAACTAATAAACAGTATAATTATTTAAAATTAACTAACTTATATATACATATTATATTATCTTATATTATTGAAATATTTTAATACAATAATTACTTAAATATTTAACAGTATAATAATGAACTAATATTTAAAAGTAAACAATAATAACAACTAACATGAATAACAATATTGATAATTACTAAATCATTATGTATGTACAACATATATACTGACATTTTATTATCTAGTATTCATATAATAAAAATGATTAATTGAATATATGATAATAAGATGGTGGCTCATTAAACAAGAGCACACTCGCAGAATTTCATTCCATCTCGTTATAAAATAATTTGATAGTATATATTGATTTAGTTATGTGTTCAATTTTAATTTATGATTATTAAAATATAATTTATCTAACATAAAATTAATAGCTTAGTCTCTATCTTCTGTGAGTTTCTTTTTTAAATATGATAAGCTCAACCCTAACTCAGAGGAGCAAAAAGCACAAGGTAATAACATGTGAGTGAAGGTAATCGTGTGTGATAAAAGAAAATTTTTTTAAAAATTTTTACAATCTTTTGTGATTAATAACTAATTTAATATCTCAAATAATTTTAATTTTTAATCAAGAAAATAAAAAATTAAAAAAAAGCTATAGTAAATTTTGATTGGTAGGTAGTCATAAATTTTATTTGTTATCTTATGTTTATTGGATTTTTTATTTTTTAATTATATAAACACTTTATATTAAAAAAAATATATATGTATGATGTATATCATGATTTATTAATACCCCCTGATTGTTAGTCATTTTTATTTGATATTTTATTTAAAAAAATGGTTATTATCGTTATTAATTCAGAATTTTTTTAAAAAAATTAACTGTTAGATTTAAAGGATTGTAATAAATTAATTAATTATCAAATACTCAAATCATCTAATGATTCGATCTATACAATTCAAAATAGAGATAAATATCACATATTTTAAAATAATTTAATTATAATTAATAAAACTAATAATAACATAAAATTATAATATTATTTTTTTTGTTAAATTATTTTTCAATTAAAAATGAAGAAAGAAGGGTATTTTAGAATTATTTCAGTTGATTTAAGTAATTTAATATTTTTTTTTAAATTAAAATCTAATATACAACCCTATGAATGTCAATGATGGTGGGGGCCATGTTTGAAAATCCTCCCCATCCATACCTTCACAGATGCCCTTTTTTTTTAATTATTTTTTAGGGAAAGAATTTGACAATACCCCATTTTAGTTCCACTAAAATTTCAAGTCGAATAAATTGATTCTTATAAAAAATAAATTTTCAAATTGATTATTGTAAAATTAAAAGCTCAGATAAATTGGTTCCTATAAAAAAACCCTTTCAAATTAGTCTATAAAAAAGTAAATTATCAGACAAGTTAATCCCTAACCCCACTTAACATAGAGACTATCTTATCTGATTATTTAATTTTACAGGGATCAATTTATTCGACTATTCAATTTTATAAAGATTAATTTGGGAGTTTTTTTTTTTGCAGTCACTAATTTGTCTGACTTTTTAATTTTATAAGGATTAATTTGGAAGTTTTTTTTTTGTAGCGATCAATTAGTCCATTTTGAAATTTTACAAGAACCAAAATCGGTGTTTTGTCGAAAAAATTCATTAAAAGAAAATTAAATCGAAACATATACGTTAGATTCAAATTGAATAAGAATGAAATGTCTTTCATAGTTTGGCCAAGCAACTGATATGATTTCTGCTTCTTATTTAAAAATTATCGATGTTTAAGCATCTTTCCCGTTGAATATCATCATAACAAATGATGCAATCTAAAGAAAATATCACACTTTTTTTCAACATATATCTGAATACCTCTGTATTTGTAAAACTACTAAAAGAAAAATATCCAAAAGGAGAAATCAAAACATCTATAAAAGACAAAACCAAAATAGCCATAAAGGGGAACAACCAAAACATCACAAATAGGAACAAAGAAAACACCACAAAAGGAATAGATTATAAATTCAATAACTTAAAACACTTGAAATGAAAATAACAAGAAAACTAAATAGTAACAATCTTTCGCTCAGCCAGTTCAAGTAACAAATAATATTGGATCAATTCAAGTACAAGTACACAATCCAACACCATCATAAAAATTAAAGCTATAAGGATATTTAAGACATTCTCGATATCGAGTGCATGAGGGATATTGATTCCCGCCCCCCATATTTAAAATACTCATCCCCATTACTCGTGGGAGAAAATTTTCCTCCATTACTGGTTGAACTGCAGTCATATATTACCCATGGGTAGCTAATTCAATCTTGTGGATGAAGAAAATTTTACATTAGAAGAGCTTTACCCTTACAGTGGGTTCATTTGGCTTGAGCCCAAGTTAATTGCAATCCTATCCACTATTTTTCTGTTTTTTGGTAGAAGCAATGCTATCCACTGTAAATACTCGTGATTAAAACAAACAAAATTAGAAGAAACTAAAAAGGAACTCAAGTTTGCGTAATTTATTTAAATAAACATTTAATAAATAAGTTTTTGGGATTTGTTTAGAAGCATATTGAAGACAGATTAAAGATCCTCTCATATTCTCTCATGAAAGAAAGAAAGAAAAAAAAACACAAATTTTTTACGTAGGATCACTATTATTTATATTAATTCATCAATTTTGTATTTTGATTTCTTTTTACTTGTTACATGGCATTCTCATCTTAGAAAAGAAAATTGGAACGTCAAGATATGTTATAAATGCTTATACATCTACTTCCAATGTTTTCTTTTGCTTTAAAGTATTTTCTCTGAAAATAAAAAACTTATATATCCAAAAGATGGGATTCCTTTTGTTTTTTTTATATTCTCAAATTGAGTTTATCTAACTAGTGCCTTAAAGGTATTATTTAAGGAATTTTTTTTTTAAAAAAAGACACTTTGGTATTGAAAAAGATAAATTTTTGTGTTTTGAAAGCATGTGATCCACTAAAAAACTTTAAAACTTGTTTATTTTGATATCCTTAACCAATATTCTTAGAGTATCGTTTAGTAAAATCCAAATTATTTTAGTATTTATGGTGTTATTTTTAATAAAAACAAAATAGGTATGTTACTTTTCTCAAAGAAATAAATTAAACTAAATTAAATAAAAATACTAAAAAAAACTTGGCCTAAATTTTATGTTAAAAACAAAATTAAAATATCCCACTTCAATAAGTTAAAGCTTCAGCCTATGCAATTAATAATAGTATTGGCCAGAACTTGCTCCTTCTACTTCCGGCACAAACCAACCAGAGGACCCTCTCAAAACTCAGGAGAGAAATAATTGACGATGCAGAGAGCATGAGAGCAACCATCCTCATACTAGTACCATATAGTTGCTCCATCTTCATAAATTGTCCACTTTTGTCTCCCCCTCTTGCGTTCATTTATATTTCCCACTGCCCATTGTACTTACCACATTAATGCCGCCGAAGCATAGCATTAAGTTCTTAGCTCCCTGTAATTTCTAAATAGGTCCTTATAGTGTATGAGATTTTCAATCAGGTCTCATGTTATTTCTCTCTCTTCACATAATGGTAGGGATCTAATTAAAAATTTTTATACACTATAGGGACCTAATTTAAAATTGATTGAAACTATAGGATCCCGAGAATAATTAAACATATTAAGAAAATGATTGAATGAATTTGAAATTACAGTAAATTTAAATATATTTTACAATATTACTATTCTCATCTACTTCAACACTCTCTGTCATAATTAATATATTCAATAACACTCTCTCTTATAACAGTATCAAGGAAACAAAATAATTAGTTGACAATTCTTGTATGAATCTAATCATATAAAAGAAGATCTTCCTACAAAAAAAATTCTTAGATACTCTTAGAGCAAGACAAAATATTTGTTTTACTCCATTTATTAAGTTATTAGATCTCTATAATTTCACTCAATTTTTAATTAGGTCCCTATAGTTTCTAAGCAGGTCCCTATAGTGTGTAAGATTTTTCAATCAAGTCCTATGCCATTACTCTCTCTTCACATAACGGCAGGGACCTGATTGAAAATTCTCATACATTATAGGGACTTAATTTAAAATTGAGTGAAACTATAGGATCCTGAGAATAATTAAACATATTAAGAAAATGATTGAATGAACTTGTAATTAAAGTAAATTTAAATATATTTTACAATATTACTATTATCATCTACCCCAACACTTTCTCTCATAATTAATTTATTCACTAACACTTTCTCTCATAACGGTATTAAGGAAACAAAATAATTAATTGACAATTCTTGTGTGAATTTAATCATATAAAAGAAGATCTTCCTACAAAAAAAATTCTTAAGTGCTCTTAGAGTAAGACAAAATATTTGCTTTACTCTATTTATTAATTGACATATCAAATTTGTATTAAAAATATAGGGAAAGTATGAGATAATAATGACTTATAAAACTTATGTATCAATTAATAATTGAATCGGAGCAAATATATTCTCTTATTCTCGATGCACCTGAGTATTTCTCTTTCCTGCAATTAGTTTCACTAGCCTAACATGAAGAAGTTCCATTTACTATGAAAAGTTTTTAGTATTTTTTGCATATACACTTTTTAAGAGGCATCAATTTCTTCTCTTTATAGTACTACTACTTTTTTCCCTGATAAATCTTTATACTAATACTTGCCCATTGTGATTTCTGTTCTTCAAACACTATACTTGTCACCGTGAAATTTGGTGCAATCTTTTTGTACCAGATACTAATATTTCTCTATAAAATATTCCTCCAACAAATATTGTTTTTCCAAAATTTACCAAAGTATAATGGTTATGATCAGATAAGTCATCATAGTAGAGACTACTAATCTATCTGAAAGTGAAAAAATAATGACAAATCATTCTAAAAACCAATTATAGCTAGTTAATTTCTTTCATGGTATGTATATAAGATTTTAATTTAACGTATACAATTTATCTTGAAATATTGAATACTAGCACTAATGAAATTTCCTTTCATTTATTTCTTTATTTATTTTTTATAAACTTAGAGAATAGTAGAATAACGATTTGAAACTTTATGGGTTTTAAAGGTTTAATTATTTTTTAGGTCCCTACAGTTTCAATCAATTTTCAATTAAGTTCCTATAATGTATGATAATTTTCAATCAAGTCCCTGCCATTATTTGAAGAGAGAGATGGAAATGAAATATTCTATATTCCGATGAAATATTTCATATTCCAATGAATATTCTAGTTTTTAATAATTGCAGGGAGCTGATTGAAAAATCTCATACACTATAGGGACCTACTTAGAAGCTTTTAAACTATAGGGACATAATTGAAAATTAAGTGAAGTTATAGGGACCTACGGTATAATTAAACCATTATTAATGTCCAAACGTGAGATGCAAACCACTAAATGGATTTTCGTACAGGAGCTTTTTGTTTCTTTTGTACAAGATATAACAACCCCCCTCCCCCCTCTAATATTTAACCTGATTTGAAATATAAGTCATTTTTACATTTTTTAAAAAAATATTAAGTGATTTTTATTCATTTTATCTCTATATTTATGATGAACAATGATGAATGGATATGATTGTAATTATTTAATGGAGTGATAATTTATGATGAGCGATAAATGATATTTTTTTTTTAGAAAATCAATAAAAGCTAATCATCACTTTATTTTGATGCATCTTTAGTTAATCCATGCCCATTTTCTCTATGTATTTATTGGAGATGGAACGTAGTGGGAGTGAAATAAAGAAAGAATATAGAGCCGGTGATTAAGGATATTTTAGTTTTTTAATTTCATTTTTTGAAGAACAATATCACCTAATCATTGCCTTAATTGCTTTGCAACGCCCCAAAAAAAAAAATACTTCCTTAATTTTATAATAACCGTCAATTTTTTTTTACTATTTCATATTTTAAAATATCTATCTTTTTATAATATCAAAGTAGCATTAATTTTTTTCCATTTATACCCTTTATATAAATATGTTAGCTAGTTAAGTAATCGATATATTTATTAAGATAAAAAAAAGGACTATAGAACGATAATTTTATCATCTCATATAATTTTTTTGTATTTATTAAGATATTTTTATTCTCCTTAATATATTTATTGTTTGGCTTTTAATAATTATTATGAAATGAGTGAACTACTTATTTGAAAATAGGGGCTCCCTCATCTCAATTTCCATTCCCAATGCATTAAATTTGTATTTAGTTTGACTATAACACCTTTCTTCTTTTAAAATCAAATGAATAGCTAATATAAAGAGTTTATGCTCATTTTAGTCCTACACTTTACACTCATAAGTTAATTTAGTCCCTGACTTTTAAAATGTATCAAATTAATCAATAACATTATAAAATATGAGTCATGTTAGTCTCTTAATTTACTTTTATTTAATATTTCATCAATTAAATGATTATAGATAACCTTAAGTGATGTGTTAACATACCACATGTCTTTGAAGTATAATGAAATTTAAAATAACTCATTTTGATGCCTAACATTGCATAAAATGAGTTATTTTTATGATTTGAAATGAAAATTTAAATGACTTATTTTGTGTAATTTTCAACATCAAAATGAGTTATTTTAAATTCTATTATACTTCAAATGACATAAGATATATCAAGGTATAATTGAAGATAACCTATCATCATTTAATTAATAGAGTTATAAATAAAAGTGAGTTGAGTGACTAAAATGACTCACATTTTGCAATGTCAGGCACTAAATTGACTCATTTTAAAATTTAGTGACTAAAATAACTTATAAATATAAAGTCAGAACTAAAATGAGCATTAACTCTAATATAAACTATATATTAATTAGCTATCACAATATTCTAAAAAAATTATTAATAATTAAATTATTTATAAATTTAATATTTATCTCATTTTTATAGTTTTAGATAGTTTCTAGCTATTACAAGGATTGATAAGTAATTTATTTGATATAATTATTTGATTGTAAATACTATTTTTTATATTTTATTCAAAATTATTTAAATACTATAATATTGTGTTATTTTTAAAAAATAATAATTAAAATGAATAATAATAAAGATGTACTAATAAATCATGGTATACAAATACATGTCATATTTTGTAACATTTTGCATTTTTATCATTAAAATATTTCATGTAATCAAATAATATCATAGTTCATTACTATTGAATACTAATTTTTACTATATTTTTCGCCTGTTATCCATGTTCTTAAAAAATATTAAAATAATTCGTATACTAAATTAATCACTTACCAACATAAGAAAAAATTTAAATGGTTAATTTTTAAAAAATCCATACTTGAATAGTGTAAAGGATAAATTATTTACTTAAAATTAAATAAATTATACTTTGCATACTTCTAAATAAATTAAAAAATAAAAATAAAAAACCATGGATGGACACACATTATATTTGCCTTTCAATACATTATTCAAGCTAATATTTATCAATTAAATATATAAAAAATTTAATGCATTAAATTGTTTCAATTTTTAAAAACAGAGTTGTTGAACAAAAATGTTATATTAAAAGATAAGTCATTGCTGATAAATTCTAATATCGTCATATATTTATTTAATACTTTTAAAAATTATATAAACATTAAATGATAAAATACTAAATATGTATGTTGAGTATTGTGATTAAGTGATTGATCTTGATTATTATTATTATTATTATTAAATTTTACTTGTTATTTTTTTTTATAAAATATTCACTACTACATTGTTTAGATATTTATTATTCTAAGAATATTTTAAACAAAATAATTTAATAAACATAACCCGTTATACTAAATATGCTATGTTTGAATACCTATAATATATAGTTATTATATAGAAATTAAAAGATGAGATATATACTGAATATTTAAAATTAATTAACTTATTTTTTTTGTTAAATTAACAATAATAAGTGTTTATTTGTATGGATAATTCACATAATTAAAAAAATATATTTTGCTAAAATTCAATAAAAATTTTATATAGTATGAGTCGCAACAAACATATAGAAATGTCAATAGCAACTCTCTTGAAATGAAAGTAGTAAATGACGAAACACTTGATGAAACTAATAACTCAAAAGTGAGAGGAGATATTCAAGCTGATCAAATGTTTATGAAATAAATATTTAAAGAATTTAATTTTGATATATTGCGATTTGTGGGTTTAAATAATTTACATAAATATTTAACAATTTATTATTATATTAATAAAATATTTATTTTTTACATTTATTATCTCAAAAGTAATATATAATACTCATAGTTATTGAAAAATATAGGTATTGCTTTTATAGATCTAGATGATATGATTGAGTGCTGCATATTAATGACAAACAGCGGTCGTTGGAAGACCAGTTATCTTGAATTTTCCCTTATCCCAAGTAGTTCTGAATTCTGATATACGGAGTGAAGTTACTGGGGGTGATATATTTACATGTACATTGAATGACAAAGGAAGAAAGAATTCGACATCCTTTTTTTGGTTACAATTATCTTGACTTTGGATAGCGTTTTTTTTTTTTTTGGGTAAAGGAAGAAAGATTTCAATTACGATCAATGATAAATCCGTATAATAACTTAGATTTTCACAGTAAAGAATAATTTTTTTAGAGAAAAAATATTAGACTTTGGTCTTTGAAATGTTCATGTTTTAATATATATTAATCTTCCAAAGAAATGTATATATACGACTTATGGTCTTATATAATCACCTTTGAATGTATAAATTAGTGCTTCTACTAATAGTATCTGTTATCTACTAACGAAAATGTTAATTCAACTTTTTAAATTGTTATATGTCATCTAAGCTGAATGTGGCTAATTTGTAAAGGATTAATGTATACAAACTTGAATCTTTTATAAATCAATGCGCATTTTAACTTGTTGCTATTATAATTTTTTTTTTCATGTTGCTGTACAAGATTTTGTTTAGTCTAAGATAAAAAAAAAATGCTTATATTACAATAATTATTGTGTCTATATTTGGGATCAATCTTTGGATAGCTGTAGTAAATTAAATGTCAAAAATTAATTAATTACTAATGGAAAATCACCTTTGAATAACAAATAACACTTTCTATACCTAAAAACACACACACACACATATATATATATATATATAAACTAAGGAACAACAATTTTATAAGGTTTTAGTTTTATATTCACTCACTTTCTCTAAGTATGAATTACATGTCCAATTTTCAAAGAAGTTAAGCTTTCTTTTTCCCTCTGTTTTTTTTTTTCAAACAAAATCAAAGATAAATAACTCAAAATATTTATTTAAAGAAAAACAAAAAGATAAAAGACATAATAAAATTTTAAATTTTTTTTTGAATGTTTTTTAAAATGATACTTTGTTCTAAAAAAGGTGATTAGTTTTTTACTCATGTTTAATTTGTTTTCAATGTATTTGTTACATTGCAATAAATATATTGGTATTCAACTACAAGCAAAATATATTATATTATTGATGATTGATGAGGTAGAACCCAATTTCAAGTTATTCTTAAAGCAAATAAAATGAGGCATGAAAGTCACTTAGCTTAGGTGTGAGAACTAACACGAATGTTGGGATTTGAGAATTGGCTTAAAATGAAAGAAAATGTGTGTTTTATTAAGAAAAGGAAAGTGAGATCAAATTTGTGCATTGGCCAATGCGTTAGCTTAGGTGAATTCATTAATGAGTTGCTCGTGTAATGTTATAGATTAATAACTACAAAATTTTGCAAAATTAGTTTTTATATCAACAATATAATGTATTCCGCGTAACTGAAAGACAAAAAAAACATTTATACTGAAAAACAAAAAAGCCAGTAGAAAGTGTTATGAAATATAATTTATTTATGGATGTTCATATCTTTAGATGATTCAGATAAGATTTATGATTAGATTAGATACAATTTGTTCTAATTTGATCTGACATTATATCTCTCTTTCTTTAGCTATATATAGCAATTTGGATGCTCTATATAGAGCACATTTGATATTAACAATAAACCTATTCTTTCTCTTACTCTCCATTATTCTCTCCATTCTTATTTTTTTATAACACGTTATCAACACGAAACTCTACCATCTAAATGAATGCTTGGACAACAATACCAACAAAAGTTGTTTTTTTTTGTCATCGGTTGCTTGTTCTATCTTCCTTTTAATTTTCAAGTACAACATCAAGGTGATAGTGGTTTGGTTTACGCTCATTTGGAATAATTGTGATCAGTCCTTCAAGTAAGAAAGTAGCTTTAGAAAAGTTTGTATGCACTTTCATCCGGTCTATAATACTAATATGAGTCCAATTGAAACATTATATGCTATTGTAAACTAGATGTTTACTAGCCTAGTGATTTTTTGGCATGACCGGTTGGGACATCTTGAACCAATAATGATGTAAGGAATTACCAAAAACTCATATGAGCATTTGTTGAAGAACTAGAAGATTCTTCATTTTAATGAGTTTTCTAGTGCTATGTGTTCTTAAAGTAAATTAATTATATGGTTTTTACCAGCAAAGATTGGATTTAAATCTCTTAAATTCCCAAAAGGAATTTAAGGTGATATACGTGGATCAATTCATCCACTACATGGACCTTTCAAATATTTTATTATTTTAATAGATGCATCTATGAAATGGTCATATGTGTGCTCATTATGATTTCGCAACCTGAAGCTTACGATATTAATTGCGCAAATTATTAATAGCACAATTTCCTGATAATCTAATCAAAATAGTCTATATTGATGATTCTAGTGAATTTATTTCTCAAGCTTTTAGTGCTCGTAGGGCAATGTTATAAATGTTGAATATCTAATTATTTACGTTCACATATAGAAAAAGTTGGCTAGCATAATTAACTTATAAAAGACCTCCAGTTAATTAATAAACCACTTGCTCATGAGAACAAATCTCCTAATTTCTAGTTGGACGCATATTATTTTATAGCATTTATTACTATAAGACTAACAAATTGTCAACAATTCTCTCCTCTATAATTACTTTGGCCTGTAGTCAAAAAGTTCCCATTTAAGAACTTAAAAAATGCAGTATATGTCCTAACTGCCTTTTTTTTTTTTTTCAACTGGGACTCCAAAGAAAATTGGAGATATATATTGAACATGATTATCCCTTTATGCTCAAATACATTGAAATACAAATGGAACATGCTTTGAGACTCAGTTTGTGAGAAACAATGTTTCCAACATTAGAGGGAGAGAGTAGACACAGCTGGAAAAGAAAAATAAATTGGAATGCATCAATATTCTATTTAGATCTTCATATAAGGCAATATGAACTAGAAGTTCAAACGATTATATATTTGCAAAGAATAGCAAATGAATTGCCATCTACATTTTTTAATGATAGAAAAGGTTAACTAAATCTTATATACCAGCTGAAAATATCCCAATTTGAATTTATGTCCTTGTTGAACAATTAGTCAATGTAAAACATGCCAGAAGCATGATAGACTAATCAATTCCAAAAATAAAAATCCTTGAAAAAGAAGAGGGGCAAAGAAGCCAAATGATGTTATGGAGGCAAATGATACTCTTCCTCTTGAAAAGAATAGAGACATAGTAAGGATATTGTTGCAGTCCAAAATTTTGATATATTTAAAATTCCAGAAGACGTTTAGGTACCTAAAAATAGTCATTGAAAATAATGAGATCTCAATAGACTATGTCTCTATAGGAAAATGAGTGGAATCAATGAGTAATAGTGGTCAACATTATATTTGTATAATGCCAAATATTATGCATGAAAATGAAGATCTTCAGCCAAGAATCATAAAAAAATGTCTACATAGAAATGATTGGCCAGAAATGAAAGAAGCCATCCAGGCTGAATTAGATCACTTCCAAAAATGTGAAGTCTTTGGGCCTGTAGTCCAAACACCAAAAGGTGTGAAACTTATGAGATATAATTGGGTATTTATAAAAAGAAATAAGAAAAATAAGATTGTACGCTATAAGGCTCTACTTGTAGCACAAGGTTTCTCACAAAGACCTAGTACAGATTATGACTAAACGTGCTCCCTAGCAGAGGATGCAACAATGTTTCGATATTTAATTAGCTTATTTGCACATAGTAAGCTAAATATGCATCTGACAGATGTTGTCACATCCTATCTATACAGTTCACTAGACAATGATAATTACATGAAAAGTTCCTGAAGGATTAAAAATATCAATATCTTCTTATGAATTTCCACAGGGTATGTGCTCATCAAGTTGCAAAGATCTATATATGGTCTAAAGCAATCAGGACAGATGTGATATAACCGTCTCAATGAGGATTTGATTAAGATGAGGTTTATAAATGATGTGATTTTCCCCTATGTTTATATCTTGATTCATTATAAAATTTGTGTACGTTGATGACTTGAATATCATTGAAACTCCTAAAGAAGTTTCCATAGTCATAAAAGATCTAACAACAAAATTTGATATGAAACATCTAAAAAAGACAAAATTTCATCTCGATTTGCAGATTGAGCATTTAATAAACAAATATTTATTTGTCAATTAATTTACACAAAGATAGCTCTTATGAAGTTTTATATGGAGAAATTGCATATATTTTCTTTAAATGTATTAGTATGCAGGATAGTTATCAAATTTGTATAAAGGCAGATATCAAACAAGTTTCTTTCACTTATGGAGACATGATCATATCCTGAAGATACACAAGATAGACTATAGCCACTATTTCTACAAATTACAGAGAAATTGGTGCAATACATGAAGCTTATGAATCTTTATAGCTAAAGACAATGAATCAACATGTTCAAACTATTATATAGATTCTCTTCGAAGAAAATTGCACAGCTTTATATGAAAATAATATGGTTTAGATAGTTCAACTAAAGAGAGGAACTATTTCTTCTTTGTAGAAGTGATGCACAAAATTAGAATACACCAATTATGAGATTTTAAGTGATACTTTAAAGAGGGGGAGAAATACTATACTCTTTTTTCCTTGATCAAGGTTCTTATCCTATTGGGTTTTTCCTTGATAAGAATTTTAATGAGGCAGTTCTACATTCCCCACTACTAGAAATATGCCAAATAGTGATTGATTTTGTGACCGAATTAAGTCATCAGGGAAATTAAAATAGTGGAAAAAAATTATCACTAAATCAAAATTAGTGACCGATTTTAATTTATACTAGCAACCCTTGCTTTTATAAAAATCGGTCACTAAATTATCAATTAGTGACTGACATTTATTTATAAAAAGAAAACTTGCTTTCATAAAAATCAGTCACTAAATCAGCCACTAATTGATAATCGATTTAGTGACTAATTTTTTTTTATACAAGAAAACATTGTTTTCATAAAAATCGGTCACTAAAATTTCAATTAGTGACCGATTTTTATTTATAAGAAAACATTGCTCTCATAAATAGCGGTCACTAAATCGGTCACTAAATATCAAAATTTTAGTGACCGATTTAGCGACCGCTTTTCTTTTGAAAAATAAATTGAACAATAAATATAATCGGTCACTAAATGATAATTAGTGACCGATTTAGTGACTGATTTTCATTTGTAAAGGGTTGTTAACGTTAAATATAATCAGTCACTAAATAATAATTTAGCGACCGAATTTGTGACTGAAATTTCATTACACTAGGCACTGATTCAAAATATAGTGACTGAATTTTCAGTCACTATTTGTTTTACATTTAAAAGGAAAACTGGTTCTGCTTCGACCATGTTGGTGGGGATGCACATTTTGAATTAACTCTAGTGGACCAAAAATAATAATAATAATAATAATAATAATAATCAGACAAGACAAAAAACATATGAAGAAAAGGGGGATTAGACTTCACCATAGTTTAGGGTTTCAGTTCAAGCAATTTGGGGCTGTTGGGAGCGTTGCTTCTTCTTGTTGGTGCGCCATCTTCACGCGAGCCCCCTCTCACGTGAGCCCCCCCTCACCGTGAGCACTCCCTCACACGAGCCGCCCCCATTGCGAGCCTCTCACCGCGATCTGAGAGGGACGCCCTGCCGCTCGCTCATGGCGGCGCTTCTCGATCTGCTTTGCCACGCCTCTGATTCCCTGGCAGGCCTTGGATTACGCTGCGGCCGGAGCCCCTGTCGCCGTTCCTCTCGCGACGCTGCCCTTGATCTTGAGTTTCTGGTTCTTTTTCTCTTTTTTTTTTATTGTTTCATGATTCAATGCTTGTGGTGTTTATGTTACTGGCGCGATTAACGTGGTGATTCTTGTTTTTTCAGTAATTTGAAAGTATGAAAGATTGAATATGTGATTTTAGAGCATAATTTTTATATCTTGAATGGAATCTACTTCGAAATGCAGCTCATTGTTATACGGTATTTGTACCACATTTGTAGACATCTGCTCGTCAAATATCGAGAATAGCTTCCCCTATGGAGCATTTCTGCCATGCATTGGATAAGGTTTGTTTTGTCCTAGTTTCGTTACTTTTGATCTAGAGCTTTATCATAGTTGATTCTTTTTTATTTTTGTAAATTATCATAAATTTAAGTCGTTATTATTTGTTGTTTTAATCCAAAAGAGTATTTAATTTGCCATTCTATTGTGGATATATGCCATCTTGATGTTATGCTACGGTAATGAAGATGAGTTATGCTAGTTACACTTAGGTGTAAGTTTTTCATCTATGAATATAATTCTTTCCAGAGAATTTAACTAATCACCTTACAATTCATTTTTTCTCTTCTGGCTTCTTTCATTTGTGTCCTTTTTCACATCATTTCAGAACCCCTTTTGAGTATTTTGGTGCTTAGTTATGAACCTGAAACTCTTGCATAAATCGTAAACTGAACTTTCTTAGCTCTAGTTTTAATTAGGTTTGAAAAGGACACTACATCTATATATATATATATATATATATATATATATATATATATATATATATATATATATATATATATATATATTTGGATCAAACTTCAAATTGAAAATTTTAGAAGCAACGAGGGTTTTGTTTGTTTGACTTTTGGTTCTTCCTAATATTCCATTCCATTTCATCGTACTCAACTTAATTATAACTTTATAAGTTAATAAGGTTGTATTAAATGAAAAATTGTGCATGTATTTGACAAAGTTACGTTCAAAGCCATATATATATTAAGATGAAGACATCCTTTTTTTCCCTCTCTCTCTTATTTTTCTTTATACCCTTCTTCGGGTTGTACTTAATCCCTTCCATGCACGTAGGAATTCAAACTGAAATGAAAGAATTGTTGGTGTTTGTTTAAACAAATCTATGGATCTGAGGCCTAAAGAATGTATAAAGTGTGGAGATTGTTTCCAAGCTAAGGATGGACCTAAAGAATGTGGTAATATCTCTAGTATCAATATATGGATAAAATGTACTAAAACTTTATTGGTGTTGCGCCATTTTGCGCAGATAAATTATTGCGGAGATCAAAGTATACTCTTCAAGGTAAATCCTTAGGTATTGATGTGAATTAGATATACAAGAAATAGGTGGGATTGGTGAGTCTAGACTGGTATAAGTATGATGCTGACCAGAGTTTGTGAAGGTTTTGTTACTGTTTGAAGTTCAGGACAATATAATGATGTCTGTTACTTTTGTAAGACAAAACTATTTTGGCTATTGGGATTGGAATCTGATTGTTATAGTGTGATTATTGAAGGTGGTTGATTAGTAGCTAGAAGGGGTTTACTATGCTTGATTTATAGTGATAACTTGGGGGTGAACTAAGAGGTGTTCTTTTGCTTTTAGTTGATACTGGTGTATGTCTTTATTTTTCCTTGACCAAATACTAGTGAATCTATTTTTTGTGCTATCTCTGGCCAGTGTTTGGTTGAGCTATTTAATCTCAATTATAAAAAAAAGGATGATGATTGTAACTTAGGTATTAACAATAAGATGTAAATATTTTTTTTGGGAGCAAAAAGGAAGAAATAGTGCACAACTATCAGGGGTCAATCTTAATATAAGCAGGTCTTACTAGAGTGTGCACTTGCCCATGATGAAAATAAAAAATAGGCAAAGGGGAACTTATACAATTTTGTAAGTTCATTTAATATCACATTATTTCTCTTTTACTTTATTTTCATCTTTTTCTTCAAATGCAGAAAGATGTTATTGTATCATTTAGCTAGCCCCTAAAGTATAGAACTTAAACAAGAATGTGACTAGATTAGTTTTGATGAACTGTTGTTCATGAGTATAGCAACCATTTGGGCTGTTACTTATGAGTTTTCTATATTAGATAAGCTTAGATAACCATTTAGGGTGCTACTTATTCTTCTTCTTCTTTAATCTTCTACTACACATATCACTGTATATTACTCTCTTTCTTTCTTCTGCTCTGTTGCTTTGGCTATTGTTAACTCATTTTTTTCAACAATCTTATCTGGAAGTGTGTGCGACAACTAGCTATATTCAACATATTCGTCATTGTAGATAATGCTACATATCAAACAAGGAGTGATACTAACATCAAAGAAAAATAATTTGGTACCACTGACAAATAGATTGCAATAAGCACATTCATTGGCATCCAATGTTTTTTGTCCAGGTTGGAATTCTAGCTCCAGCGGCTAGTGGATCGACAAATAGGGAGAACGAGGAAGTGAACTTTCATCCTTAACTGGTAGGAGCATTAAAATTTCTTTTCACGTGATAATAATAGTTCAAAGGCTTATAATAATAGTTAGTTCAATGGCTTATAATAATAGTTCTAAACCAACTTTATTTTCACTAATAGTGAATAAAGCAATAAAATAGGATGAAATAAATAATGCTTTTGAATTCATTAGTGGAAACACTTATGTCTTAGAGAAATTGGGCTCTATTTGGCCAGGTCATTACTCTAATTTGGTTGTTCCACAACAATGAGTTTAATTAGTGCCATGAAGAAGGGTGTTTTGCCATCTACGAAAACCAACAACCACCCTGTTCCTGTCCATATTACTATCTTAAGTGAATTTCATATTATTCCATTTCAGATCTGATTTTTAAGTTTCAATTTGTGATCTGGATATATAGGAAAAGGCTTACTGCCTTATTTTGTGATTTTGTTTTTATGGATATTTTTTAACAGTCAATTTCTCGGTAAAGATTTTAGTATTGAGTTTTGTTAGTTTTAAATGTAAAATGTGTGATGTTTTGATATATTACCCTTTGTTTGGTGCTATTTCTTTTTAGTTTCTTATTTGTGACTCTTTGATGTTGTCCTCCTAAGCTTTTTCTATGGGCTACATTTTATGGTGTTGGTATTGACCTTTGGAGAGTTATTTGCATCTCGGTAAAGCTGCTTGCTAGGAAGCCAATCATGTCTGGCCAAATGGAGGTATTGTTCTTTCTTCTGTTTTAAATTGGCTATAGCCCATAGTTTAGTTTATACGATATTAATTGTGATGCTTTCTTATCTTTTTGCAGATATTTGAAGTACCAGTTTGAGGATGTGTCATCAACTTGATTAGTTTTGTTCGTGGCATTAATGAATTGACGGATAAAAGAAAATGAGAACCATTTAGTTTATCATCAGAGTCCATGTTGTAAATTGTTTAGATATGCTTTCATGCCTGAATATTGTACCTTTAGTTGCCAGCTTTAGGCAATTCTTTTGGTATTGGTCTTTGTCATTATAAATTTTGGCTTCTATATATTTTAGTGCTTGGTTCATGTCTATGGGTGATAGGGATATGTAAATTATGTATGTGAAAATGGGAATCCAGGAAAAAAAATTTAGATCGGTACCTATAACAATTATTAGTGACTGATTTTTTAGTCATTAAATAAAAAAATTGGCCGCTACTACGACAACATCTTTCAGCCACTTAGGAAGAAAATTAGTTACAAAATCAGTCACAAGAATTTGTGACCGAAAAATCGGTCACAAAAATTTGTGACTGAAAAATTGGTCACTATTTAGCCAACTTTTTCTACTCGATTGTGGGAGAATTTCGATCACAAAATCGGTCACAAATATTAGTGACCGAAAAATCGGTCACTATTGATTGAGTGCGTTCAAAATGGTTGAAGGAGGAAATCGGTCACAAAATCAGTCACAAAATTTAGTAACCGAAAAATCGGTCACTATTGATCTAGCTTTTCCAATTTGTTTTGAGAGAATTTCGGTCACAAAATCGGTCACAAAAGTGGTCACAAAAATTAGTGACCGAAAAATCAGTCACTAATAATTTAGCAACCTTGAATCTAGCTACAACATAAATCGGTCAAAGAATCGGTCGCTAAAAAATTTTGTGACCGATTTATTGCATTTAGTGACCGAAATTTCAGTCACTAATCGACGATTTTCTTGTAGTGCCCATTATGAGGATATTGTTATTTTTTTCCTTTACTAAGATTTTTTCCCACTGGGTTTTTCTTAGTAAGGTTTTAATGAGGCATATCCCTGATGGACATCCAAAGGGGAGTGTTATGAAATATTATTCATTTATGAATGTCCATATCTTTAAATGATTCAGTTAAGATTTGATTAAATACAATTTATTATGATTCAATGTCATATTATATCTCTTTTCCTTTAGCTATAAATAGGCCTTTGAATGCTCCGTATAAAGCACCTTTGAGACTATCAATGAAACTATTCTTTCACTTCCTTTCGATTATTCTCTTTATTCTTTTTTGTTAAAATAGAAAGCTTATTTTGTCTTTTATATTTTGTAAATTTGGAAAACAAAAAATTGTAACCTTTCTTTCTATCTTTTACCTTTTTATTTTTCATTTATATTTAAATAATGATAATTTACTTATCTTTTGCATTGTTAGCCAATTTAGAAAACTAGCTCTAGCAAATATATTGCCACAACTAATAAGAAAGTGAATACGAGTATGTCGTTCCACAAAGATTATGAACAAGTATCAGTTCGTTTGAGTATGTTACTATTTAGGCAATCAAAATTTAGTTGAATTTAAAGAAAATTTAAATCAAAATTATAAAGAAAGCAAAAGAAATCAAACAATAATAGTCAATGGAGTGAAGTAATGTTAGCAAATAATTTCATCTAAGTTCTTGGATTTTCCATTACCTAATATGAATTTAATTTCTTTCCTAACTCAATTACTAATCAAATTTCTCAAAACTTGTAACATCAATTCAATGCCTCGATATTGCAATTCTCTTAGGATAAATTGAATAAATTAATACCTTAATATTATTCTAAATTTACCTAAGAAAGAAGAACTGAAATTCATGTGATCACACAAATAAGTATTTTCATGCCTGGCTACTTTAATTTATGGCAATTTTTAGACTGTCTTATTTTTCATTGTAAATTGTCTTTCAGTCAGTATAAAATAAAATTGTAGAACATTCAAAGAAGTAGCTAATTCCTAGAAAATATTAAAAATACTGAAAATTGCATAATTAATTGGAAAAGAAAATCAAACCAATAAAAGGAATACAAAATCCATTCACTAAAACTTCATTGTTCCTAGCACCAAAAGAAAATAAGCAAGCTATAGAAGAGATGAACAACGAAATAAATTGATGAATCATATCAACTAAATTGAGTTCTTTGTTGTCTCCAGTCTTTCCTTAAATAACAAAGTGAATAAAACAGAAATTTTGGTCAAATTCTTTGATTTTATCCTTTTCAAATCAAATAATTACTCTGCTAGGTTGCTACAAATATGATGCAATATTCAAATGTTATCCAAATCTTCTCAATTCTTCAAATCCTTATCAAATCTTCTTTTCAAATCATTAACTATATTGCTATTTTTTTGTTCTATAACAACTATAAATATTGTGAGAATATCTATCAATTAAATCCAAAAACTCAACTCAAATTCACATCAAAACATCATCTCACTAATAGCAAAATTAATTTAAATGTAGCCACAAAGATTGGAAGATATAGGA
This sequence comes from Dalbergia cultrata, assembly GCA_031216105.1. Classification (NCBI taxonomy): domain Eukaryota; kingdom Viridiplantae; phylum Streptophyta; class Magnoliopsida; order Fabales; family Fabaceae; genus Dalbergia; species Dalbergia cultrata. The sequence goes on along the minus strand of CM062344.1, from coordinate 880,826 downwards.
AAAAGATATGAATTAACTAACAAGAAAAAAGTGAGAAAAATAAGATAATAACACAATTATCATACATTAAAAATATATAGAGAAAAATAAAGTTACAACAAATAAATAGATAGTTTAATTAAATGATCATATAAAGAATTTAATTTTGATAAACTTATTTTACACTTTTATCTAATCATATATGTATTTTTAGTTGTGAGTTTCAAGATAGAAAAATATTATTTATACTTATGGGTGTTGGACATAGTACAGACTCACCCTATCAAATGGTGAGTAGGGTGTGAGTCGCTAGCACGGTGGGCCAAATCTATTGAGTACAAATAACACAACTTTTCAAGATGATGGATGGATGAATCTAACTCTTTTGCTAATGCAACAAGATATGGTTTGTTCTCTATTTTTTTTTTTTTACATTGACATTGTATACAAATTAATCCTAACGTCAATATATCAAAATGAAAGTAAATATTTGTGGATAAAACTCTTGATAATAGTATATAGAGCAAATATCCAAATTGATCCCCAAAGGAATAGTACAGAACAAATTGATCTCTCAAAAAAAGAAACTCAAGTTGTGGTCCTTCGTGACTAAAGTATAGGATAAGTTAGTTTCTTTTCAATATTTTGATAGACTTTGTTGCCCTATTTGTGTTTTTCTTAGGTACCAATGAAAACTATTTTAAAAATAAATCATAGATTAATTTATACTTATTAAATCCTTCAAAAATATTGAGAAGCACTAATCTGTTCTCCTTTTTTAGCTGTGAAGAACCACAAAATATGCTTTTATTATTGAATGATCAATTTTTCCAGCATTATTTTTGTTAATGACTAAATTAAAGGTTTACTTTAGTGTATATTTTTCTGATTTTGTTCTTATTTGGTTAGCATCCAAATTTAATTAGTTCCTTCCACCCGAAAATGAGAATGAGAAGTATTAGATGTGTTAGACTAGTCATTGTCAAGGTAAAAGTTAATCTTAGGATGTGTTTGTTTCATATTAAAAGACTTAAAATTATTTTTTTGAAAAGCTACTCCTTTCAACTTCTATAAAAAAAATTTGAAAATTAGTTTTTATTTGAAATTACGATTAGTTTTTTAAAAGTTTCAAGTGTACAAAAAAATTTTTTAGGTTGAAAAAAATGATTTTCATCCCAAAATAATCCCAAATAAATGGCCATTTAAGGTGATGAAAAGTAATTTTGATAGCAGGAGATCCAATTTACTTTGGATTCTCATTCGAATAGAATAAAATATATTTTTACACATCTACCCTCATTTAACTAAACTTTAGAATATCTTAAAATTATATTATGTCCTTTTTAGTAATTATGTATTTCAAATAAAAATAATTCCCTTAAACTTATTCCTGAAGTATCACAATCAAACACAGATCAATTCTTTTAATTTTAATTTATATAAACATAGTTTTTTTAAACTTAAATTTTTAAAAAGTAATTTTACTGAAAATTAAATCAAATGGACCCAACTAGATATAATGTATAATGTATATAACTATACAAAATGTCGAAGGCCTCTATCTGCAATCTGCTAGGTCCATTTCTGCCCACGTGTGCGGCTTTATCATCAGACACATCTGCATTCGGATCAGAGTGTAGGACCACTGATTTTCTTGCTATAAACTAGGACCACCCTCAATTACCTTACACCCTCAATTAGTCCAAGAAAAGCGAAGCTCCTTTGCCATATGAGCGAATAGTGTATCATCACTTTGTTTAATTTTGGGTTAGTGCTAGTGTATTATGGTGATAATGAGTTACATTTTGCGACATCCTTTACAATAAATATATATGGTGAACTGATGTACAATTAACATACTGCTTTTCATTTAAAGTTGAGTAAATGAATAATGACAGAAATTCAACTACATTGCTCTAGAAAGGGTGGGTAAAAACTTATAAGAGGAATTAACAACGTGTGTATTTAGTAGTTTGGTCAGAAAATAATTCCTTAAAGGATTTAAATTGTCTAAAAAATAATAATGATTTTATTTATGGTAAAAATTAATATTTAGAAAATTTTTAAATTTAAGGTATAAACAATGCACGAGTTTTTGGTATTGTTTTGCTAAACTTAATTTTAAATTGAAGTTAAATTCTTACTGTATCATTAAAAAAGTTATGAGATTAAAATTATTTAAAGTAATTAACTATAAATATAATTGTTCTTTTTATATAATCAATTATGTGAAACTCAGATTATGTTTCAATGTATTGACTAAAAAACAATTTTTTTTTAGGTCAACTGAAAAGTAATTTTAAAATAGTGCATTTCGTTAGGATTGTATGAATAATTGCTTTTATATCGTAAATTGTGAAAAATTACTTTTATATAGTAGATTACTAAAAAATGTAGAAAACTATTTATCTATGTAAAAATATTTGATACTTAGAGGTAATTTGATTAAAAATTATAATTATTAAATAATCAGGTTCTGCTTATATAATAAATTTCAAAAGATTATTTATGATCATATTTTTTTCTTTGAAACTATCAACTTTTTATTATGGGTTTTTTTTTTCCTAATGAGTGTTCTTAGAATATTTATTAAGTAATCAAGAATAGTAATTTAAAAAACTCAACTATTCAATACAAACTTTATATTCCTGAATTCTTAATGAGTGCTCTAATACAACGACAAAAAAAACCCTTTAATAATGATATATTTTCATAGCTTTCACAAACATGTTCAATTTTTCAAAAACAATTTTTTTTAGTACAAAAGGTAGTTTATGAGGTGTCTCAATCATACACTTAATATCTTGATGATAAAAATTCTAATATCACGCCAAAGAGTGATTTTTTTCAAAAAGATTGAAGATTAGTGATGAGTAATTATTATAGAATTGATATAACATATATAGCTCCTATATATAAATATAAAAATATGAACTTACATAAAAATATATAACGTTATACACATATACGGGTCACCCTCTTCCCTTCTCTCCCTCGCCAAATAGTAACGTGATCCGATGGGGATTTACCCTTTTTCTTCGACGGATACCTAATTACCTATGGTTTGATCATGTGAAGGATTAAAACCACCATGTGATCTGAATTAGCTCCAACCATCTACCCGATGTGCCCTATTAACTATGGAGTTAGAAATTAAAATTGTGGACAAAAAATGTCACTTATTGTGGTGTCGTATTTTTTGTCGGTAATCTCTAATTAAATATTTAAGAAATACATGTTAAGATATATGATATAAATGTTTATATATTTATATATTAAATTATTTTCTTTAAAGTTCTGTTAACACCATAATTATCTAAAGAATATAACAGTGAATATTTTAAAAAAATAAAAAGTAAAAATGAATGACGATAAAAATAGATTATTGAGTTAAAATATTCAACACACATATTAGTATAATTATCATCTAGTATTTGTATAATTTTAAAACATTCCAAATAAACCTATGATATTAGAATCTTTTTTACAATCACTTGCTATATTTTTATTTTTCATTGTTTGCATCTATATTGAATTAATTTATTCAAAATCTTGAAAATTATAATTTATTTTTAAAAAATTTAATAATTTAACATTTATATTATTCAAGCGTTGATAACAGAAAAACTTTAAACTTTTTAAATTATTTTTTATGCGGATAAATAATAAATTAACTTTATCAAAATAACTAATTCTTTAATAACATGAATAAAGAATAAAAAACTATGATAAAATAAATAGCCCATAGTAATAAACTATGACATATTTATTTCTTTAATAGTTACAAAATAAGATATGTAATTGTAATATATAAGTAACTATTCAAAAATTAAAAATAGATAAATATTAAACTTTTTTAAATAATGAAATTGATTATTAATTGAATTAACATAGTTATTAATAACAATATGATGAGTAATAAATAATTAAAGTTAACTGTTTTTTATTTATCAAACTCTAATAAAATGGGCACTTCCATGGATTACTAATTTCTTGTTTGTGTAATACCAAAGTTTCAGAAGGAGAAACTACATTATGCAATAAATGCATATCCATTTTTAGAGAACTATTTTATTGTAAGAGACGAGATAAGTTAATAACAATGAATTATTCTTTGATTATTGGTTAATAGTAAAGTTATTTAAATGTCACATGGCTTCGTTAGATAAAAGTAAGCTCACATAAAGTACATATATGGAGTAAATATACATTTTAGTTTTTTGAAATAAAGATATATATGATATCAACTTAATTTTTGAATTTTTTTAACATAAAATATACCTCCAAAAGTTAACATGTGATATCATAGTAGTCCTTAATATCATTTTTGACATCACGTAAATCCCTAACTAAAAGTTAAAAAGTGATATAAAGTTAAGCCAATCTCAAAGGCATTTGACATCAAATTGGCCCCAAAAAACTCATATTAGAGGAATCAAATAAATACCACATGCATCTTTTAAGAACTAAAATGATATTATATTTTAACTTTTAAAGATCCATTTCACGTTAAAAATTTTCATGGACTAATGTGATGTCATAGGTTGACTTTTAATGACATATTTGCTGTACAACATGCTTTCAAAGACAAACTTTATATCACATGCAGCATCTTTTATGGATGAAAATACACATTTACTTATATATAAATATAATATTGAAGGTTCATCGAGTGGTTTTTTTGTTATAATTTTAATTATTATATAATCATACATAAATAGTTATAATTAAAAATTATTCAAAGGACAAATAAAAATTTAAAAATCACGTAACTTTATATTTTAATCTTAACTATTTAAATAAAACATAATAAATTATCAAAATTTATTATTATATCTCTCAGAGTTAATTACTTCTCTCCCTTAGATTCTTTAATTTGCCTTTACAACCAACACATTAAGAATACAAAAGGAGAAAAATATTTATGTAAATTATTCAAGGCATATATGGAATATATTAATTGTTTAAAGTCAGTTAGATTGATATTTAGAATAAATCCCCAAATCAGTCTATAACAATATTATTTAGGTACAAATTGATTCCTAATTTTTTTTTAAAAAAGAGTTAATGTTCATTTTACTCTCTCACTTTTTACTCATAAATAATTTTGATCCCTAACTTTTAAATGAGTCAAATTAGTCACCAACATTACAAAATTTGAATCATATTAGTCCCTCAAACCATTCTTACTTAAGATTCTATCAATTAAATGATAATAAATAACCTTAAGTGATACTTTAACATTTTATATGTCCTTTGAAGTAGAATCAAGTTTAAAATGACTCATTTTGGTATTTAAAATTATACAAAATGAGTCATTTAAATATTTATTTTGTTTAATTTTAGATATTAAAATAAATTATTTTAAGCTTCATTATACTTTGATAACACATGGTATGATAATATACCACTTAATATTATAAATCATCATTTAATTGATAAAATGTTAAATAAAAGTGGAATAAAGGACTAACTTAACTTACATTTTGTAATGTCAAGACTAATTTGACTCATTTTAAAAATTAAGGACTAAAATGACTTTTTTTTGAAAAGTCATGGATTAAAATGACCATTAACTCTAAAAATAAATAGTCTCGATGTTCTTAGCAATTGCAAAATGTGACACCCCAAGTGCCTTGTCACCTGTAATTGGTAAACTAACCATTAAACCATCATCTTCTCCCCACCTCCACTCTCACCTGACTCAATTCCTCGATCTTCACTTCTGATATCATCCCATCTTCATCTTTCATCTCCATCCTCACTGCCAACCCCATCTCCCCCACCCCCATTAGTTACAATGTCGAAAACACTCCTTTAGTCTTGTGAGTTTGTTGCTTCAAAACTGTGGTTTTAGTACACGATCACTGCATGTTGATGGTGTGTGGTTCCCTACTTTTACTTGGTTTCTAACATGAAGATGTTATTTTATTATTATATTTACAATAAAAACTGAAACTTAATGCTCGTATGAATGTTTGAGGGATCTCTTTGTACGTGAAATCTCAAGTGTTGGTTCTTTAAAAATTTCTTTATACGTCATTCTTCAAACTTAAAGAAATTTATTTTATTTGATTGTTTTCAAAATAGATTTGCATGTATGTTGGTCGTCCGTCTCTTAAATCAGTCAAACCTAACTTTTTTTTTCCCCCTACAATTCGAATTTCTATTGAACTTAGCTATGATTATGTTATGTTGTAGTAGATAAATCGTTAGTGAAAAATTGCCTTGTTTGTTTAAATTCCGTCCCCATTTCCAACCCACCCCCATGTAAAAGAATTCCATTTGTTTGCTGATATATAAAATTAAAATAGAGGTGGGGTGGAAGTGAGAGTGGACATGAGTTTATTGATTCTGGGCTATATCGATTTTATTTAGTTGAATGCCAAAATAAACTAGGAAAGAAAGTACCGAAAGGAATTTCCTAGTTTATTCCTTCTTATTTATTTAGTCTATTTAGATGATTCCATTAGGTCATTGTTCATAGCCTATTGATATAGCCTTTGTTGACAAAACAATGGAAACAGAAGATGTAGAAAGTAGAACGACATTTGAAAAATGAAAACACAGCATTATTTTTTTTTCCAATTATGGCATCTCGAAGACTTGTTTTACCATCCTCCTTGTTCCTTCTTGTTTGTAGAATTCTTCAAGAAACTCGGAGAAGCGATACTTTCGGTACCTGGGAGGGTGTTGCTCATCTATCAAGTCCTCAATTGGACTTACTACAGTGTCCATATTTGGCCCTAAAACATTGCCATCGACACTCGTGGATGGACTTTGTTGGTGACGACCCTGTGATGAACACTCTTGAATCTTCCATTGCTGAGAACCTACATGAATATATAAAGTCACAAACTCCACCTTGACCCAAAAACAAAAAGCCAAGCCCAAAAAAAAACATGGACAAAAGTCACAAACTCCACGTCGCCTATCTTACATTTCTAGCACTTTACCCTCAAATTTAGATCACAGTTTACGCTGGGAAGAACAACAAATAGATCAGGACTGATAATTTTCATCAATGATTTGCCCTAACATCTTAAACAGTTGAATAAAAACAAATGAATGATTTTATATCAAAATTCAAACATGACTCCTATGTCTAGAAAATACCTACTTCTCTTGGTTATAAAAGTTTTTATACCACGTTATAAACTATCTCTCCCAAGAATTTTTATTATTCACTTGAGATATATAAATAATTTTATATATAACAATATTTCATTCACGACAAAAAGAAATAGTCAACCCCAAAATTAATCGTTGCAAATTGCTCTATGGTCTCAGGAACGAGCACCCACTTACTCAAGGCAGCGTGTTGCAGATGTGGAAAGCCTGTTGTTTGGCTGTCTAATTAACGATCAAAACAACTTGCACCTCTACTATTGCATAAAATACCATGAACCATTTGTCTTCAAAGCTTTCAAGTAAATGTGTGAAGACATAGATCTAACTTTTTAACCTAACTAATTTTTGAATAACAGGATCAAACTTCATACACCACCTAATAATAGAAGCTAAAATACATGTGTTAGATATAAAAACTATTCACATCACATGCCTTCACATAATATTTTGTGCTTTCAGGTTGCTAGTTTATGAGATGTTATGAGATGATATATAGATGGATAGAAAGGAGAATGTAAATGTACACCAAAGATACCTCAATTTGGTCTCCTAGATTGACCACTAATGCTTTGGGAATAGCAGGCACAGAAACCCATTTCCCATCTTGGATAACTTGGAGGCCAGAAACTCCTGATTGCAAAAGCACTGTGAGAGCATTAAGATCAGTGTGAATAGGCAGACCTAAGGTCAGCTCTGGGTTTGAACATGGTGGATAGAAATTTGCCTGTGCTTTTAGTCTATGCTGGTTATCCAATATCTTCAACAGGCCATCCTCCTCTATACCAAGCCCTCTTGATATCAAACTAAGAAGCTTTCTCACCAATGAACCAACCTCCCTTGCATAGTCAGAGAAAGCCTCTCTGTAATGAACAAAGATATTGCATTCTAGGGTCACACAACTCATATAATATTGGATCTGGATCCTCAGAAGTTAGAGTAGTTGTAAAGTAAGAAAACAAAGGAATCATCTTTGAATCAATAACTACTGTTAATGTATATATCCCATCAAATGATCTAATGATGATTAATATCTCTTTTTCTCAGTTATCCCTATCATCACTGTAGAGGAAATCCTATAACATTACACTAACTACAATGGCATATTATGTTGTGAAACTACAGTCATAGTGGCAGATCAGTCAAAGGGAGAATTCCTCACCCGTAATGAGTCCCAATTTTTTCTGGCAAGAGGTCAATGATATCCTCAATAGGATGCCATGGATGACCGAAACATTCACTCCACATCTTCACTTTTTCTCCACCCTCCACATGAAGGTAATAATTGTAAAGCTTTACGTTCTTGGTATGATCTGTTGTGGAGAGGTGTTCCCTTTGCTCTGGAGGCAACTCAAAAAGGTCAGTGATTGCAATCATCATTTTATTGCAAACTTGCTCGGGAACTCCATGGTTAACAATCTGAAAGAACCCAAATTCCTCACAAGCTTGTGTTATCTTCTGAACCACCAATGAAGATGAAGGATTGCTATCATCATAATTACTAGTGCCGTGATCGCTCAAATCAATTATGGGAATTGAGGTTAGAGAAGTAACCTCTGAAAGTTGAGGCCTTTTATCTCGTGGGAGGATCAATTTAGGAGACAAGAAAAGGGGAGGAGCAGGGTCGTTGGTCAACTGAAAGGAATTCTTCATCTTTGCCAGGCAATTTGGGTTTGAGAGGTTGACTCAACCAAGAATGAGTGAAGACATGATAAGAAAACTATACGGCTTTTAATATCTGCACATCAAATTTCCAAATGGATGAAATTAACAAATCATCATGGTTATACTATATTATTGAGTGGGGATTCATTTACTCCGAGAGTAAGTCTTGTACACTTACTCCATTCTATAACTCTTCATCCATATTGAATTTAATCAATTCGACCATTGATTTATATTATATTATATTGATGATCAAGCATGTTAAATTTCAAAAAAATTGGACAACAATAGTCATGTAATCTATTAATCGATATTTTCTTGTATTTTCAAAAACATATTATCCGTCAAAATAAAATGAAATGATGAACTATCAAATTATTTTCAAATTGTATGAAACTTTATATGTTTGATATACTTGGTAGAAACTTTAAGTTCAACGGTTGGATTGGTGTAATTTCATGTTAAAAAAAAGTTATTAGATGGAGTAAGTATACCAAAATTTACTCTTGGAGTAAGTTGATCCCTCCTCTTATATTATTATAATTAAGTTTTTAATCTATTAATTCAACTCAACAGCATTCTTGGTCAAGCTGCAGTGGAGGTTTGTCAGAAACATTAAACCAAGCATACCCATGGTTTTGCATCTATTAATCCATAAATCATCATATAAAATGCCACGTGTTGGCTAGATAAAAAGCAAAATTTCTACTGCCATGATGTGTGTTGCAATAGTTATTATAGCACATGCTTTCTTAATTACTAGTAGCCTACACAGCTGTATGATTTCATGCATGCTAGTTGCTTCAACTTTGGGTTTGTTATTATGTTTAATATTTTATTATGTGAAGCCTATAAAAGATAGGTATACACCGTGTTTGAAATATAAGTTTCATCAAGTTATAAGATCTCAAATATTTTTTCTTCCATTATATGGGTGGTGTTATGTTTGAGAGAGAAAAATATTAAATGTATTATTTTTAGTAAGTTTCTGGTATCAAGGTTGCTAGCTATGGTGCTTTGCTTACCAGGAACCACCGTGATTTCACTGTCAAATTGACAAAAAGGATGACTTACAACAGCTATAGTTGCTTGCGCTCTAAAGATAAAACGGTTGAATACGAATATACAATGAGTGGATGTTGATGATTATCTCTATTCGTGAGCACTCTTGTAACTAAGAGACTCTTCCAATGACTACTTTATCAGTTTATCTTTAACCTTCGTCCTCTCTCTCATAATATAGCTCACCAACCAGCCTCACCTACCACCGCATCCAAGTCCTGTAACATAACTCACTTTTCAGGCCAAAGCTATCTTGCACAAGGCGAACCGTGGTGCACGTGCATCACACACCAACTTTTAGCTCCTCTAGAAAATTGTGGCTAAATGTATGTGTAGTGAATTAATTTAATCACACTTTTCAATTGTAGCTAAATCTACGTGATTTTAGGCATATTTTCTACTCTTCAGCCATAGCTTTAAATGTGGTTAAATGACTGGTATATGGTATACATACTTCTTATGTGGGATAGACGAAAACCACTTTTCAGGACAAGTTACTTCAATGCCAATGGATCATTTTATTTTTCATTTCTATTAGCGGATTAGGCATATCAACCAACAAGTTAACTATTTTTATTCATTATTAGGTTAATTAATCAACTGATCAAGTCTATCTATAGATTAATCTCTTATTTTTATTCAATTTTTATAAGTTGACTCGCGATTTTCCTAACTTGTCCTGATCATCTCATTCAAGTTAAAAAAGTAACTCATTTTCTAAAGCAAGAAATATTGTCTTATTTTGTTTATAGATTGACATGCGATGGAAACATCTCGCCATCTCTACTAATAAACTCACAACAAACTTGACCTCACACTAATATTATCTTCGATTGATTCGCTTGTGAAACAAATGAATCCTAAATAACTTTAAAAAAATTGAATAATTATAACAATGATTCTAAGTGATAAAATAGTTCTTCAAATCTTTTGAAAAAATCTCTAAAACCATTAGAGAGCGAATTATTTACACAAATAAACGAATCTTCTTTTTGTGTATGCTTTTCACACCGTCTAAATAAAGAAATAGATGTAATAGTATACATAAAATCTTACAAAATTTAAAGGAATCCGTATGATAAATTCTTATTTAAACATTCTATATTTTCTTGAAAGTAATTAGTCATATCATTAGATTATGAATCTATGCAATCTATACTAAGAAGTGTTAAATGTATTTTAATCCTCTATATTTTAAGTCCCGTACAATTTAAATTTTGACATTTTAAATTGTGTATCGCGACACCCTAAACTTTATAAACAATGCAAAAGTCCCTTTTTGTTTAAATTGATATTCATTTCCACTATTAAGTGGCAACATGCATGTCACACGACACATTTTTGTTTTTTACAAAAACACCTTTTATTTAAAAAAAAAAAAAACTTACTAACCTTAAGGTAAAGGGTTTGAATTACACATAGTCTAAAATACAGTGGACTAAAATAGATTTAACCCTATTAAGAATTCAAATTTTAAAGTGACAACTTTGAAAAAGACTTTACCAACCTGCTATCAATCAAAAGCATAAACAATTCCTAAAGAAATAATTTCATATTTATCTCTCTTTACATAGCTATTATACCTTTCTGTAAAAGCTAATCTCAAACAAATCAATTGCAGACCACACAACATAATGCCGAACAAATGTTAAGAAAGTGCCTGAGTCGTAGGTTCAAAGTTGTGACAATTTCACATGGAAAATACAATTAAACAAAAAGAAATGAAATACAAGCCAGTATCATATGCAGCGGGGGCTCACACAAAGCTATTGGTTACAATGTCTACAACAAGAGTACAAAATCCAAATGTTCTATACGCACCCAGCTATATGCATCCAACAAAATCTATGACAGCAGTACATATGAGAGGAACTCAGGAGTCCGAATATAATTACATCACAATTGTTGATCCAACCATGGGTCCCTAGGGGCTTTTCTAGTGCCAAGATATTCTGCAACAGTTTCAGAAACCCCAGCAACATTATTCAACAATGATGCTCCCCACGCCAGCCAACCAGTCTGAGCTTGCTGATTGTTTACTTCAGCCATGCTTTTCTGTTGTTCTTCTTCAATGAGCTCAAGCCACCGCTTTGCCATGAACTCCCTGACAGCCTCAACCCCTTGATTTACAACCTCTAATGGAGGAACTATGATTGGATTCTGGTCCAGGTTTAGCTTTGTTAATTTTTCAAGCCTACCGAACGAGTTAGGAAGAGCTCGGATCTGGTTATTGCTCAGGTCAAGCTCTTTTAAGTTAACCAGATCACCAAGTGTTTCAGGAAGCCCCGTCATATCGCTGAAATTACTGCTAATGTTTAGATATTCGAGATTTGTTAGTCTCCCAATGGCTTGAGGTAGGCCATGAAGCTCATTGAAATGAACATCAAGGTGTCTGAGAGATCTCATTTCTCCAATGGATGGGGAAAGATATCGGATCTTATTCAAATGGATCAAGAGCTTCTCAAGGTTAAGTAGTCCATAGCCCAAGTTTGTTGGCAGAGTCATTAGGCTGTTAAAGCTTGCATCTAGTTCAACTAGTGACCTACAGTTGCATAGAGATAAACTTAATAGAAGGCAAAAACAGAAGGGACAGATGTGCTGCTGCTGCCAATATTAATTATTCATGAAACTTACATTTTAAAATGAATAAGTAACACACCTGCAAAGAGCAATTGATTCAGGGAGAGCTTTTAGCTTGTTCCCTGGCAGATTAAGGATCTTTAGATTAAGCAGCAATCCAATGGAGTCTGGTAGGGACTCCAAAAGATTAGATGAAATGTCAAGCTCCTCAAGCTTTTGTAGTCCGGCTATTGAATCAGGAATTGTCTGTTTTGCGGGCATGCAAACATCCAAAATTTACAAGCACAATCAATAAAGCTATAATTCTATTTTCAAATGACTAAGAATAGCTGATCCAGTGTAATTTATTCTTTCTTTCTCAGTTTACATAACAGCGCATTACAGAACAGGCAGTCATTCACTCAAGTCTCAACCTACCAAGCACATATGCTCCGGCCCACCGAAAATATATACAAAAACAGAATGCTATATTATTTTCGATCTGAATTTGAGAGATAAATCATACAATAAACACAGGTAAGTGGCTGCAATCAAGGATATTTACATAGTGAGATTGCTAGATAGTATAAAAAGTTTCCACTGAAATGCTTCAAACAATGACGAGGCAAAATGTAATTGAGGATGAAAGAAGTTAAAACCACCTCATAAAAAATCATTGGTGGAATGCTTGTTGACCACATACATGTAATATTGTAATGATTTTGAACTCGTGTGCAGTTTCAAAAAATTATTTTCGTGCAAACTAGCACTATCCTTATATAGTAGTCCATATATGACTGTCTAGTTCAGTCAGTAGTTATATATCATGAATGAGAATATGAAGATTCACATTTCAATGTTATTCCACTTCAAAGGACTCTGGATTTAAATTACAATCAAGTAGTATTCCAATTTCCAAGCGTCCACTCCTTCAATTGGCATGTACGCCTCCACACAAACATAAGCATGTGTTTCCTATGAATGCAAGAACGACTGCAAAACGATAAATCCACACTACCATAAAACATAACCTACAACTGGTAGGCCACAAACTTCTTCATCATGACCCAAATCACATATACCTTAATCTCTAGAACATGAAATAGGTTATTGATTCAACAAGCACTGAGCTACCGGCGTACTGCAAGCTAAGTCAAAGTCAAATAGTTACATGATCCCATTGCAGAAATGTTAGGTGCATTTCACAACTCACCCATCATTCACTAGTGAAATGATAAGTTTTTTTTTTTAAATATTTTGTGATATTTTCGATCGTGGATGATGAATGAATCGCCACCATATCCCAAATGAAAAATGAATTCAAACAACATGACTCATCACATTGTTCCTTACACACGCTATCTATGTTTTAATTATGAATAAAGGTTTAGTTTGATCCTTGCAATTGTACAGGCATTTCACTTTAATCCTTTAAATTGAGAATAATCAATTTAGTCCCTCCCTAAGAGTGATATTAGCGGGGTCTAACTTGAATCAATAAAAGAACAAATTTGCATCATATTTTGCTATTTCCGAGACTAACCTGATAATTTTTTTTCATTCCAAGGACTGAACTGCTGCTGCATTTTATTCAACTAAGCGTCGTGCAATTTCAATGATCAAAATCAACGTGTACCCTTTTAATGATAGACACATAGATAGAAGAGCATGGAGGCATACATACAAACGTACCTCTAACTGATTGCTAGACAAATCAAGCCTAACAAGACCGCGAATCTTCCCAAAAGCCTCAGGAAGAATCCTCAACTGGCGACTAGAAAGATCAACACTCTCCACTTGCTCACTCCGAGTCTCAGCTTTCCTCAATATCCCAACGACCTCTTCGTCCACCTCTTCATCCACGCACGAGCACGAGCACGAGCCATAAGCCTGGAGCAGCCTCTCCTCCGCGGCCTTAAGCCGATTGGCGCAGTCCTCGTGCATGTCCTGCAGCCTCACAAGGGCCCCGTGCACCTGCGCCTCGCTCTCCGCCACGTGTGCCTCGGCGATCTTGGCCCGGGAAACAAGAACTGCGGAAGGGTCGGGGCGGGGACCGAGGGTTCGGAGAAGGGAGAGGGTGTGGGTCACGTTGAGGTCGGAGAGCAGTAATTGGGTGAGTGAGGGTAGAACTTTGGGGTTGTTCAAATGGGGAAAACGGGCTACCACAGATTGGTGAAGCTCTGCGGGGAGAGGGGGATAGGTTTGGGGGTCTTGATGGTTCAAGAGGAAGCAGAGGATGGGGAATTCGTTGGGGTTGGGTTCCATTTTGTGTGCTGGGAAGGAGGGAGGGAGGGAGGGGGAAGATGAAGAAACTAGAAAAGGAAGAAGGGAATTGAGAGGGGAGGGGAGGGAAGAGTATGGAAAGGTGCAAGAAGCTATTGGGAACAGGGGACTTGGTTTTCTTTTCCTGCGGCTGACCGCTGTTTCGGAGCAGAGGATGTGTCAGTGACCAGTTCTGGCGGCCTGCTGATTAGGTCCTCTGCTTTGGACACGTGTATCTTCTCATTATTATCATTATTATTACTTTCTTTTGATCGTGTATTCATTTTTTTTTTTTATGTAAATGATATTTTAATCACCCCTATTTTAAATACTGTATTAATATCTAATTTATTATTTTTAAATTTTATATGATCTCAATTTAAAGGGTGTGACAATTTGATTAATAACACTTTTTATTTAATGATAATTTATTTAATTATTCAAAAATACTCTTCATTCTCATTCATACTTAAGCTAACAATTTATTATTACTTCAACTCTATTTAAACTATTATTATTAATATATATCGTGATTTGGGTTTTAATTTTTTTTATTTTGTAAAAAAATTTCATGATAAATGTATTAGATTTTTTTAATAATAACTAATTGAGTTTTTAAAATTTTCAATATTAATTATATTTTCCATAAAATATCAATGCTGATTTAAAAAAGAATCTTGTACGATAAGAAAAACTAATTGAGGTATTTTTTCAGAAAAATTATTATATTCCAAAGAATTTTCACATTATTTTTATATAATTAAATGTACTATTAAATAAACATATTATGTTAATGTTTGACGTGTTAATATAATCTTTAAAATTTTATTATAACTTTTACTTTTGTTATTTTTATTAAAAAAATTAAGGTAATGTGATATGTTGAGTTAGGTATTTACTTCATAATTATATACACTTTTAAATTGAATAAAAATATTGATGATATATTTTCACAAATTTTAAGTTATTTTAATTGTATATGAGATATTAAATTAATTAAATAAGATGATAAAATAACATATTAGCTGATAGTACAAATTTTTTATGTTGATTGTGAATATTAAATATAATTTAAATTATTAGTGATAAGTTTTTCATTTCATTAAAATTTATCATGTTTTATTTTCTTAACTTATTTTATTTTGGGTCATATTTATAGAATATTAAAAAAAAGGAAAAAAATATTATTATGTCTGAAACAAGTTATCTAAAGTAAAAGAAAAAAAAACTTATCAACTTAAAACTATTATTAAGATTAAGATAATCAATTTGTTACAAAATCATATTTTTTGTGTTTATGTAATATGTTTCATAATAAAATAAAATGTTACATAAGTAAAATATTTGAAGATAATATTATTAATAAAAAAATATGTATAGATTGTAAAAAATATAATTGATCAAATAGTTTATAAAAGAGAAACAAGAATAGTTTTGAACAATTAAATAAAGCATCATTTATTAAGGTGTGATACTAACCAAAATGGAAAAAAAAATACAAACTTTAATTTTACGTTTGTAGATTTAATTGGACATTTATAAACATCCATTTTTTTGGGTTTTAGAAATAACACCATCCTTATTACTGGTATTTTATGGTGGCACGTTCTCGTGTGGCTTTGCATCATGCATGCTGTCTTATGGTGCCTAGTTTAAGTTTTCCATCAAAAGATGACACCTGAAACTATGGCCCATTATTTCCGCTCATGTCCAACGGCCGTCGTCCGAAGCTTCTAGCCATCCACTCTTGAAAGCAAATTAGACTCAGGAGTTCACTGGCTCACCAATGCAACTCAGCAGCTGCACCATCAGCAGCAGCAAACACTTCATTTTTGCGAAGAAGCCAAAGCGGTGGTTCTCCGACTCAGCCGGAACTTGTCTCCGTCGCCGACTCCGGCCACCATCTCCCCTCCGCTCTTTGCTCTCTTGAATCCCGCCGCAGCACCAATCTCTACAATGGCCCATTTTTCATCAACAAAAATCTTTTCCTCTGCAAGCCCAAAGAATCCCAAAAATGGGTGTTGGAGCTAGTGGGAAGCTAACTCTTTTTTTGCGTAGTTCTTTAGCAATGGTGGTAGCCCAAGAAGCACCACACACCAATTTGGTGGTATGTCGTACACGGGTCGAACACCGACACTCACACGACATGTGTTAGACACCAACACCTATATGACATGTGTCGGACACGCATCCGTATTTATCCAATTAAAAACACAATTTTTTTTTTTTTTGAACTTGCACACACACCGGATATAGCTCTAATTCATTATGGACGCAATTTGGCCAACTCAGTGGACATGCTTGGTTTCTTTATTTATTTATTTTTTCAAATTGTTAATACGAACAGTACAGGCCCAAGAAAAAGGTTGATCAAATTTTAAGGTGTGCTAGAATTGCCAAGAACTCCCTACTCAAGTCATTGCTAATCCAACTCAAGTGGAAATTATGACCAAAAAAATTAAAAAAATCATCATCATTTAAGCAGGGAGTTGGATTAGCAAAGGAAAATAGCCTTCTCAAGAAGAGATTCGCTGAATCAAAATTGAGTGATCAACAAATTTCAACTCGTTTTTTACAAGGGACTCGTCTTCATTGCTCTTGACCAATTGCTGTAGTTTACACCATTTAATGGTGACAGAATGAGCACCACAAGGATTCTCCTTGGAGTGAAAGAAAAAAGAACTTGGAGGATTATGCACATTCTCGATGTGAGCAGGTTGATCATTAGTGGCAGCCGCGAATGCACGATCCCATAGAAGGAAGGAGCAAAGGTCATGCAAGAAACTCATAGCAAGCATAGCAGAGAGTGATGGCATTTGTAACTAACTTGAAACAACTCTAACAATGGCCTCTAAATAACCTAAACGATGTGGCTAGGCTTTAAGTTTGGGCTTTGATCCGGTGACACCTTACCCTTTACGTATTTGTTCAATAAATATAGAGGGAAGAACGGAGAAAGAAGACTTTCTTTTTTGTCCTTTTCGCCAAATCAACTATAATGCAGAAAATAAACAGACAAACTAAGAAAAAGGAGACTCTAGAATCAAACCTTGACGTGCACTCTTATCTAAGTTGTGGTTAATGGACTAACTGTGTTTATATGTTCATTGTTCATTTTATGCAATTTGGTTTTATCTAAGTTCTTTCCTATCTTATCGATATTCGGTTCTTGCCCTATTTGGGTTCACTGGTTGACTGTAATCCGAGCCATTTGGAGAAACTGTTGATTTCAGGATCGCAAAAATAAAATCAAAGATAAATTACACTCAATTCCCCAAAAACGTAATTTATATTCTCGCTATTTATCCAACCTATACTCACAACTATTTACTTGTCAAATTTTAATTATTTATATTACACTACCACCTGTTATTAATAAAATACTGTTAATAAACTTAATAAAATTATTATTTTTTATATTAATTGTTTCTAAATAATAAAATTATAAAAATATCCTTACCTACTCTCTCCGTCAATTATAAATATTTTTATAATTTTATTAATTAGGAATAGTTAATATTATAAAAATATTATTCTATTAACTTTATCAATAATATTCTATTAATAAGAGGTATAAATATAATATAAATACTTAAAATTTAATAAGTAAAAAAATATAAATATAAGTTAAATAATTAAAAAAAAATATGAGTTATATTTTCACATATATCAATAAAAGTGAGCATTACTTATCCTAAAATCAATGCCCTGCTGTCGATAGTTCTGTAAAGAGGATTTCGTTCCAAGTAAAAGACAAAAATCAAAGGTAGACGAGACCTGTAGTCCACTAAGCTGATGGAAAACGACCTCAGAAAAGGCCTGTTTCATATTCGAGAAAATAAATTCATATATACTCGAAATAAAAATTTGGACACTAGAGCCAGGACAATCAGTTGGCAACTTGCGAGACAGTTGTTGGTGATCTAGTAGAGGAATCTTTCATATCTAAAGAAAACAAGGTGATCCGCATTAACCGATGGTATTACACTTTTATGTAAAGAAATATTTCTTCCAATCCACGTTTTCAAATTAAAAAAACAATCAAAACTAATTTTTCTTACTCATTATTGCGGCTTATAGCTTATTTGTTTTAGGTCACACGCTCTTCGAGATGTTTCACTGGAAAAGTTTATTTCTATTATGGGTTTGATCAAATGTTCATTTTGATTGTTCTCCCAAGTTAAAACAAAGAGACTATTATTCTTATCTTTCTGTAGTTCGGTGAAGGCCTAACCTTATTTTTACTGTTGATAAACCTAAAAGATAAGGAGCTCTTGCTTTCAGTTTTATTTTTTAATTTTAATTTTATAATTTTTTAGAATTTATAAAGAAAAAATTAAAAATTTTAAAAATTATAAATTTCAGTTTTCAATTTTTTCAATTTTTCCTTCACAAATTCTGAAAAATTAAAAAATTAAAAATTACAAGCAAACGGTCCTTAGTACTTTTGTTAAAAGAAAAGGAAGATGATAATTGTATTATAAGATTGTATTATAAGATGCCTAAGATATTCCACTGAAACTTATTCACAGAAAGCGTACATGGTACGATGTGCAGAAAGGCTAAAATCATACTATTTAATTTGCTGTACTGAAGTGACATGATCCAAGCCCAGCCTAATGTGCATAAGCCTAACAATTTCTAAAGTCCTTACGTCGAAACCAAAATGTCATCTCTTATTGCAATCTCTTAACTTTTTCTGGTTTCATAATTTCTTTTTGTACTTCCTCCAGCACCCATACTTACCGTCCAATTCTATGTTGCATTAGAGGCATTAGAACTTCCCCACTGGTCATTCCATTTTTCCCTCAGCGTAACATTTCTCCACTTAAACTGATGTTTGCCTTTTCTTTTCTTTTCTTTTCTTTGTTGGTCAGAAAACTTATCATGCTTGTCATCTAACAATGAAATTAAAATGTCAGGAGTTCTCCACTCAAAACCCAATGTGGACAAGGCTTATTTCCAATAGATACATGACGTTGCCGCACTAACAAATCTTATAATATTCTAAATTCTTGTCTTCTTTAACACTGAACCAAAAGGAGATGAGAATAAAAGATCGCACATGGTGGGGTAGGATATCCTTAAGCCATCTTCCGGAATATAACAAATTAAGATGAACTCGCTTTAACCATCTTCCGGGAGATGATAAAGCTGAACTCACTTTCATTTTCATGCTTCGTTAACTTGTTTGGCAACGCGTTAATTAATTAATTGCAGGTAATTGGGTGTGTGAATATCTCTCATATATATTACAAAACTTAGACAGCAGAGGGTGTCTTCCCTTTGAATGTTACATGAGTGGAGGTCCTTCTATCTCCAAGACCGAATCCTAGTTTGACGCCTTCTTTTAGGGAAACGACGACCCTGCTGTTAGGCTTTTCTCTTCTTTTTTTTTTTTATGTTAGAATTTGTTTTTCAAAACAAAAACTATTCATATCCAAAGTTTATTAAGCTCTCTTACTCCAGCCGAGCCTATAGCTCTGGAAATAACACTATTAACATTACTGGATTATTATTGAGTTAATATTTATTTTTAGTCCCCCAATTCATATTTAAGTTATTTCATTCTCTGATTCTTAAAATGAGTTAAATTAGTTCTAACATTTTAAAATGTGAGTCTTAGTCCCTCAATCCACTCTTATTTAATATTTTATCAATTAAATAATAATAGATAACATTAAGTAATACCTTGACATACCATCATATGTCATTTGAAGTAAAATAAAGTTTAAAACAACTTATTTTGATATCTAAAATTATACAAAATGAGTCATTTAAATATTCATTTTAAGTCAAAAAATTACTCGTTTTATGTAATTTTAGATATTAAAATAAGTTATTTAAACTTCATTTTACTTCAGATAACACATGATATGATAAGGTATTATTTTATATTATACATCATCATTTAATTGATCAAATATTAAATAAAAGTAAAATGAGAGACTAACTTGATTCACATTTTATAATGTTAGAAACTAATTTGACTCATTTTAAAAGTCAGGAGTTAAAATGACTCAAAAATAAAAAATCAGAGACTAAAAATAAACATTAACTCTATTATTATTTTGTATTTTCACAAGATTTGAACCTCACACCTTTGATTAATTATTTAAACCAACTCAACATTCTCTAAATGTCGGTTCAATTTACTTTGTACCATGTATGCTTAAAAGTTCCAAGTTATTGATGCGGCCAGCCGTCCAAAGTTTTAATTCTTCACATTTTGATGTAATTCATTTTATCACTTGCATTGCATAGTCCCCCATGCCATGCATTTCCAACATCGCATTGGCACCCCGATAAATATGGCGTTCGTACGAATCCAACATGATCTTCCAGTTCCAGGGTTTCATAGTTCATAACAGCTGCACTTCATTCGAATCTGGCCCAAATCCCAGAACTGAACTTGAACAACATCACTATTAGTCATATTCAAAAGGAATAGAAGACGGATAGCCAATTTATGCAGAGCAGAGGATACTAAGAAGAACACGTGATGTAATTATGTCCTAAAATAACATGAATCCTCCGCAGGTTTTATGCAAGGGGGTGAGAGAATAAATCCATTGAATCTTGGCTCGTATTCAGATCAACTTACCAAAAATTTTTTGAGATTTTTCTTTCGAAGAAAAAGCAATTATTTCTTTTTGAAAAATAAAAAACCAAATTAACCTGCACTGTGATAACAAATCCATATCCTTCAAAGAGATGCAATATTTTTTAATAAAAACAGTATGAGATAACGGCTAACAGAATAAGAATTTCGTTTTTTTCCCAAAAGAAATCAATGAAGGGAAGCAACAGCATAGCATAGAGTCATGAGAGCTAGATTGCTATACAAGGATACAGCATAAACTTGTGCGGAAAGAGTTAAATTGATACTGGGTAGGAAAACTTACAACCGAAGCGTGGCAAACGCCCCTGTATGTATGAGAGAGTTTTCAGTCTTCGCTCTTCAGGACCTGAACCCTGCAAACGAAAAGCGCACACTACGAATCAATCCAAATTAAAAAAGGGAAAAGAAACACAAAAAGAATCTGTAAAGAAATTCAAGGGAAAAAAATTGCATTGACATTGGCAGTGATGACACGAAGGGAAAAAAGAGATATATAGAGTGAGTGGGAAAAAAAGGGGAATAAAATTAAAAGAGTAAATACCCAAACTCATCAGTCATATTAGTATTGGAGGATAAGTTAATCCCTCAGATTTTAAAAATTATAAGAATAAATACTCTAAGAAAGATTAATTTGGAATTTTCAAAATCTGAAAGACTAAGTTTGGGTATCTAGTGAAATTACAAAGTTGAACGCAGAAATCTGAGCACGGGACCTTAATGAGATTATGGAAGCAGAACAATTTGTTTGGCTATGAAATTCAACAAAAAGAAAAAGGGAACAAAAGGAATGAACGAGGAAAAGAAAAGGAGGAACTCACTCACCATCAACATAAAAACGGAGGCAAATACGAAATTGGAGCGAAATTCATTAATGGGCAAGCAAGCAAGGATCATAAGCTAAAACCGCAATCCTTATCAACGATTGATTTTACCCTCCCACTTTACATCACACACACGTATTCCTCATCCTTTTCCTTTTTCTTTTTCATTTTTTGTTTCTAAGTATATCATATATCATCGTTAAACTGCTTTTAGCTTCTTCTTTTTTTCTTACTCTTTTGCCAATAATCTGCTTCTTAATCATAGTGTTTTCATCATATTCATCCATCATCCATGGAGGAAATCAAATTAGTTCATTCGCTATTGCCAGTAGTTGCCGTTGTGGATGAGGCACACGTGGCCAGTGCTCCCCTGACCACGGTAACCGTCCCGTGCCACCGGAATATTTCTCCCCCCGAATTTCTCCACGCCGGCTACTGGATACTCCGCCGCCGGTAAAATCTGATGGACGCAGCGCTCCACCGCCGGCGCCACCGCCTTACACCCCCGTCCGGGACCGAAACCATGACCACCACCTGTGGCGCTAAGATAAGACGGCGAAGAGGATGAGGGGGAGGAGGAGGAGGATGAGGAGGCGGAGGCGGAGGAGGAACAGGAGGAATATGCTGATTTCGAAAGAGACGGAAGCTGCGGCGGAGTAGCGGAGGCCTTGTTTGGAGACCTCGGCGGCAAGAGGAAGGCTCGGATCTTCAGCGGCGAGGCGGCGCGATCGTATTCCTCGATGAGGTTGGCGAGGTCCTCATCGGAGGTGATGGACACCAAGGCGTCGAGGTCTTCCGCCGGTAACTGGCAACGGAGGTACCTCACGGCGGAGCCGCACAGATCCTCAAGCTTCAGCATGAGCTCTGTTACCACACAACGCGAATTCGGTTATCACCACGAATATCACTCACAGATTCACGGCAGAAAACGGAACAATGAGTGAAAAATGGAACCGTGATGAGAGAGGGAGGGAGAACTGACCGGAGAACGAGATGGTGCGATGGACGGCGAGGACGCGGGTGTGGCCGCCGACGTAGCGGAGCTTGCCGTCAGGGTATCGCGGGAGGATCTTGCCGCCGTAGCTGCAGAGGAATTTTACGGTGGATTTGGGAGCGACGGAAGCGGGTTCGGAGGGTCCGGGCATGTTGGGTTCGGGTTTGGATACGGGTCGGGTGGATGCCCCTATGGATTGAATTTGGGGGGTGTGTGTGTTTGTGAAGGTTGCCTTGGAGTAGCGCCTTCAAGCCTAGGTCTGGTGGCGTCTGTCCCTTATTTATAGAGATTTTTTTTTTTTTTTATTTATCTCTCCGCACTCATGAAAATACCGCCCACTATCTTGGGTCGTTTGCTTAATTTGGAACATAAAAATTAAAAAGTCAAAAGCCAAAATGCGCATTATCTCATAATCCATAATATATAATTTCATGCAAAATAAACGAAGGAGTAAAATAAAATGTATATTCTTTTATTTTCGATTAGATTTTTTTTTTAATTTTACTTTGAAAAGTTCTTGAGTAGAAGAAAATTTAAAGAGAATAAGACTAGTGAAGGAAAAAAATAATTTCTGAGATTAAAATAAGAAAAAAGAGAATACTACATATTTAAAAATATGTTAAGAGTCTGATTTTGATATATTAACAAAATAAAAGAGAAGTTAAACATTGAAAACAAAAATCAACTTATTAGTAATAGAAGCTCTTTTCATTATGAATTTCAAAACTAATTTTTTATATTTAAATTTAATGCACTAACATTTAAAAAAAATTAAACTGTCATTTAATTAATTTTTTTTATTTATATGATATTTTAAGTATTATATATAACAGTCAATTATCATTATTAATATAATAATATGTGATTAGTAAAAATTTGTTAGACAATAGTTACATCAAAACTAAATCATTAAATTTTTAATTGTAAATTATAATATTAATATCCTTTATTATTGTTAGGGTAAGTAAAAGAACGTGGTAATTGATTGGGAAAGATTCTAGAGTTGTGCAATTGCTAATTAACTATTTCTCTTCCTTTTATGCTTCCTCTATTAGTCATTTCCAGATTGGTGAAGGATTTCAAATGAGAAGAACGAAATGCCGCAAGGAAATTTTTACTTTGGAATAGTTCAAATGCTCAGTATCAAAGCAAATGTGTGTTTATTTTTTCTCTCGTCATTTGGTCCCCATATCCTTGTTTAGTATTTTAAAATAAAACCAAAATTCATTTATCTAGTTATGAGTTTTTCATCTTTACATAATTTAAGCCATGCATGCAGCGCACACGGTGGGGAGATAAATTTGAAGGTTTTAGCTCGTTTAGTTATCATTAACGCACATGTTAGCCATCCACGTCCAAGGTGCAACCCATGCATTGAAAATGATTTTTTGTTTTTATTTTTTTTTTATATAGTGAAGATTTAAAGGCCACACGAATTGAATTCCCCCCGGGTAGGCTGAAAGCCAAGTATTTGCAGATTCATCAGTTGAGGATAACTAGATATGGAATTTATCATAAAAACCGGGATTTATACTGTAAATAATACCCCATCACAGGAGTTTATATGGTTTAATTTTAAGGCCACGTCAACCTTTGTAACTATATGAAACAGTCCTACTCATACTTAGGAATGTAGATGGAACTGTGGGTTCCACATCCAGTTGGTCTCAAGGATGACGTGACGTTGACCCGGGGCTGAGATGCTCTCCATATGGACCATAATACGACTCTGCTTCCGAGATGGCATATTATAATTGGAGAATTCCATTCTTTTCTCTGTTTTTATTTTTTTTAATTAAAAAGTATATATGGATATCCATATTAATGTATAATTGACAGAGATGTTTTAAAAAACCTACACAAACTTCACAGGGAAAAACAAAAGAATGGCAGCTAATATAGTGCAGAAAAGTGAAAAAGAGAGGAAAAAAAAAGTATATAGCTAATTAATAAGGGAGTTTTTAGAAATCTATATCTGCATAGTTAAATCCTTATTAGTTCTTAATTATGTAATTTTCATCTTATTAAATATATATATATATATAAAAAGAAAATTTTCACTCTAAAATAGCTATAAATTTTATTGAAGACTAACAATGATGGAAGGAAGATACCAACAAAGTCTGTCACAGTTGATAAGTGGCTGAGTCCTTTAAACATGTGTCAAGGGTTCGACTCCTACCGTGTGTATAGAAAGGGGCTTTATTGGGTAAGACAAAATCCACTTCGATAATCTCCACGTCTCGGAGGGATTAGTCCTCGGCTACCGGCGGGAGGATACCCTTGAACAATAAAAAAAAAATGATAGAAGGAAGATATGACGGAATGGACATTTATTGACGGAAAAGGTATATAATAAATTAATTATAAAAGTAATTAAAAACTCAAACAAAATATCACCTAATTAACATCTCCTGTATATCTTATAATTTGGCTTTATGCTACCAAATATCTTGATGAGCTACCCTACTTGAATCTATAAGTATTGAATTGTACCCATTTATACATTGGTGACATTGAGATTTGAAATTACCACCTCATATATATAAACTATTTAAGTATTGTATAGGATTGTGATAGATGATTTGTAGCTTTAATATAAATTCTCTTATTAAGATCGATTTTAAGATTTTAAATGGAATAAACTTTTCCTAAAAAATTGTGTTGTCAACCCAACAAAGTGCCATACCTAAGAAGAATGGGAAACTTTTTTCTCAAAATGTTGTTCTGATTAATATTTGATTGAAGAGACCTTCTCAAAGATATGCCCTTAGTAAGAAAATTAAAAGGATTTTTTAATTAGTGTTCTAAGTGAGTAAAAAGAGATATGAGTTTCTAAACTTTTGAATGGGTATAATGTGTTAGAAAGTTAAAAATCTATTTTTTCTATTAATAATTATATAGTTTTGAATTCACGATAAGTCCTATACGTGACACTTATAAGACAATATATCAATCATTCAAAATATAATTTAGAATTAAAAATATATAAATATTATAAAAATATTTGTTGAAATTATGTCACATATAAAATTTACTATAAACTCAAGATTATATTAATATTTTTCTGTATAATTTTTTTTTAAGGGGACAAGTTAGAAAATAAACTAAAAAAAAAAGGGGGGGAAAACTGTGCCACAATAATAAAGAATGGGAAATTGTGAAAAGATATGGTGCATTTCGGGGGAACAGGATATTATGGTTGACAATTTATTGGAGAACTAACCACGTGGTCCTACGAGTGCCACTTGGTCAACTCCCTCCTATGCACAATTGCAACTGCAGTTTGTGATCCTATGACCAACAAATGGCTTAATTTTAATGTACCATATCTGTACAATGCTGCTAGATTACTGAATTTACCTTCGGACACATCCAATTTTCGGTTGCAGTTATGGCAGTTGTGCCGTTGCTAGCTTGGCCATTATCTGCTGATATTCGTTGCTAATATTTGAACAGTGGATATCTGCAGTTTGGACAAATTAATCCATGTGAAACTGAAAGGAGAGAGTATAGGGTAGCTAACTAATGAACACATGGAGTGGTTTGATTTGGCAATCCCTTGCGGGATAAGTGGGGATCCTATTGAGGAAATTGGAGTTGAACCCCGTAGCCTTGTGATGACCGTTAATCATTCTAATTGCAACCTCAGAATCAAACTCAAATATAACTCTGGGCACCCGGGTCCTATCCACCGGATCTGCACACTGCTATTTCCAACCAGCGAAGCGGCTCCGTCTTCCAGCAGCCAAGGAACTTGGGCGTGTTCCTTTTTTTTAGGGTTTCGTTTTTCTCTTTTTTACTTTGAGTTTTTAAAGTCTTTCTTTGCCAAATTGTTACTCTATGAAATAATCAAAAAAATGAAATTGAGTTAAAAATTGTTTAATTTTTCCAATTAGTAATTTGTCATCACAAAAAATTACTGAAACTAACCATCATATTACACATTTTAATCATCTCATTAGACTCAAACTCCAAACATCACCCTTCTACAAGATTGGGCCTCAATTGGCCACATGCATGTCAACTTTCCATTGCACAATGGGGCAAAGATACTATAAACATTGACCTCAATCCTCACTAGAGCAATCACTATTTTAGAATAGAAAACACAATGGAAAAACATATATAATAGCTAAGATTTTCTTTTCAATATAAAGAAATTAGCATGATTAACTTCAGAAAATAAAAAGTGATTAGCATGTTCAGGGGCATGTCTGATTCCTAATGATCACCTTAGGTAAAGATGACATTTATTTTTTGTTTAATTATACCACAGGTCCTATAATTTAAAAGTTTCTAAATAAGTTTCGTATGAGATTTTTTAATTAGGTACTTGCCATTAAAAAAAAGAATATTTTTTAAATATGGAATATTCTATTATAATATAGAATATTTCATTTTTGTCTCTCTTTTCACATAACGGCATAGATTTAATTGAAAACTGACTGAAATTATAGGGACCTGAAGAATAATGAAACCTTTTAAACCTATAAAGTTTAAAATCATCATTCTACCATTCTCTAAGTTTATAAAAAATAAATAAATGAAAGTAAATTTCATCAGTGCTGATATTCAACATTTCAAGATAAATAATATACACTAAATCAAAATCAAAATCTTATATACTATGAAAGAAATCAACTGACCAAAATTGGTTTTTAGAATAATTTTATTTGTTTACTTTCAGATAGATTAGTAGTCTTCATTGTGATAACTTATCTGATTATAACTATTATACTTGCTGGTTTTTAACATTTAAATTAATTATTTCAAAAGGTTTATTCATCTATTTATTTAATTTTTCTATATTTACTCTCTGAAAAATTTATTTGATTTGATCTTAATTAAAAACCTTTAAATACTAATCAAATTATTACAGCTTTTAAACAAAATGATGCCATTAAATTTAATTGATACTATTTGATTAAATATCATTGTTATTACCAAAATCACAATTTGATATATGTCTCTCATAAATCATGCTTTGATTCCTTATTGATTTCCTTTTAAATCGAATACATGTTAATTGCATACATTAAAATATATATATACGGACGCTGAAGTATATGAATGATGAAGAATTGATTTTGGTATCCCATCGTTACAGTATATGGACTTTGATGTTCATAAAAGTCTTTATTTTACATATATAAATAGTTTGCCTTGTATGATGACAATATACATAGAAGAAAAGTCTTGGGTTATTTCTAGCTAGTTATGCATATTATCATTTTGCTACCTGGGTTATACATCAAAATATATTTTTCATTGTAGTTCTTGTGTTCCTGGTTAATATAAAAAGAGTCTGTTGTATCCTAGGAGATTTCTGTATAATGACAGAATAATCCTTAAGGGCAGTGCATAGCATGCCTCAAGCTTAACAAACCTCCTTTTCTATTTTCTTGTTTTCTTATTTTGCAAGAGCATGGATTAGATATTTTAACAATACTTCGGTAAATTTTGAAAAAATAATATATTTTGGACGAATATTTTATAGAGAAATGCTAGTATTTAGTGTGAAAAGATTGCACCAAATTTTACGATGCTAAGTATAGTGTTATACCAATGAAACTAATTGCAAGAAGAAGAAATACTTAGGTGCATAAAAAATAAGTGAAAATATTTGTTCCGATTCATTCATTAATTAATACATAAGTTTTATAGGTTATTGTTATTTTATATTTTCCCTATATTTTTAATATAAATTTGATATATCAATTAATAAATAGAATAGAGCAAATATTTTATCTTGCTCTAAGAACACTTCAGAATTTCTTTTATAAGAAGATTTTTTTTTTGTATAATTAGATTTACACAAGGATTATCAATTAATTATTTTGTTCTCTTGATACCCTTATGAGAGAGAGTGTTAATGAATAAATTAATTATGAGAGACAGTGTTGGGGTATATGATAATAGTAATATTGTAAAATATATTTAAATTTACTCTAATTTCAAATTTATTCAATCATTTCCTTAATATATTTAATTATTCTTCAGGTTCCTATATTTTCATTCAATTTTAATTTAAGTCCTTATAGTGTATGAAAATTTTCAACTAGACCCCTGCTGTTATGTGAAGAGAGAGATGGAAATGGAATATTCTATATTCCAATGAAATATTCTATATTCTGATGGAAGGGACTATATTCCAATAGAAGGGACCATATTCCAATCATTTCCCTAGAATATTCTGTTTTTGTGTAACGGTAGTGGCTTGATTGAAAATTTTCATACACTATAAGAATCTACTTAAAAACTTTTAAACTATAAGGACTTAATTAAAAAATTGAGTGAAATTATAAGAACGTACAGCATAACTAAACCTTTATTTTTTTTATTCTATTTCTTGGTGCCATCATGTCATCGTATAAAAGGGTTCGTATCTTCTATCAAATACTACAATCCATGTAATTGCGGTAAATGCGTCATCTACTGTTTATTCTATTATCGAAATAATTAAAATCGTCGAACATATTATTTTCATAAAACTAATACATATTTGAATTCTCATAGTGCTATTATAAAATGGTGCATTATATTTATGCTTATAAAAAAAAAAACTATCAAGGGCTCAACTACTTCAAAATTAAGGGGAGCGAAACAAAGGATAATAAAAACATGCAGCCAATGTATCAGAAGTATGAGAAACACAGGACACACAGCAAAACATAAATAAATTCAGACGAAACAAGATAAATATTAATTCCCAAGTATAAATTAAATAACATGGAACATTGAGATTGATCACTTCTATTTAAAATTAAATTATAAAATCAAATTTTGTAAAATCTGACCCAAAGACATCCATATATATATATATATAAACACCATGTGTAAGTTTTACATGCTTAAACTTTTCAATAACTCTGCTTAGAAATTAAATTTAATTTATTTAATCATTGAATTATATAATATTATATTGACGATCAAGCGTGCCAAATTTCACAAAAATCGGATAAAAATAGAAATGTGTTCTCTATACTTGTATTTTCAAAAATATATTATTCATCAAAATAAAGTGACATGATGAAATATTGAATCGTTTTCAAATTCTATAAAATTTAATATATTTTATCTACTTGTTAAAAATTTTGAATTCAACGATTGGATTAATGAAATTTTATATCTCAAAAAAGTTATTAAAAGGGTGCAAGTGTAAATGGATCCCCACCATCCACTCTATGATAGTGGTATTTATTATGAATGTGGAAGGATCAAATCTGGGTCATATAACTATATATGAATGATCAGGTTTGAAAGTTAGTAATGGTAATTAATAATTACGTAATCATTTAAAAATATCATATAATTTTATACTTTAATTTTGATCATTTATATAAGATCCAATGACCCAAATTTTTTTCTCTCACTCATAATAAATTATCCCTCTTAATTGAGTTGTTATATATGTGTCCTACTCTTACGTTGCTCTCAATCCCTCAATTTATTCATTTATTCTAATTTTAAAGGGTGACGCTATCGCAATAACATTAAAAGAATAAATATAAGAGGTTTTTTTTTTTTTATCGAAATTAGAGCACTCACTGTCAATAACAGTGACTAATTTTCTCACAGTGGAAGGTTTCCCAAAGAAACTAATGGCTGACTATGAAATGCATTTCACTTCTATTAGTAGGGATCAAACTCCCGACCAGATGATTAAAAGACACAAGGCTATTGTTAAATATACGAGGCTATAAGATTATAAATAAATTTATCTAATAATTATTGAGTATGATGTTTCCTTTTTAAAAAGGCACCAAGCATATCCCACTTTCTTATCCTTTGTCTGACGCAATGCCAGAATCCAGCACTCTGCTTGACATTGGCTTGTTTTTGTTTTTCCTTTTTTTTTTTCTTATAGAGAAAATTAATTAAAACATGCTACGATTGCTTCAATAAAAATTTATAGTAAATTTTATAAATAATTTTAACATAATAGATCTTTCAAAATCAAACAGTCAAATTTATTAATTAAATTTATTTATTATGGACTTCATTCAATCAATCAATATTACTCATAAATCAAAGTTAAGAACAAAAAATAACGCGATTTGCTCCTAACTTTTAAGCCAACTTTCTTATCTTATATATTCTTTTCGACTATGCTCACGATTTCCTTCCTGATTTCTGCGTCATATTCTTCGTGCACCCACATGTGGGACAAAAGTGGGGAGTGGACTAAACTATTTTTTGCACTCACTCTCTTCTCATATATGCGTGATGCTTTTTTCTTTGTCCAATTTTCACATTATTCTGAACCAAAAATAAAAATGAAAAAAAGGTTTTTGTTATATTTGACATGGTTGAAATTGTGAGGATACGGATTAGGTGGCTCACTAGTGACTTCGACCCTTGTTGCGATGCTGATGAGGTAATGGACGTGAAATACGCTGTCCAATCTACTGCACTGCTTAATTACTGCTTGTTTAATTTCCTCATCCTAATTAAGAGTGGGTCGGTTCTCGCTTGCTTTAATTTGCTGGGATTTGATACTATCACATCTCATTGATTAAAGGAATCTTAATTGGAATTAATCTTGAGACTCGAGATAATTGGAATACTAGTATATAAGTATGATTCAATCTCAGATGCAAAAGTTTGCATGACCAATTAATTTGGACCTATAAAATGTTTGGTAAAATTAATATAACAGTAATGCTAGGAATATATATATATATATATATATATCTGTGTGTGTGCGCGCGCGCGCGCTATTTATTGGCGTGCAGCTGCTGGAATATGCCTTGGATCGTCCACTTCAATTCCACCATTGTTATATTGTTATAGTAGTGGGATAGGGATATGGGGTGTAGCTTCGTGTGTCGTGGTGCAGGCCCTTGAAATATGTTCGGTTCGGTTCTCCGGGTGGCATAGGCATGGGAATGGATAAGTGTGAGCCATGGCTCATGAGTTTATTGTCTTGTTGACCTTGAAGTGAAGGGTGCACTGCACGGTGGGGCTCCACATACACGCCGCTAGCTAGGACATTCACATTGGGATTGAAATATTCTCGTTATCATCATGTGTCCTCTACAACCAAATTACAGAACGATTCACAACTCACAAAAGCCCGGACCACTAGTCTTTCACCTTCACAAAGGGGGAGACGTGGTGGGATAATCTTAACACCTTTTGACCGGTGTGGGGGACTAAGGCAGAAGACCTTTCATATTTCTCCCCTTATTTTATGCGATTTTTTCATTAATATTGTGCCCAAATGGCTGGTCGTTGATTATTGTGGTACCAAAAACGTGAGTGCTCATAGAATTTTTCCTTTTCGGCTTTTGAGAAAGCACTTCCATTAGTGTGAAATAATACTTTTTTCGTAGACTATTAACGTGGCCACAAATATATATATATATATATATATATATATATATATATAGAGGTAGGATCTAATAACACCAGTGTAAAAGTTTTATATTTACACCAGTATCTAACCATTAATTTCATGTTAATCTAATGACTTAAAATGGTGCAATTTAATGAAAAAAAGAGAATAAAGATTTACTGGATTATTATTTTAATGAAGAGAGAGATACAATAAAATCAAATAATTATTTAAAAAGAGAATTTGATATACATGCTAATAATTGTAAAATTATATAAAAATTAGTCAAATGAATTTGGAAAGTTTCTATTAAAAATGTTACGACTTTAATAAATATATTTTTGAGAAACGTTTTTAATAAATATATATACCTTAAGAAATAAATATTTCGACTATCAAATTCTTGATACAACTTATCAAAAAAGTAACAAGAAAATTAAAAAGAATGATAGCCTTTTTTATAACTTTTGAAAAAGACTCAGTTAAAAATGTTATGTTTTCTAATTATTATCAATTAAAAGAAGAAACATAGTTCCTTAATATTTTATGATTTTTAGCATATAATTATATATTTTTATTGATATTTTAATTTTCATTTAAATTTTAATTTTATACAAATTTATCATATATTTTTATTTGAATTATTTTTGGGTAGATATTTATTTAAAAAATTCAGTATATTTTAATTGTTCATTAGTATGCTTTATTATTTTTTATTTCACCGACACTGCTGTAATTTTTTGTTATTTTATAATTATTAGTTTATATAGTCAAATTCTGTTCCTTAATTAATTTTAGATTTTTTATGTTTCTCTCTCTTCAATATTGTAATTATAATCTTGTAAATATACAATTTTCTTTCTTCATTAAATTATTTCGTTTTAAGCCATTAGATTAACATGAAATTAAGGATTAGATATTGGTGTAAGTATAAAACAATTACACTAGAGTTATTGGATCCTGCCTCTATATATATATATATATATAGCGTGTTTCAGGTGATAACAATTGTGTCTCTGCAAGTAAGAAAATTTAAATAATAAAATTATCCGTTTCAATAAAATTTTAAAATAATAGTCCCTCTCTCTTTTTTTAATGAATCATAATGAAATTGAATTCAATGTATTTATTCAAAAAAGAATAATAGGCTCTATGCTCAAATTCTTTGAACAATAGATACATAGACATTAATTACAAACAAATAAAAAAAAAACCTCGGAAAACCAATAATAATAACTTCTATCACAATAGCTTTTGATAGTTAACAGTAGCTTCTACTATCACAAATTAAAGACCTTTCCAATAGCATGGCATAATAGAGAGGGAAACACGTAATTTAAATTTTTTTTCTTCTAACATTCACCACCACTTACAACTTTGATGATATAAGAATGCTTTTTTTCCTTTTGGGTACAAGATATAAGAATACTTACTCCCATTCGTGATCATTACTTCACATTAAAATGGAATAATATTTTCTTACCGTTAAGGGGGCTCTACTGATAAATCCAAAGCCCCTATACAGGGGTTAGAACCAAGCTATTCAGGCCCAATGGTAGTGTTTAGGGGTCTGATGGAATCAACCCAATAAATCCGTTGAATGCAAACCAATCTGATTAGATTGGTTCGGTTCGAATAGGATCATTGGGTCAATTGGTTCGGATCCAATTAGAACCAATCATATATTGGTTCAATCATCGGATTTGCATTCTCCAATCCAAAATCCAACCCAAACTAATTTTATTATTATTATTGTTATTGTTGTTGTTGTTGATTATTAAGTATAATATATTTACTCACATTCATTATTCATTATTCATTTATCATTTACTATTATTAATATGCAATTTGAGATCCAAACAAACATCACATTATTATCATTGCAAACTTTTGCCATATTAGAATATAACATCTTAACATATGAGAATTTACTTATATAAAATTTTGATATTTCACAATTTAGAGTATTTTATTGATTTTTGGTAAAAATTGAAAAAAATAATAAATAGGTAAATCCAATGATCCGATCCGAACTAACCTAAAGTTGATCGGACCAGTTTGGTTTGGATTTTGCAAAATAAAATCATGAATCCTTATCAATTTAAACCAATTAAAAAGTGATTAATTCAAATTCATTTTTTTCTTAAATCCAAGTCGAACCAACCTATTTACACCTATACTAATGTTTAAACTACTCAAGTATATTTTTATATTCAGACTTAACAAAATACGATTAAAAATTGCAATTTTTAACTTCAAACATTATAGTATATAGTTAAATCTGGTACATTTTTTCATAAATGTAATGAATATATTATATTTTTATACATAATTAGTTGAGTTCTATTTGGGGATGACAAAGCCTAGGAAAGTCTGGGGAGTAGTCCCCTGATCCCTGCCCCAAGCGTTCAAGTTTTCTCTTGCTTCCATTCTCAATTTTTCCTGTTGGGGAAAACTCCCTCATCCCCCATTCCCCCGGATCCCTCTCCCCTACATGGATATGTAGAGACTCCAAAATAATATTTAAAAATAAAAAATATATAAATTGTTTAATTAACTTGATATGATTTAAAAGCTTAAAAAAACTAATAAAATAAGATTGATCTATAATGAATCTTACATCATTATAATTTTATAAAAGCCAAATCCTCAAATTTTAAATCAAATTACGACATAAATTTTTAAATCTAGTATAATATCATCATTACAAAATCAAGATGCCCTTGAGGGTGAGAATCTCCACAGGACAGGGGCATAATTCCTGAATTTATCCTTGAACAAATGAAAGGAGGCTTGTATCCTCATTCTCACGAAGATGGGAATCTGAAAGTGGGAATCCTCGAGGATATCCCTACATATAATTTCTCATCATTAGCATCCATAATTCCACCCGGACTCATTAAGTTCGGGGAGAAATTTTTGCACGAAAATAACTGAATTAAGTATTCAAGACACACTCGTAGTGGCTTAGTATACAAATCAATCTTTAATGTGTTACATTGTGTGAATTATACTGAAAAAAAAAAATGTCTTTTTTTGTGTTAGTATGATTTTTACATTCTAATTAGGCTCAGATATAAAACGTCAGATATAACTGACGTTTTTTTTTTCTTGGTCGTAGATATCAAATCCAGTCGATAACTATACTTTTCGGATCCAAACAAACCGGACCTGTTGGGTTTAACCCGTCCATGCCTAATAGCATGTTCACTTCCAATGGGCCAGTAAGAAGAACAAGGCCAGGTTGTCCATTTGAATGTATGGGCCCTTGACTGAAAGAAAATAAAAGATTGATTTTATGGCCCGACACTTTTTAACATCTTTGATGTTGACCGGATACGCCTCCCATAATAATTCTCAGGCGGGGTGATGCACAAAGAATTGAAGTGTGGGGCTGTGGATAGTCTTCTCATTTGTAATCTTTTATCTTTGGGATAACGACCCTGCGAAATGAATGAATGATACTTAGTTTATTGAAAGGACAAAAAAAAATGAGCACCGCTTCTATGCTTTTCCTATTGCACTGGGGGGGAGACCTGTATCATAATCACTTATATTTGCTCAGAATTATTCACAGACATCAAATAAGAGCATAACTCTCAAGTAGTTTTTTTAAAATGAGATAAGACTAAAAATAAATATTATTAGTATGTTTGTAAATTTATCTATATGCAAAATTATAAGGAACTTGTAGGGAAAGTTTAAAACTAAAGAACTATCTCATTTTTTCCTAAACAAACTTTATTAAAAAAGTTAATTGGACTTCAACTAATCTAAATTAAGCTAGTTCAGTCCACTATAAGAATAAAAATCCCCGAGGACTACTATTTTTCCATTTACAAAACTTAAATATGGGAGTTTACTAAGAACAATAGTGATTAATCACTTCTTCTTTTCTTTTTTCAAAAGTAATAAATCACTTGAACCAATAAAGTATTAGTATACTTTTTTTTTTGTTAGACTATCTCCTATATTGTTAGTTAGATAATGATCTAGATATATGAAAAAAGTAAAATAAGTAACTAAGAAAGGTAACGAAAGAAACAAAATCTCTGTAATGATAAATGTTGTATATATTTAATTAAGGTTTTTTTGTGCCGTGATATTTAATTAAGTTCAGTCCCAGTTTTTTTTTTTTCTATCTATTGTGACTTGGGCTACATGAGAAGTTGGGCTGGGCAAACCCGTTGAGCCCAATGTTTCATGAGAAAAGAATAGTAGCATAATCGAACGGCCGAAAAATATATGGGCATCCTCCAACAACTTGGGGCCACGCTAATCGAATGGCCAAAATTGCTCTTCCTGCTTTGACAATGACAATCACAAAATGCAAAGATGTTAGAACTACCCGAGGAAGGAAAAGGGATGCCCATTACACGAATTTGCCCAATTAAATTGCATTGCATTACATCTCATTGCTAAAAACAAAAAAAGTTTAGGCAAGGATTGAGATAATGTGAATATACTTGAAAGTTGAAGCAAATACAAAAGGAAGACAAGGTACACATGTCACCCATGAAATCAGACTTTTGTGATCTCTGGATAACGGTGGCTTTCCAAACTCCACCTCAATATTTCTGAATTTTTGTGTTGGTATGTATGTCATATATTTTACATGTGGCTGGTGGTAATGAGCTGCAATTCCTGAAGAATTTTACAAGCTACAACCACCACTCATTTCCATCAACCAAAGCAAGCAGCCAAATCCACACAGCACACACACAAAAACTCCCTTTCGACAAAAACAAGTAAACAACCCAACAGCAATGCCCATTCCCACATTCCACTGCCACTTTCTCCACTTCTTCTTCCGCGCCTCTCTCTTCATGATCAAGAATCTTCTTGAATAGCAATCACACACACATATTCCAAAATACACAAACACACCCTTGGCCTTCTTTGTGTCTTCCTTTTACACTGCTTGCTTTCTTTCCTCTCTATAAGACATGAATCCCTCTTGTCGTTTCTCCTCAACCAATCACACTTCTCTTCCAAAAGGGCCCTTCCATCACGGAAATTCTCATGTATCCGTCTCCAGAAACACTTCTTCTTTCTTTCTAAATGAGTCTCACTCTCAAATCTCCAAAAGTGAGTTTCTCCATGTCAAGCATGGAGCTCTATCACCACCAATACCAAAGCCTTCTTTTTCCATTCTCAGAATCAGAAACTCTAAACTGTGCCACCCTTTTGCCACTTTATCATCCTTTGCAGAAGCTGAAGGTGAAGAAGAGCGGAAAGAGGGAATCCAGCTCAATGGACACCATCACCAGCAGCAGCAAAATGCACAGGAAAACAAGACTAAGGAGAAGGGTGATGGTGACGATGACTTGCCTGGTTTTGCACAAGCCTTCAACATATCTCCAAGCACTGCTTTTGCCATATCAACGTGCATGGCACTGGCTGCTCTCACCTTCCCTTTGTTCATGACCTCTTTGGGGCAGGGTTTGGCCTTGAAAACCAAGTTGTTATCTTATGCTACCCTATTGTTTGGTCTCTACATGGCTTGGAACATTGGTGCCAATGATGTTGCAAATGCCATGGGAACTTCGGTGGGTTCTGGTGCCTTGACACTTAGGCAAGCCGTGTTGACAGCAGCAGTGCTTGAGTTTTCTGGGGCATTGTTGATGGGGACTCATGTAACCAACACAATGCAGAAGGGTCTTCTGGTAGCTGATGCCTTTCAGGGGAAAGATAATTTGCTGTTTGCTGGGTTGCTCT
The DNA here is from genome assembly GCA_031216105.1 of Dalbergia cultrata. Lineage (NCBI taxonomy): Eukaryota > Viridiplantae > Streptophyta > Magnoliopsida > Fabales > Fabaceae > Dalbergia > Dalbergia cultrata. The sequence continues at coordinate 842,676 of CM062344.1, read as the reverse complement.
CTTCACTTGCTGCTGCTGGTACTTGGTTACAGGTACAAGTTTTATTAAGCTACTCCTGGATCCAATTAAAATAAAAGGGAATTTTTAGATTGGCTTTCACTTTGAAAATGGATAAGCCATTATTGCTGAGTATTTCACAAAAGTTGAGGGTACATATATGAGGACTCAGGTGTTAGAATAAAGATACCAAATTTTGGTTGGCACTTCAGAAAGTTCTTGGTAAAGGGAAGGAAAGGAGCAATGTGCTCGATATGTTTCAACCAAGTGTTTTATAGTGTTCACAACTTAGATGCTTGTTTTGGTGTTTGATTTGGTCAATTGTTTATTCACAGGGTAGTGTATTGATTTTTGAAATATCATTGTTTACATTGTCTAACTGAGCATTAACACCCTTACGATATGATAGAGGAGAGGAGCTAATAACAAGAAGGGTTTGTGAGTTTGGAATGATTCTAATGGGCATATAAAGAGAACTAGTATTTTAAAAACTCCAGAGGCATCTTTTTTCTTTTTTTTTTCCTTTTGGGTCTTTCTGAGTTAGGATTTGATTTGAAAGAAAACAACATTCATAAACCAGTTATGGGATACTATTTTCTATTCTATTTTTCCTTGGAAGCGCATAATTTTTAAGATATTGGTGTATTTGTCAATGTACTCTCTGAGGATGAATCTGATAATCGGGAGCCACTACATGGAATGAGTTATAGAATAACCATCCAAAGTAGCATGGTTTAAGAATTGGATTACAGAAAGAAGTCAAAGAATATTTTTTCCAATATTTCTTTTGGGGTCACTTCAATCTCAGCCCTACTTCCTCTATTTAGAAAGGTAAGGGATATGAAAGGTGCACCCGATTCCCAAAATGGAATAGTAACACTTTTGAAAACAATTTTCTTCAGATTTCCTTCCAAGATTTTCTCTCTCTTTTAAATGATTGAGGAGAATGGAAACGTGGTATCCAGATTGTATCAGTAAAGATAAAACAGGTGTCACTTTACAGATCATACTTTGAAGGTGTTAGGTGCGTATTGCTTGTTCGAAACAGCATGTATACTACTATATACCTCCTCTTTTTTCAGGTTGGACCTTGTCATTGAGCTTTGCAAGGCACTAAACCAAGATAACAGAAAAGAAAACTGGAATTGTTTTTCGTTTTATACTTTTATAAAGAAGTATTTTATTAAGATGAAGAGAAGAAGAGTACAAAGAGATAGGAGGACAAGAGATCCTCTTTAGAAAATCAAGAACAGACAAAAAGAAGAACCTCCCATTGAAGCAAAACTTTCCAATCCTCAACATATCTGAGAGAGAAATCAATATAGAAAGATCAGGTACTTTACAACAAGTAGAGACCAAGCACCTAATCTAATCTCTCAAGACTTGCTTGTTCAAAAATCTGTTATTAAAAATGCGATAAATCACCAACTATCAACTGGTCTAGCGAGATGGGGCGTTAGGTCCTTTAAGTAAGGTCTAGGGTTTGAATCCTATAATTGTGAGTGGATCAAATTGGGCCGGGAGAGTCGCCTCCATAATGGGTCTCTATAATACCCGAATCTAGATTAGTCCATCTGTGGGTTAGATGCCGAGTTGTTTCATAAAAACCAAAAAAGAAAAATCACCAAATGTCCGAAACAGTAGCATTGTCTTCACACTTCCACAAATATTTGGCTATATTCCATTTCCTAAAACCAACAAAACTAGTCATTGTATATTGAAACAATTTAACTAATTGGTTAGCTATTTATTTATTTTGTGATATGCAGATTGCATCATATTATGGGTGGCCAGTATCTACCACTCATTGTATAGTTGGAGCAATGGTGGGATTTGGTCTAGCCTATGGAGGAGCTAGAGCCGTCTTCTGGAGTTCACTGGCTAGGGTGATTTCTTCATGGGTTATCTCACCACTATTGGGAGCAGCTGTGTCATTTCTCGTCTACAAATGCATAAGGAGGGTACGAACCTGTCATTATTTAGGATTTAATCCAACTTGATTACTGAAACAGACCACAGATATTCAATGGTTGCACATTTGCTGAGTTAATTCAACAGCAATCTAGATAATTAATTCAAGTGCACAAAGAAAAAATTTGCTATCCAGAATTATTTTCCTGCTCAAATTTTGGAATATAAATTAAATGATTGATTTGGTATCCAACATTCATCCTTGACACTATATGGACACTTCTCTAAAGTTCAAACAAATTTTTGGCTTGAAATTTCATTTTCTTTTCATAAATCTTTATCTCGGTGGCTTGTGACTTATGCTTCTACCATTTATGGAAAACTTTAATCATGAAAAGGTAATTATGGAAACTTATAACAAAAAGCTCCAACCTAATGTAAAGTAACTTTCTCAATATTGAAATTATTGGCAGGGTAATATACTAAATTGTTTCACTAATATTCCTCATCCAGTTTGTGTACAGTGCACCGAATCCAGGACAAGCAGCAGCTGCTGCAGCACCAGTTGCAGTATTTCTGGGCGTAACTGGAATTTCTTTTGCAGCCTTCCCTCTTAGCAATAGCTTTACTTTGGCTCTTGCCCAGGCCTTAGGCTGTGGAACCGCTGGTGCTTTTATAGTTGACAGAATCATCAGAAAACAACTTGGTCATCTTCTTGTCAAGCCTACTACTCCACAGGCAGAGTCAAAAGAGGAGACTGTGACTGTCCACAAACATATGGGGTTCCTCTCTGACATTGCAGGTCCAAAGGGTACCCAACTGGAAATAGTTTATGGAGTCTTTGGTTATATGCAGGTGCTCTCAGCATGCTTTATGTCATTTGCTCATGGCGGAAATGATGTTTCCAATGCCATAGGCCCTTTGGCTGGTGCATTGGCTATTCTTCAAGGCACTGCCAAAGGAGCTGAGATTGTTATTCCAACTGATGTTCTTGCATGGGGAGGATTCGGAATCGTTGCGGGGCTTATGATGTGGGGTTATAGAGTGATAGCTACTATTGGGAAGAAAATAACAGAACTTACACCAACTAGGGGATTTGCTGCTGAGTTTGCTGCAGCCTCTGTGGTTCTGTTTGCTTCAAAGCTAGGCCTTCCCATCTCAGCAACTCATACTCTAGTAGGTGCAGTAATGGGTGTAGGATTTGCAAGGGGGCTTAACAGTGTTAAATCAGAAACCGTGAAGGAGATTGTGGCCTCATGGGCAGTTACGATTCCAGTTGGTGCTACACTATCAGTGCTCTACACATGGATCATGACTAAGCTTTTGTCTTATATTTTATGAGTGTGCATTACAAGGTATGAGGAACAGCTTTTGTATGTGACTAGCACCAGATCTGTCGCATCATTTTTTCTTGTCTTTCCGTTCAAATTGGAGAAGAGGATTGGTGTGGCAGCACTGATATCTTGGGGGAGGAAGCTCTTGGTTCCTGATTTTGGCAAATGATGAATCTTTTATATCTAGATTCTAAGTTCAAACTTGTAAGTCTGTAACTTTGCTTATTTCCTCAGGGAGAGAAATTTAATAATTAAGAAAACGAGGGTGAAATAAAACATGTCTGCTCCAGCATTTTCAGAGCTATTACATTTTTCTTATACATTTAAAGATTAATGATTCAGCAAAAAAATTGTTAGGAAAGACGCAAGATTGTGTACTTAATGTTCACCCATTTTTTTGTGTCGTCTTTCAATCCACAAGTTGAAACAGTCTTCAGTGCATTAGTAATAGAGCAGTGGGTTCAGAAGATATCAAAATTGTATCTGAAAATGCTTGCCCTTCTTTTTCAGTAAGGTTTGTTGAAGTCTAGACCACATATTTGTGAAGTGAAACAATAATATGCTTGTGGAAATGTGATTTCAATTTGAGTATGTTCTTGTAAGTTGTAAACATAGAGCTGAACTAGATGACCGGAAGACAGAAAATGTGTCTCAAGATGAACTTAGGAGATTATGCAGAATATAAATAACATCTAAAAGGATGTGTAGTTTCAGCCTTATAGTGAGGTGCAATTTCTTACTGAACACATGCAGTTTAACTTAGTGCTATTATCAATTAACAAACAGAATCTTGGATAGGGCTATTTCACACAGGAGAGGTTGGGCTGTCATATCAATCCCGCATAAGAAAAGGATGAAAGTTAGAGAAATGCTACAGATTTAGAACTATTTATCAGAATTGGTGTTAGAATTTGTCAAAACTTAGAAGAGGGTTGTTGGATAAGTTAAAGGAGTAAAGATTACATATTCATCTAAAGGTTAGAAATAATGTCACATAATTTGGACAAAAATTGAGACAATAAAATTTTAACAGTGCTATATTCTTTTCAAAAGTTAACCACTAATACTAAATTGTGAAGTGTGATACAAATAAATGTCTTATGAAAGATAAATACAAACAAGATTTAAACATAAAACAACAATTCATACCTATTTCTGTGCTATTAGATCTGTTTGGATCACATCAGTATGCACTCATTTTTCTTTTCTTCTTCTTTCATTCTTTTTACCTTCCTTCTGTCTGTAACATTTTCTTTTCTCAAATCTACAAAAGATCCCTCCCTTGCATAAATCAACAACACTAAAAGTTGCCAAGCCTGCATTGCATAACCCCATACCAAAATAGGAGTTGTACAAATAAAAGCCATGACAGATATCATGGAGAGAGCTCTGGCACTGTGGGAAGCCTGGGTTGCCATCCCACACCCCGATATGATCTTGTCATTGGAAGAGGTGGCACAAAACGCTTGTTCCCTTTTAGTCCCCTTCGTCTTGCATGCCTTGTCGACTTATCCTTGGAAACTAAGTAATAGTCCTTCGCACAGGAATAAGATTCCTCTTCATCCCTTCCACCTGGAAGCATATTCATCTTTGCACCCTCTTTCCCTTCCCCTATCCCATTTCCCTCTTTGACTTTGCCGCTTTCAGGGACTTTGCATCCATTTGGAGATAGTCTTGTCCTTGATTCCACCAACTCTTGGCCATACACTCCATTAGGCACACTGATTTCACCATTCTCTTTGTGTTTGTGTCCACTTGGAGACTTAGCTTTATTTGCTTCCAACGGCTCTTGTGACACCACCCCAGTAGGCTCTTGGGCTTCGCCTTGCTGAGGATACTTTCGCTTCAGCTTATCGACATCTCTAGATGAGATTATGATGTACTTGTGACCAAGCAGCAACACCTCTTCTGGCTTTAACACTGACTGGTGAGGATCTCTGAAGACTTTTGGCGAGGCAACACACATCCCAGGATACTTTGCCAACAACATAGATGCTGGGAGTGCATGTTGATACACCTCCAGTGATCCTCCCTTATGAACAATCCTCACAACAAAAGCATCTGATGATCTTAGGCTGATGTCAGGGGATACCTTGGTCCCTCTAGCCTGGCTCTTGCTTCCCTTCTTCACCTGGCTCTTGCTCTTTTGATCTCTGTCACTTGGCTCCGCTAGGCCTAAAGTGTGAACGAAGCGTTTCAGCATAGCCTGCAACTGAGAGTTGTGCAATGCAAATGTCTCATCCTTGTCTCTAGCAGGTAATGATGGGTAAGGGATGAGAATGAGGGAAGTGGATACCCTTTATAACATTATTAACTATGGATGCTCCTTGTTTGTTATGGCCGGCTGTGTACGACTCGATATTTTCACCCCATCAGATAGGTGATGAAACCGAGGCTTAGCACATTAGCAAACATAGGGTACGAGGGGCTTCTTTGCACAAGTCATGTCACAATTTCTTGCATGGTCATGGAAAACCGGATAGGTTGTGCTCTATCTAATTATAGAATAACATTTGCACTTCTATTAGTGGTTGGGCCCACACTTCTAGCTGAAATGTCATTCTGATATTGGATAGAGTATAATCTACCTTGATACTCCATGACCATGCAAGAATTTCTCATCCTGTTAGGGTGAGAACAAAAGTTCTCCTAGAGAGGATAAGAAAGTATAAACTCCTTCCTCAAAATTAACTTCATTGGATTGATGTTGTGCCAGCTTCCCAGGCACTTTCTTACGCCAGGATCTTACTCACATAAACCTGACAAGACCTGATGATCCAGATTCTTGAGTCTAATTGTTATGGATAATGTAACACACGTTCAAACAGGCTGGTTTGATATTTTTAAATACCATAGGCATAATATAAGATGCATTTGAAAAAAAAAAAAGGGTTATCTGTCCAGGAAAGATAATGCTAGCTGGTTTGTTTCAGGTTGTTCTACACATCTGTTACCCCCAATATCCGGTTGGATTCCCACATATACGTGACACTTTGCTGCCCAGACAAGAATGCCTTACTACTTTACCCCTAGCAGTGATTGTTTTGCTTTCAGAATGAGCATAGTAGAAGCCAGAGTTCAAGCCTCTAGAGGTTTATCTGTCTTCTAAACATTTCATTATCTTTCTAGAATATGGTAAAGCGGAATAGAAAATTCATCTACTTTTGTCTTGTCTTCTTGTATTTGAGCAAAATGGAGAAAATGGAAATATATTGCATTTTTCATTCCACATATATGCCTTTTATTTGTTTGTTGTATCCATCAGAATATAATGAATACGTGATTTGAATTACTCAGCTAATACATCCCATTAAATTTAAATGAGAGAACATCGATACATATAACTATATAAGAATTCTGATGGAGAAGATGAAGCTGTAGACTTTGTGTTCTTTTTCCATCAGAACATTATTGCACGGATCCAGCTCTAGACCCGTTTCTAATATCTCACCACAGCAGACAGGAAAATTTTTGGTGAATAGCACACAGGAAAATTGTGGTATGGTAATGGGTATACTAAATTGGCAAAAATAGGAAAAAATAAAAATAAAAGTAATTCATTCCCATAAATCTTCATCAGGACATCACAGCCTCTCCCAAGCTTCCAAATTGATTGTCAAAATGGTAAGTTCAATTATTTTGGTAATATAATATATATGTCTAAAATGACATCTACTGTCACCAAATTTACATGATTTTCACTTAGGAGAATGAATTACTAATATATGGAAAGAATATCAAAACCATCACATGCAGAATATAATTGATTTACATACGTTTCACATTTTTTGTATTGCATTAATTAATCTCATATTTTGTAATTAACTCAACAGAAGTAATAGTATTACCTTCAAGTGCAAAATACACACAATTAACTAAAAATTCAAATGTAATTAACAAGGTAGAACAAAGAATGAAAAAAATATGAAAAAGAAAATCAAAACGCTTCAATCTTAAACCACCTAGGGATGTGTGAGAAGGCAAGATCCCAGTGTTTAGAGAATAATCCATAAATGAACATCTTGTACAACGTGCGCTTTAAATTCATTCACGCGGTGTGCAATTCACGCACATTACGTAACCATACACATTCCTTGTTAATCACACATGCTTCAAGGTGTTCTACACTTTAATCTTTTGGACTAAATGCATATATATAGCTCAATTTGGAGCCGACAGACCTATAAACTTATTTATTTCGTCATTCCATGACGCAATGTTGAATAGAATAGTAAACAAATTTGGAACCCATCATAAACCTATGAAATCGGGCAAGTGGTATTATTCTTATCAAATGGCTTTTGGAATTAAGCAGTCAAATTACAGCATAAATGAACAGAATACATGGTCACTAACAGCATGATAGTGCAGCTACATTTATCAGCATTTTGAATACCAATAACCCAATGGAGCTTGTTTCATGCTTCTACATCTGCTTAAGAATCTGATCCAGTGAAATCTCTCTGAAGCTGCATCATCATTTTGAGCCAAAACTGCTGCAGCACAGCAATATGCCTTTCTTCCTTCTTTGCTAAACTTCAATTTTGTTGTATAATACTATAAATACATGGGCAGCAAGATTAAAAAGTTGCTTGCCCCACTATACTTGATGCATTTAAAAAGAAAGAAGCCAGAAGGAAAATAGAATATCTGCAATGGAAACCAAAAATCATGCCACGGCATCAGCCTGTTTTCTAGTCAACCGTGCATATAAGCCATCTTTTAGGAGAAGTTCCCTGTGACTTCCAATCTGCATGGACACCAGTAATTGACAGCTACACTTCAGATTATCGCAAGGGAAGCATAATGGAAACAATAAAGTATAGCTATGCATTCATTCATCACATATGAAATCTAAAGAGAACATGTAGAACCTTCTAACCCAACTTTTCATGTGCACATCTCTTAGTTGTTGACGAAACAACAATAATACAAAAAAAAAGGGAAACAGCTGGTGAAAATATCAAGGATAGCTTCAAAAAGGAATATTGATAAGATTATTTAGGGCATTCAAAACGAATCAACAGTTCACCAACCTCCACAACTTGACCACCATCCATTACCACAATCCTGTCAGCTGCTTGTATAGTAGAAAGCCTGTAAAGCAGGTCATAAACTTCAAAAAAAAGATTTAGGATACCATTTAATTGACACCCATAACTCAAGTATCACCTGTGTGCAATGACTATGACACTTCTCCTTGTCCCAGAGTCACTTCTGATGGATCGAAGAACACCCTAGGTATAATGGAAATCAAAGTATCAATATCTTTTCTTAATCCTTCTCTCTCTTGATTAACATTTAGTGTCTAATTGCCAACTGAGTTGCATTAGTTCCAGGAAACACCTTGACATTATGTTCGCTCTCAGCATCCAGTGCACTAGTGGCTTCATCAAGGATCAATATTTTTGGGTCCCTAAGGATGGCTCTGGCAATAGCAATCCTCTGCTTTTGTCCCCCACTTAACAGATCATCATCAACAACTGTTTCATAACCATTGGGAAGCGCTGAGATGAAGTCATGGGCATAGGCCTGCTTTGCAGCCCATTCAACATCTTCCTGTTTAACATCTCGAGCACATCCATATCTGATGTTTGAACTAATATCCATCCGGAAGAGCTTGGGTTCCTGTTCAAGCAAATTTTTCAAAAGTTTTATTTCAATACCCTAAAAATGTAGACACCCACTTTATCACTATTGGGTTCGATGATGGTCCCCAATTAACTTATCAACCCATCACATCTAATAGTGATAAAGCGGAATGAACACCCACTCTTGAAATAACATAACTCCAAATTTTTAGGTCAGAAGAAAAGAGCCATGCATATTCAGCGAATTTCATCCATGTTGGCAAAGATAAGAAATAAGAACCTGTCCCACATATCCAATTCTCTCTCTCCACCACATGATGTCCAAATCTTTAACAGGGATGCCATCTATGGAAATCTGCAATAAAACCTCATGTTGATAAGATATTTAAGTGAAAAACTTAAAGTAGCCGCCCTAAAAGTACCACCAGAATAACTGGCAAAAGCAACACCATTCTTCAAAACATATCTTCCTTTGATTTCTTATCCTTTTTCTTGTTGATCCGAACCAATTATATCACATAGATTTAGCAAAAACAAAATAGTTACCCTCACATAGATTTAGCATAAACAAAATAATTACCCCCTCCCCTCATAGGCATACAAACACAATAATTCAGAACTTTTTTCTCTCCTAGCCTTGAAATAGAAATTCAATATCTTTTAATCAAGCCATCCAAGTCTGCTCCCAGTTTAAATGAGATCTACCTGACCACTTGTAGGCTCATAGAGACGGAGTAAAAGGTTCACCAGTGTGCTTTTTCCACTACCACTAAGACCGACCTTTCTCAACTCAAAAGAAACAAGCAGATTAATCTTTTAGCCATAGTGCAGGGAATGAATGTATTGAAGACACCAGAAGAAAGTTTCTTACAATTGCAACCACCTCACTGGGATGGACAACAAAGTTTACATGTTGCACCACAGATACCTGTTACAAAGTCAGTCATTAATTGAGCCTGTATGACTGACAATGATAATCTTAACCACAAGTAGATGGACAATCAAATTGAATAGATCAGGTTGAAATGCCGATGCAAATAGAGAAGTGGCAGCAGAAGTATTCAGAAGTCAAAATATACCCATCATAGTAAACCATTCCACTCACTTGAGAAATTGCGTTCTTATTGAAAGTACACACAACAAATTGCGTATGATGAGGAAAAATTAGATGCATCCTGATATACTATGATTCAAAAACTCCTCTTCCCCCCACCCAATTCCACATACCCCAGGAAAAAAAAAGTTACAATGTCCACTGGTGTTCACTGTTTGTATTAAAAAAAAATTGCAGCACCATTCATCCTTCACTGAAGTAACTGAGGAACCAAAATGTCAAATATACAATTTTGACTATAGAAACCAATGTTAGCAATAGGAGACCTACCGTTGGCCTTGAAGGATAGCGAAAAGATACATTTAGAAACTCAATATGCCCCACTAACCCCTGCAACTTTACCCCTGTAACAAAATTATACCCAATCTTCAATATCTTCAAAATAAAAACTATGGTTAGAAGTTATGTAGGATTGCAACATTTCTATCATATGAGCCCTTTTTTTTTGGATAGAATCATATCAGCTTTCTTCTTCTCTTATTTATTTACATTAAATTATTGGTAGAGGAGTGAGAAAAGATGCAGACGGGAGTGGGATGCTATATAGGCACCAACTACCTGCTAAAGTGTAACTACTCCCTTTGGTTGGAAATAATTGTCCATTTGGACAGAGTGGTACATTAAAAAATCATTGTATCTGGGCACATTTTTACATCCAAATGCATTGATTTTTTTATGTACCACTTTGTTCAAATGGACAATTATTTCCAACTGGAGGGAGTACTATTATTATAGTAATATCAAGAGCTGCACATGACAATAATGTGAACTGCAGTCCATCAAAACAATATTATGCACGCCAAAATAAGTTCTAAGCACTACCAATATCATTAAGTGCAGGAGTCAGCTTTCTCTAACAAGTGACAACCCACTCTGTTCAGGACAAGTGCCACTGGGACTTTGTTTTTGACAACAAAAAAAAGGCCTACTTACTACAGCTTATAACCACCATAGTCTCAGGTATCACTAAATACACCATAAGTTCTAAAACAGTTAGAACCATCATGTCCCCTACAAGTAAACTACAAAATTAAGCTGATGCATAGTTCATTATATTTTCACTTAGAAGGTATAATTTAGTCCACATAATTCTTGGCTTGGGAAAATATTCATGCTTGATCCACAAGTAGATTGAAAATTGAACTTGCAGGGACTGCAGTCTCCATAAAGATGGAATTTAGCAAAATCAAAGCAAGCATGGAAAAGATTAAATCAATATGAAATTCTTTCCTCTCATGAAAAAGCTTAACATAGTTCATAAAACACTTGCCTCTTGCTATGAATTGGCTGCTAGGTGAGAGATCCATTAAATGGAATACTTTTTCACTAGCTCCAACAGACTGCATCAAATTAGAAATATTGTCTCCCACCCACCAGGTTGAATAAATTAGCCATTCACTGTATAGTATAAACTTAGTAAGCTTCTCTGCGGTAATATGACCCGCAAGAATAGACATTCCTCCAAACAGTGCAGTGATGACCTATAAGATTAAATATTCCAATAAAAGCAGAAGTCAAGTACAAAGGCATAAATAGACTTCAAATATATATATATATATATATATATATATCTGAGCAAGTTACAGGTTTAATAAGTTTAGAAACCCTTAACTATACCTGAGTAGAATGATAAAGAGTATTGAAGCTAAAATTCCAAAATCCATAAGCAGCACTTTGTCGCAAGCTTATGTCAGCCAATTTTCCCAGCCACCATTTGTACCTGTCAATAGAGATGGACAAGACATGTGGAATCAGCAGAATAATAGGAACCAATGAGTAATAAATACATTATAATTGCAATAGCTTCATCACCTTCCAAGTTCTTCTTCTTCTGTTCCATAAACACGGACAGTTCGTATAAGAGAGAAGGTCTCTTGAGCTACCTATGATTCAACAGTAAGATAATTGTTATTACAGTGTCATTTAGGAGATATAAAACAAGTTACATCATAAGGCATCTTATTCTACATCATTCGCAGAAGCCGTGAATTCTTGAATCAACCTTGCTGCCTTTTTCTGGTACCTATGCAGAAACATTTAACATAATTAACACCAGTCAAATGAAAAAACTCAAAGAAGGGAAAGAGTTAGAAGCCTGGAAAGGAGCTCAAAAGCATCAAATTTTCTTATTTAAAAAGAATTACAAAAATATTCCAAAAACATCATTTTAGCACAAGAAGTTTTAGGGAGAAGTACAAAGGGAGTCCTTCAGGTTTACAGATTAGCCTCTTCTCTAAAATGAGAATTAACCAGAGTCTATTGAAGAATCCATTAACAAGTCAATATGGTCAGCATCGATGAAAAGTCTGTTCTGGTTATATATTCATCTTCTCAGACATGCTGCCTCTGGCAATGCTCAGTTAATTTGCACTTGTCCATTGTAATTTTGAAAACCACTAGAAATGCAGTCTCGAGTTTTAAAAGGACATATTTGAAGAAAATCAACCCAGAATTTACCTTCCATAGTGTACCATCACCGCTGCTACTATGGAGCATATTGTCAACGTACATAAACCAAGTGGCCAAGATAAAATCAACAAGTAGATTAATGAACCTGTTCCCTAACAACATGAGAAAACCAGTTAAAGCCTTCACAATGATGGACCACTTATACAAAGCATTACGGAGTACAGAGTACAGATGCATCTTTCATAACTAAATCAACCTGAAGAAAATTGCGCAGTATCAAGTTAAGATCATTTCCAATAACCCGTGACACTTGTTGACAGTCAGCACCAAGCCTACTTGTCAAATCACCAACTGTTTCAGTGTCAAAAAATGATATATCCTACAATAAGGGCACTGCAGAATAAGTTAAACCATACACCATGAGAAAACATAAATAAATGAATGCACAATAAGACTATGACGATTATTGAGTGCTGCAGTAAAACCTGAACAAGAAGGGACGAGTATAATGTTTCTCTCATTCTCTTAACCTGTGCATATTTGTAAAGTTTAAACTCCAGACATCAGTAAAACACATCAATTATTGCACACATAACATATTTGCATAACAGAGTTGAAGAAAACCCAAAGTAAATCACACAATGCTAATGGTCATTGGTCGAGTAAAATAGTCTTAATTTGATAATTATACCTCTTATTTCACTATGTTCTAGTCAATTTAACACAAGACGAAACCATTGAAGTCCTGATTTACGTATACTCAGCAGAGAAACTCACCAGAATCATGTTCGCGATGCCAAAACAGCAACCTCGTATCCCACTGAAGCACACAGGAAAATGCTTGTTAGAAATCCTCATATCCCACGTGCAAGATGAAAAGTTTCAAATGAAGTAGAACTAAACTCATCAGATAAACCAAAAAAATACTCAAATTCGATCCTCTTAACAAGCCAGACACTTGAAGGCATATGATTAGATGATAGGATATCAATTTTCTCAAACTACATTAGCTTTGTTATAGCTATCCTCGGAATCTCATAAGGATTAACACATTTCCTACAATAACACACACAAAAGCACAAAAAGGACAAAGAGAATGATCCCCTTTTGGTAAAGCAAAAGCCAAATATGAGTGTCTCAGCAAGTAGGAAGAGAGAGATTAGACCATACAAGATTTTGACCTGCAAATTCCCGAAGTTACACAAAACAGAACCAACAGACGCACATTCCGATGAAACACCGCAATGTCCGCACCCTGTGCCGAGAAGATCGACGCCGTCAAGAAATGCGGTATCGAAATCTCCGAAACCTGAAAACACCCAGATAACAAAAGTTCACAACTTTGGCACCTCCTTCCAAAAACACCAAAGGGCACCCACCCAAATGGCCCAAAAAAAAAGGGAAAAAGGAGGAAAGGGAGGGGAGGGACGCACCGCTGCAAGAATGAGAGCGGAGAAAGCGGCGTAGATGACCCATCGGTCACGTGAAACGAGTTGCCACATTTTGGCGAGTGCGCGCCATACGGTAACCGGCTGAGCCGATACTTGGAGCTCGATGTCGTGATGGAAGTCCCACCAGGTTCCACCTGGAAGAATCGAAGGGAGTAGCCGGACCCATCTTCGGAGGGCGCCAAGGAAATCGGGAAGAGTAGGAACAGCAGCAGCTGCCTCGGTTCCGGAAGGTTCTGGATTGTCGTGAAAGGAGATTCCGTTGATGGAGGAAGCGGATTTAGGAGAGGATGAGAGAATGCGCGTGGAACGGAGAGAGAGAAGGGCTGGCGTTGCTGTGTTGTTGAGAGGAAAAGCGAAGAAGCGCTTGTGAAAGTGTGAGGTGCGAGCCTTGTTGTCGTTGTTGTTATTGTGCGGGATTGAAGGGAGTGAGGGAGGGTGCGTAGCTGAGAGTAGAAGAGGCATGGTGGTGGTGGTGGTGGAGGAGGAACAGGAACAGAGAAGAGAACATAGGAAGAAAAAGAAGAAGAAGATGGGGGTGTTTTCGGATAAAGAAACGAGGTCGGACGAGCAATGTGGTCTGGTCTGGTCTGGTCGTGTCTGTGTGTGGTTGCGGTTGCGGTTCAAACCTGAAGTTGCTTTGCTTGGCTCTTGTTTCATTCACCATAAAAACCATGCAACTAAACGACAACGTTTCCCGATACACTCTGTTGTTGTAGTAACTTGTAGGAATGCTCAAATATTTTTGGTAGACTACACGGCAAGTAACGAGGCCAATCAACACCCGACCCACTCCAAATCAGGGATGGAAATTTTCTCCCCGCTAATGTTATGCCCTTTCCTCCTTCCTCAGTGACGGTCAATAATTATAACATGAAAAATATATATTATATATTTAATAATTTATCAATTTTTAAAATTTGATTTTGATTTTTATGTTTCTATGTGATAATTATTGATTGGGGAAAGGGAAAGGGGAAGGGGCCGGGAGACTTGCCTCCCTTCTTCAACGAGCTCTAAGTTCACTTAGTTGTCACACAATTATTTAAATTTTTATCTTTCTAAAATCAACAATTTATTTAAAAATGTATATATGCAAAAACAGGAGACTCTTATTTTTTAAAAAAGGAAAAATAATTTTGAAGTATTGACCACGTCAAAAACATATATAACATTCTAAAAATTTTCAGTAATAACCAAATGTAAAAATGGTGTATTATTATACAAGATTTTTTAAACTTCCATTAGCAAATTAAATAAGTCTAACTCACATGCTTGAAAAGATATTTTCAAGCGCCGTCGTCTACAAAATAAAAAAGAGTCCGTTTGGATTACTCTTTTAAATAGAAAAAACTTTATATTTTTCAAAATATAAGTGTTTGGATTCAGTTATTGAAAAAACTTTATTTTTGAAAAAAAAATAAATTAAAAAAGTGATAGAAGCACTATTTTAAAAGCTATTGATACCCAGCTTTCAAAAAAAGTAAAAGCAAAAATAATTTTTAAGAAAATTACATTTCAAAACTATCTCTCACTATTATTATAATTATATCTTTATCTTTTATCAAACCCTTACAAAAAAAACTTCATTATCATTCCTGCACAATATTGACAAGCCTACATTTCAATTATATTAAGGAAGATGAACGATATTAGCTTTATTTTAAGAATTACATTGGCCCCCATAGATGACATATAGCTATCCATGTACAGGAATGGATATACAACATACTAATGTATTATTTGTGTGTGATTTTGATATGGTTTGAATGGAAAAGTGCTCCCATGATGCTAAATTTTTTATTGAAACACTACTAAGACCACAATTACAATTTTATTTTCCACATGCATGGCACTCAAGTTGGGAGAAACCAATTCAAGAAGTGGAAGAATTGAGAAATAGTATAAGGGATCAACTACCAACAAAATATATCATTAGTGTTTTTACATTGTTGAATTTTTATTATTATCCTTTTATGTAATTTGGTCTAAGAAAAAATGAATTCATTTTTGTTTATTCAAACATGTTTATAAATGCTTTTAATAATTAAAAGTTTTTATCATATTGTTATCCAAACGCAAAATAATTTTTTCTAAGAAAAGTTATGTGAAAAAATACTTATTTGAAAAATCAATCCAAACACGGTCAAAATAGTCATACCAAAGCCACTCTGCTATTGCTATTCCAAAAAGTATGCTTCATAATAATTGTGGGTATAAACGGGTTGATTCGGATTGATTTTAGAGAGGAATAAATTCAAATTGAATGACTTTTAATTGGTTTGGTTTATGATTTGGATTTATAATACTTTTTGACAAATCTTCGGGTTTGTTTGGATCAGGTGATTAGATTACATGTCTTCTTTTATTTGCAATTTTTTCCTAAAAAATCCAATAAAATTTTTGGATTTTTTTAAAATTTAGATTATATATTTCAAAAGGTTTATTATTTATCTACTCATTATTTTTTTATAATCAGTATTGAAATGACTAATTATTCAAAACTAAATATTACAAATTCATTTCAAAGTGAATCGTGTGATTAAATAAAATTGATATTATATTATTATTAATATTGGTTTCCTAAATTTATGTGTGCAGATACACTAGTCACTAGTACCAATTGTAATTGATCATGTTTTTACTCTATCCTTAATTGTGTTTTAAATAAAATATTCTGAATGTTTTAAGACAAATACTGTTGATTTGTTTATTATGTATTACTATTAACTAATACCATTTAATAACCATAAAAGTGTTATATATATATATATATATATATATGATTGTTTGTTTCCTTTTTGTTAAAAAGAAAATTGTGATCTTGTTTTATACATAGACATACATATTTTTTTTTCTTCAGATAATACTCTTATATTGGTATTCTATAATTCTTGGGTCATCAATGAGAATATATCAACAATTGTAGTTCTTTAGTTCTTAGTTAATCCCAAAATAGACTACTGTTCTTCCATATCAATTATGTGTTGGGTCTTCTAAATGTTGATATCCATGGGATTCCACATCATTTAGTATCAGTTTCAAGTGTTAGATAAATTCCTATTTATCTATTTTTAGTCCTTCTTTCTTTAGTATATCATCGTTTTCCTAAAATTTTTTTCATTTTGTGTTGTTTCTATTTAAAAAAATATATTTGCCATCATGTCGTTTTCCTTTTTTCTTTGTTTGATTGTTATTTAGCTTCCCTTTTGCATGTTTCCCTAGTCAAGTTATTCTTTCTTTGTTTTGCCTTTTGGTCATCATTGTAGAGCATACAAACAAGTCTATTTTGTGTTGTGCATTCAATGCAAAAAAAAACAAAAAACAAAAAAGAGATGAAATAAGAGGCGCTACCAAAAAAAAAAGACAAGGCACTAAAAAAAACCAAAAAAATAAGTTGTGCCATATATATATATAATTCAAATTCATTTTTCCATTTTTTTAAAAATTTTGGGTTCTTCAAATTTTTATTTTCTTTTATCACTTTTAAGTAATTTTTTTGCTTTTGAGTTGATCTCATTATTTCTTTGTAATTTGTTGGTTATTCCTTATGCCATTTAAATATTACTTGGGACTTTATCTTGTTTGGTTTCTGAAGTGCAACATTTCTAAGGGGTCTAGAGTGATAAAAAGTAAGAGTGATAAGTACAAAAGAGAATAACAACTATTTTGACTGCAAATACGAGTGCACACCCTTTGAGTGAAAAACATGAGCGAGTGTTTTATGCGGTTGTCTCTTTTATTACTTTGTACACTATTTAAATAACTATTAACATATTTAGGAGTGATGAAGATACTGATAGAACGAATGCCATAAAGCTCCTGTACAAGACCATTACACGCCAAGTTAAGCAAATACATAACAAATTAGATGACATGGAAGTGCAACTACAAAAGGTGTCATAATCTAAGTCCAAGAAAGGAAGTATCAAGATTCTTCCATGGAATCGACACCGTCACAATGATTCTTATCATGGGCAATTTGCAGAGGAGCTTAATTTAGCTAATTTTGTTTGGCATAGAAGAGTTAGAAATAATATGAAGAAGAAGTATCTGAAATCACACAGTGACAAATGTACCTCTAATTCATCTTATCCTACTAACACTTCAGGAAATACTGATATTATATGTTTTCGATGTTTAGGATTAAGTCCTTTTGCATATGATTGCCCAATCAAAGAAACCTTGGATGTTAGGAAAGGTGAAGTTGTGTTTGATTTTGATGATAGTTATGAATCTGTTGATATTGATACTATGCCATCTTTGAAGGATTACTCTGATAAAGAATATGCTGACAATGTTGTGCATAGTGAGCCTCTTACTACTAGGCCTACATTGGATTTACAAGTTCATGTGGACAACCTAGAACACGGTGAACATATTGTTGTGTCATTATCTCCCAATGAGGTGTATCTTGATCAAATTAAAATTCAACAATATTCTCTTGGGAATTCAGAGCATAAAGTACTCAACAAAGAATAGTTCACATAGGTCAAAAGAGAAAAGAATGCATAAAAAGGCTCATTGGTGAGTGAAAAGAAAGAAAAGAATGTGAAAAATGAGCAAGGTGACAGAGTTGAGGGGCTACAATATTTTTGTAAAAAAGAGAAATATTTTTAGAGTGTTTTTTTTGGCATTAGAGCTTTATTTCGATTTGGTTCAACGAAGTTTAAGTATTTGCAATTGCATTTTCCCTAAATTTTCCATATCATTTTGTCCCTTTGTTGCAAGAATTTGAAGATGTTATGTTTAATCCTGAACCATGTTCAGTGCTAGCAAGGACAAATAAAAATGCCTACAAGATTCGATGACGAATCTTTTTTGAGGAATGAGGGAATGAAACGAGTTTAGGAATGCAAAATGGACATTTCAGTACTAGAAGTAGTAAAACAAATATATCTTATTATTGGTTTAATTCGCATCAAGCATGTATTTCAAACAAGTTGGGTTAAGTCTGATTTATTTAGTTTATTAGTCTATATTTTAAAGTGTTTTCAAGACATGTTTTATTTTTATGTTTATTAAGTTCAATTGTTAGTGTAGTAATTTAGGTCTATTATAATAATGCTAGGAAATAAGTTTAACCTAAATAAGAGGTATACATACCTTCAAACTTGGCAGACACTTTGGTTTAGTTTTTATTTGAATGAAATTTCTCTAATTTTTTTTGAAAAAACTTTATATATATAAGTGAGGTTGAGTGATTCCCTTAAGTTGTTGCATCAGAAAGCTGGATAGAAGATTATAAGGTAGGGTGATCCCGTTATAGTATTTTATTTGGTTTTCAATCCTATCTTTCATATCAATTGTGTGTTGGGGTTTTTGGGTTTTGATATGGTCACGACCAGATTTGGGAACGTGACCGGCATGTGAGAAATCTCATCTCTACGTAAGCCTTCTGGGTAACGTGGCTTTCTAGATGCATATAATATAATAATAATATCCTTAAATCTTGATTTTTATTCTAATCCAACATTCCTTTATTTATTTAAAGCATACTATCTAATTTCATATACTGAAAACATTTTAATATTCAAGCTCTGAAACCCTTTTTAATCAATACTACTAATGTGAAATCATGAACTGGTTCATCACATGATCTTAGCCTTAAATCTGAAAACTTGTTTAACATTTGAAAACTAAATCATAACTACATAGCTGATGAATACATAATCTAACCAAAATAAGTAGATGAAATCCATACTTAAGCTCCAGAAATATGTAGGGTGAAATACATAAATTTTGAAAATAACTACCGTGTTTCAAAATACATGCATGGCTCGGATCTTGGCTACAAAACTACTGGAGCCCTCTAAACTAATAGAAATCTAAACTAAGCCTTACATCAAAATAAAGCTTACCACTAGGAACAACTGCGTTTACAGAGCTGGAGGCGGACACATGTACCTGCAACTATGAGATGAAGGAAAAGGAGTAAGTCAACGGACTCACTGAGTGAGCTCTCATCCATCACCTACATAGGACAACCAAGGATTATAATACAATATACATGCAATAATCATAAACTATTTAATATTTATATCCATAGCTATATAGAAAAGATATCTCTATATTTATAAATTCATAGAAAAAGCATCTCTGATTTCTTAGTTTAATAAGAATCGTTTTCCATCACATACATAATAATTCATAAATCAATTATTCTCTAAAATCATAAATAATCTTTGAAAACATACATAATGGTATTCTAATAGACAAATGGGATTGTCCTTTATGCTCCACCAGTGCCAGACACGGGCCTCACTGGGGAACTTAAGGTTTTATTCCAAGGGGTGCCAGACACGGGTCTTACCACACTGAACGCATCTACTATACTCCACCAGTGCCAGACACAAAGTCTCACTGGGATCTAATGTGGACACCTAACTAGGTTCCATTCTATGCTGTATGAGATTGTCCTTTGGACAACTTGGTACCAAGGTTAATGATCATTTTTCCCAGCCGTTAACTCACTGTTTATTTCTCTATAGCTACTATCTAATCTTAAATCATAAAAACTAATTATTTTTCTAAAACTCTGTTCTGGCTCTTTTGTGGGTTTAAAATTCTATGTAATTATTCTACTGTTAAAATCATAAAATATTTGGATACATATTTTAAATCATTTAAATCTGAAGGGTGGGTGCTCAGTTTTTGGCGAATAAGAGCCTCTAAATTTTTAGTAATCTGAGAGTTCTGGACTCATATAACTCTAACAATTTGACTTTAACATAATTGTGGCTGTGAAAATCGAGCTCAAGGAATCACCGCTTGTAGGCGTTCCAATTTAAGCCCATAGAATATGTATCTGGTAGTCGTTATGAATCATACTGAATTTCGTACCCTTTGGTACCATAAACTGAAATTCTAAATTCATATATTTACTAATATATTTTTCCATATACTTAATAACTCTAAAATCATAGTTCAAACACTAGGGCTTATAGCCATAAAACATGGAAATCATCTAACATATTTATTCGTGAAGCTGGGTTATACTCTTATTTCACATTTCTCTAACATATATAAATGTATTAACTGAATATATAAAAAAAGCATAGCTTGGAATTTAAATCTTGAAAACATGATGATGTCGCAAATCCATAAGAACATATTTATTTATTTTCCTCAATTTAACATCTTGCTAAATCATACATTTTGTAACAAATCTTATGAATACATAAAACATTTTCATAGCATTCAACATATTAATCATGGTCTCATGGTTTTTTAAAATACATTTCTTTCATGCTATCATCATAAATCGTAATTTTCCAGCTCGACATAATCAATTAAAATCATTCCATATACTTTTTCTTATCTCAAAATTCATATTTAACAATTAAATTGTAAGAAAATTATTCATAATGATGAAACTAAGGTTATGAGGTCAAACTCATTCACTTGGAGGGAGGAAGTGATAGCGTCAACACCAACTGAACTCCGAACAGCCGGGAGGGCACTAAGGTCGACTATAACCATCATAAAACTCAAGATCAAACTCTATTAACCTCTAAATAACTCTAATTTAGCTATAACAACATTGGGGGTGCACCATCACTTGACAACAATGAGAGAAAACAATGACCCATATTAAGAACATGAAGGAAATAGAAGAAAAAAGACCAAAATATATTAATATAAACATACCTTGATGATTTGGGAAAGCAAGACTTGAATGGGATTGAGGGAAAATGTGAGAGAATGGGGTTAAGGGTTTCTGGTTTGATAAAAAATGAGGGAAGAAGAGTGGGGAAGGGTTTTATAAGGGTTGGAGGGCATCAGCAAGTGAAACATTGCCGTTTCTCACTATTTGGGTTTCTAGGGGATCGCTATAGCGGTGTATGACCACTATAATGGTTATAAGCTATCGAGCGACCCAGACCATCTTTGACCATTCCACTTACGACTGCTATGGCAGTCCTCAAAATCCAAAACCCATGCAAAATGACCCTGTGACAGCTATAGCGGTCGTAAGTTAAACGGTTGGAGAAAGTAACCCCACAATTCTGCATTTTCCTGTCGTGTGGCACTTGGTTGACTTTATACTCACTTATTTACATTTTAAGTTGATGTCCTTATTTAATCCTAGATCCGGCAACATGGGTGGATCCCGGGGGACCTTGAGACCGAACAGAACTTGTCTACTGACACGTGTAGTTCCACATCAGTGCATTTAGCGGGGGAAAGTGTGGGTTGAGTCAGGTATCAAGTCTAACACTCCTAAATTGGATGACTGAACCAAACATTAATCGGTTATAATAAAATTACCCCGAATTAATTCGATGACCAGAGCCAAATAAACCAATTCAATCGAGTAGGTTCAAATTTGTTGGGTTCATTGGATTGATCTGATCAATTCGATTGCATTAATAACACCAATACACCATGCTTATGACCCCATATGACTTACTCTCACTCTTGAACTAAACTATATCATGAACCTCTTGTAGGCTAGACCTAATTATTAAAGGGAAAATTTGCCTCTTATGCACATGCAACTTTAGTGAAATATACCAAGGCAAAAACCTCTACTAGTAATTAATACTCAAGAGCTAGGCATGTAAATAAACCAGGTTAGGTTTTGACTTAAATAAGTAGGCATGTATTCCTAAACAATAGCATCAGCATAAGCCTTTTTCATGGTCTTAGCTATACCAAGGCAAAAACCTCTACTGAGGAGGCGGTGGTGGTGGAAGAAGGGTTCGGGGATTGGGAATGAGAATCGACTAGAGAAGAAGTGCAATTTTTGCAGTCTTGAAAACAAAGTCATTATTGTAATTTCAGAGTTGTCAAGTGCATATCATTACTCATAAACTACATCATTTCTTTATAATTACTTACTCGTGGAATCTTTTATTGTGGAACCCACACATCCACCTAACATCATCTCATTGGATGCAATAATGATACGTAAAAATCAAAACAGTGTTTACACCATACATTTACAGTAAAAAAAAAAGAAGACAAAAAAATGTTCTCTCTCTCACTCTCTTTCATTTGCGTTCTTTCACTTTATTTTGGTTTACAAGTTTACATAAATGGTCCACAAGTTTTTTGCATTATGTTTACAAGTTTCAGTACGAGTTTAAAAAACTTGTAAACCCGTGCTGAAAACTTGTAAACACGTACTGAAACTTGTAAATATTGTGCAAAAAACTTGTAAACCCGTCCTTAAAACTTGTAAACATAGTGCAAAAAACTTGTAAAGCATTTATGTAAACTTATAAACTAAAACAGATAAGAAAAAGAAAGTGAAAGTTGAGCAGAAAATGAAAAAAATGAGAGAGAGAGAAAATACTATTTTTATTTTTTTTTCACTGTAGGTGTATGGTGTAAATATTGTTTTGATATGCAAATAACAACACTTAAAAACTCCATAGACTGCATTGACCGCCCATTCCATGACAGTCTCCACCTTAACAGAAAAGGCAACCTTTTCTTTTGGGACTCATCTTGACTTTGAGGCTTCGAAGAGTTAAAAGGGTTCTCCTCTCTATCCACTGGAATACACCATCAGGCCTTCACCTTCACCTTCACCATCATATTCTTTCTTCCTTGTTCTTCTGTGTGAGTGTGTTAGTGTTTGAGTGAGAGAGAGAGAGAGAAAAAGAGAAAGAGGCATCGGTGCTGTATGTCATCAGTGGGATACTACTACAGTGAGCTTGCAAACCCTTTACAATGGCCTCAACTCAGGAAAAAGCGACGCCCCGCGATAACAGCAACAATAACAGCACTCCTTCTTCTCGAAGTAGACCCACCATGATCTCCGCCCTCGACTCCTTCCCTGATCCTCCTCCTGCTCCAAAAGGAATCCCAGTCATGATGAGAGCTCAAACTTGCCACCCTTTGGATCCATTATCTGCCGCCGAAATTGCAGTAGCTGTAGCAACTGTTCGTGCTGCTGGGGCAACCCCTGAGGTAACTAAATTAATATATTGCTTAGTTTTCCTTTCCTTATTTTCGGTGTAGATAGATTAAGCTTGGATTTATGCAATGGTTAAATAATGCTAGATAATTCCTGTAACTCTTGAAGATCCTTGTGTTTCATGCTGATGAACAAGTTCTCTGCTTTGGTTATCTTGTTTTGTTAGGTGAGGGATGGCATGCGCTTTGTTGAAGTAGTCCTGCTGGAACCAGATAAACAAGTTGTTGCATTGGCAGACGCATATTTCTTCCCTCCTTTTCAGCCATCATTGCTCCCCAGGACTAAAGGCGGACCTGTCATCCCTACAAAACTTCCCCCAAGGAAGGCAAGACTAGTTGTTTACAACAAAAGGTCAAATGAGACAAGCATGTGGGTTGTTGAACTAGCACAAGTGCATGCAGCAACCCGAGGTGGCCACCACAGGGGCAAAGTAATTTCTTCTCAAGTTGTTCCAAATGTTCAGCCGCCAATGGTAAATATATGCTATTTGACTTTATACTTTCTTAACATTTGTGCTGTTTACGAGGATTTTTTTCATCACCATGCTTAGTGATGACTACAACCTTTTTCTGTTGCAAATATTTTATGAGATGGTTTGTAATTTTTTTTATCTTTTTTTTTGCCTTTTAGAATTCAAATGGTTTTGCTAAAATTTGCATGAAGACCTTTTAGAATGGAATGACAGCAAGCATTAATGGTTCTTTGTTGATCTTTAGAAGCCACCAGCAAAATAAATTTTAGGTTTATGTTAATTTGTGGTGTGAATCTGCTCATCTTTTAGAATTTAAATTGCTGTGGTTATTCTTGTGTGGAGAGCTTTAGCTTAGAGAATTGGAATCCCTGCCAACACTCATGGTTCTGTATTAATCTTAAGAAGACATTGTCACCAAATTTGTACTAAATATAATTAAATTCATTTGTCTTCAACTGTTCCTTCTGCACTTCAATCCAAAATGATTTCTGGCACACAGCATGCAGCTAAATAAACATATTGAGAACTGTTCCTAAATCTGAAAATCACTGCAACTACCAAACAGACCTGGTAGTTCTTATCTCCATGGGTATCAATTTAACATAGGTTTGTGTTATTCACTCTACACATACAGGATGCTGTGGAGTATGCTGAATGTGAAGCTGTTGTGAAGGACTTTCCTCCGTTTCGAGAAGCAATGAAGAGAAGAGGGATTGAAGACATGGATCTTGTGATGGTGGATGCCTGGTTGGTTACTCCTGCCAGATGAGTGGCATTTTCTGAGAAATTATTTCATCTATGTCTTATTCTTCCTGATACGTGAGGTGCTGAAACTTACAGGTGTGCTGGATATCACAGTGAAGCTGATGCTCCTAGCCGCAGGCTTGCCAAACCACTAATCTTTTGTAGAACTGAGAGTGACTGCCCTATGGAAAATGGCTATGCTCGTCCGGTTGAAGGAATTCATATACTTGTTGATATGCAAAACATGGTAATTCTCGAGTTTGAAGACCGCAAGCTAGTACCCCTTCCACCTGCGGATCCACTAAGAAATTATACTTCTGGTGAAACCCGAGGAGGAGTTGATAGAAGTGATGTGAAGCCCTTACAGATTGTTCAGCCTGAAGGTCCAAGTTTTCGTGTCGATGGGCATTTTATTCAATGGCAGAAGGTAATTATTTGTCTCTGTCTTTTCTAAAACTTATTCACAAAAGCAATATTGAAAGTTTCTAAAGTGAGTGCTTATTTGCAGTGGAACTTTCGGATTGGTTTCACTCCTAGGGAGGGTTTGGTTATTTATTCAGTAGCTTATATTGATGGAAGTCGAGGGCGAAGGCCAGTGGCCCACAGGTTAAGTTTTATTGAGATGGTGGTTCCTTATGGAGATCCAAATGATCCTCACTATAGGAAGAATGCTTTTGACGCTGGAGAAGATGGCTTGGGTAAAAATGCTCATTCTCTTAAGAAGGTGAAGCCATTTTACTTTTATTCCAGTCTTACTTAAATTGTTTTCCTTTCTCAATGTAGAGGAAATCATATATATACTTGCTTGGTGCCATTATTACAGGGCTGTGATTGTTTGGGTTACATCAAGTACTTTGATGCACACTTCACAAACTTTAATGGAGGTGTTGAAACAACAGAGAATTGTGTTTGCTTGCATGAAGAGGATCATGGTATTTTGTGGAAGCATCAAGATTGGAGAACAGGTTTGGCTGAAGTTCGACGGTCCAGAAGGCTGACAGTGTCTTTTATATGCACTGTGGCTAACTATGAGTATGGATTTTTCTGGCACTTTTATCAGGCAAGTTAATGTCTGTGTCCATTTATCTGAGTTTGTATAATGAGATTGCTAAAATCACATGGATGGTGAGCCCTAGTGATATGCACTTCCTTTAAACATATACAAGGAAGAATCACATTTTTTATATTTGAATGCTGATTATTGAGACATATTCATTGGGAGGGTCCTGCTCTGTATCTGTTAGGAAGCTACATATTATTAGATTGCATGAAAGAAAGGGCAAATGGGGAAATAGACACAGAGAATAGGCAGGAGTGTAGGGAGCACAATTGTAACCAACTCTGCTGAGTTGGCATGGGGATTGAGGTGTGACTCTAAATGTATCAGCGGGAGGGTGTGTGGGAGGAGGAGAAGGGGGGGGGGGGGGGAGAAGATTGGCTAGCCACTAGGGAGGGTTGAACTGCTATAGTGCTCAAGGCTTTCTCTCATTTTCTGCAAGATTTATACTGCATTTCTCTTCTAAGGGTGTTAATAATACATTACACTTCTTCTACTTCATACTTTCTATCTATAGTTACTATCAGTATCCTAGCAATTGAACCAGGAAGAAAAGAAGATTGATATGCTGATATTTTATACTGTGGAGATGTATTTCTATTTCAATTATTTCAACTTAATCAGTGGCTATCAAATCTATTCTTTTTCTTCAAGTATACTTATTCTGATTTTCATTTGTATATTTTGCTTGCTTAAGTCATTTGATATTCTGAATTGTTCTTCCTATGTCATTCCAGGCTGAGTTGTGGGTTTTAGGTGGACATCAATGTTTGAACTTAAACATGCTGGTTAGCTGTCTCTAATTCTGTATTGCTCTTTCGTTCTTTCAGGATGGAAAAATAGAAGCTGAGGTCAAGCTCACAGGAATTCTCAGCTTAGGAGCATTGCAACCAGGCGAAACTCGAAAATATGGCACAACTATTGCACCTGGATTATATGCGCCTGTCCACCAACACTTTTTTGTTGCTCGAATGGACATGGCAGTTGATTGCAAGCCTGGTGAAGCATTTAATCAGGTCTGTGTGCAATTTCATTTTTCATTCAGCAGGGTCTTCAATGCTGAACAGATATTTAAGTTTACTTGCCACATCCTGATATTTTGAGCCACTGTAATGTTCCCGTCCATCCCAAATACCGGTTTTTATAAAAGTAATTGTGGCTTGCACTTAAGTTTTCGAAGAATACCAAATATTAAAAGTTCATTGATTTATCTCTTTTCACGGTGTCGTATTAACCAAATAACTAACTTAACTTTTGACATGCCACCCATGGCTATATGAAGTTTCTTTTCTTTATCTGTTTTTCTTTTTTCTTTCCTTTCCTTTTCCTGCTAATTTGTCATGTTGAACTTTGGTTTAATAATTTAGTAGTTCATTCTATGGTTTGTTTTTGGGCAGGGAGAAAAAAGAGCACTCCTCTGCCATTACTATACTTAAAACTACACTGCCATTATATGTTCACTAATAAAATGACAAAGCAGTAACAGAGCCCTCCCTCTTCCTGCTCAGGTTGTTGAGGTGGATGTCAAAGTTGAAGAGCCAGGAAAGAATAATGTTCACAACAATGCATTTTATGCAGAGGAAAAATTGCTTAAATCAGAATTGGAAGCAATGCGTGATTGTAACCCTTTATCTGCCCGGCATTGGATTGTAAGTTCTTTCTAGTTGTTTATAAAACTATACTTGAAATAAAATAAAAAGGAAACAGATACAAATTTTCAAATTTGTCTGCTGTTTTCCTGCTTCTGCCTTCTGTTAATTATGAATATGTATGCATCATTTCTGGTTGTTACTCCAAGAGCCTTAATCCAATATGTGCTTCCCTTTTTTGTTTTTTACTTGGTATGTGTGTTTTGTTGTTTCTTTTTTTCTTTTTCTTTTTTTGGGGAGGGGGGGTGTTGTAGGGAAATCATTGACCTATCTATGTTGCATGGGTATGGGTATGGTATCAGTACAGTTACGAGTATGGGGTACGAAAATTTTGCAAAAAATGGTGTGTGTATATATATATATATATATATATATAAAATAAAAATTGACAATTTCATATGATAACTAAAACTTCAACATAAAACAAGTCTAAAATCTAAATTGTTGATCATTACATACCAAAATAAAAAACTACTTAAAACATTGTTCAACATAAGCACATAACAATTAGCACAGTAGAAGTAACTTGGATTGGAATGCTCATCAAAATGTGTAAATGTAACCTAATCAAAACAAAAATGCTCAAAGTACAACAGATGCTCATATGAATTGAGTGCCGCACAAGCCTTAGGTTCTGGTTGTGGCCATGAGAACAGAAAGAAAGGTGTGAGGGTTCAATGATTTTATGGGAATAAAAGTATAACACGGAAGGAAGTAAAGCTGTAAAGGATTTTTTAAATTAAAAAAAAAAAACAAAATGGTGCTGTTTTGATTAAAAAGCACACCCACTTTCATGTACGCGTACCCAATGCATACCCATATATACCCACTTTTTTTTTTCCCCCAAAAACGGAAGGCATTGGGTATAATGTACCCATGTGTATCCAACGTATACCCATACCGGGTATGTACCTAGTATGGGTACTTTTCAAAAACACATGTACCCATGCTTCAGAGCCTGTGTTGATTTGAGAATGGGCTTATATTTGCTAGTTATCATTTTTTCTTCTGCCTTCTCTGTTATAAAAAATTCCAGTTGCATATTTCCTACCTGCTACCTGTATGGTCACTTTTCTGTAGTTGTAACTTTGAAATTTGGGATTGTATACTTGTTTGAAAACATTCCTTTAATATCTTTCTGTAGAAGCTAAGTGAATTTCCTGTTTTAGGTAAGGAACACAAGGACCGTAAACCGAACTGGGCAGCTAACAGGTTACAAGCTAGTACCTGGTTCAAACTGTTTACCCTTAGCCGGTCCAGAGGCCAAGTTTCTGAGAAGAGCAGCTTTCTTGAAACACAATCTTTGGGTCACTCCTTATGCTCATGATGAAATGCATCCTGGAGGAGAGTTCCCTAACCAAAATCCACGTGTTGGAGAGGGTTTGGCCACTTGGGTTAAGCAAAATAGATCACTGGAGGAAGCTGATATAGTTCTTTGGTCAGTTCACTTCACTTGATTCTATATCTGTGAGAGATGATATCAATGATAGTTGTGGTTTAAGAATAGGCTTGCTATGTGTTCCATATAGCTAGCACGCTTTTCCATTTCACAGTAGAATATGCAGTGGAACTCATCATAGTTAGTTGAGGTGGTTGACTGATGAATTATACTTTTTGGCCTTTTTTGTGGTTGTTTATTCTTTATGTTCATGCCATCTGATTTGGCGAAATGTCCCAGGTACGTATTTGGGGTGACACATATTCCTCGATTGGAAGACTGGCCTGTTATGCCGGTGGAACGCATTGGTTTTATGCTTATGGTATTCCTCTCAGAATTAGCTAATTTTCCTTTCCATTCTTTCTTTGAAAAAATTGAAGGAGATTCTGTAACAAGTATGAGATGGGCTGCTTGGGCCTATCCCATACTCGTAACAGATTCGTGTTGAAATTCGTTGTAGTTTGCACTCTAAACTTAGGATATTATGTGCTCATACCAGAAAATAGAAGTTCATCTTTGAATTTGATAAACCGTGCTACGTTAGAAAAATTAGGCACCAGTCTTTTAGAGCAGATATTTTGGAACTAAAACTGCTAATAATTTTCTATGCATTTGTTGGAATTCATTTTGTTTTGCAATTCATGATGCAGCCACATGGGTTTTTCAATTGCTCCCCAGCTGTAGATGTTCCCCCAAGTGCAAGTGATTTGGATGATAAGGAGAATGGGATGCCCACCAAGCCTAGTCAGAATGGCCTAATTGCTAAGCTCTGAAAGGATCAAAAGCATGGACATTTGGTAAGATTATCAAATCATTGAGTGAGTGCATCAATTCAATTACATATTACTGCTTGTGGACTAAATCCAAAAGTGAATTTCCTTGTGGTCCATCATGTCAGATATTCAAGAACAGCTATCTAGGTATCTTGTGGTCCATCTGTTGTAATTGGAAAATGATAATAACACTTCATTGGTTTCTCTAAATTTATGATCTGATATTCCCATCTTCAGAAAGCGGGAAATAGTATCTCGAGTAAGGGATCCTACCTGATATAAATTCTGCATGTTTAATGCTGTTTGCATTTGTAGAATTCAAATTGAGTAGAGGTTTATTTTGGTGATTGTGAAATTATATGCGTGATTTTACTTAGGCTATAAAATCAAGAAATTATCAATTTAGTCCTTAAAATTTGTAAAAAATAATTCAAATTAGTAATTTTGGTTATTCAAATTAGTCATTGCAAATATCACCATACCGATTAATTTGAATCATTTTTTACAATTTTAAGCGCTAAAATGATAGTTTTCAATTTTATGGACTAAAATGAAATGCAGGTACAATTTTTTTAAAAAAAAAACATTTAGTCTAATTAATTATATGCTAATAGTATAAGTTTAGCATCGTTCAATGCCCTTTCAATTATAGCCCATTATCTGAAAATCCGCAGATACCTACCCATCAATCATGAGTAGGTTTGATTATGATGGCAGGCTGGGGGGTGACCGAATTAGGGAACAGAGGTGTAGTTTAAGACTGATTTAGTTGCAAGATTAATTGATTGGATAAATGTTTATTTGATTTTGTCTTTGATGACCTCAGCAGCTTATTTAACTCGAATGACAATAAAGAAACGTTAATAAGCTATCATTAGCACTATCATGAAAATAATAATGCCGTCTCAATCAAGTAGCTGCTATCTTAAAAAATAAAATTAGCACCACTAAACTTAAACATATTTTAATGCTGTACCAACAATTTTTAACGTTAGCATAAATGAAAAAAGTTTCATAAGTTTATCTTTGCAATAAGTAAATATGTGTATTCCACTATTCCAATAGTTATTCTGAAAGGGTACTATACACTCAGCTCATTGAATAATGTTTCGCGATTAAGTTGTTAGGTGTGCTGTATCAAGTTTCAGTCGTTTGGAAAAATTTATCGCCCCCAGTTTTTTCTATAAGATCTTGTGGCAACTTGAATTGGATAATCTTATTCCGAATGATATGGAATATGTGTGATTATATAAAAAGGGGTTTCTACTTTTTTTTTTTTTTTCTTTTAATCATAAAAGCTTTTTCTGAAGTTAAACGAATAGATTGTCATTAAGAGTTCGTTCCTTTGATCATGCATTGATACGATTTGGTTTTGATCTTCGGGTTCTCTTATTGGTTGATTATTTGTAAGTACGTGGTGAACTCAAATACATGTTCAGATCTTAAATCAGAACTGTTCTTGTCTTTAACCTAAATTTATATGTAAAAATAAATAAATAAATAAATAAAAGAAGCGACTATTGTTGATTAAATAAATAATCAAACTACAAATTGTGTTTTCAAGTTCTAGAAAACAAATGAGATTGAAATTTACATGTAACTTTAAAGTTTTCCTTGGTTCAACAAAGGCGACCGAAAATGGCTCCACATGTGGATTTGGCTTGTCATTTTTAGAAGTGGCAGACTGGCATTCTAAACTTGGAAACCTGTAGTTTGTGTCAAGTTGTGAGAATTGGGAGCTTCTAGACACATAGAGATGGTTCCAACTTTCTTTTTGGGGAGTACATTAGGCGAGATGGTTCGACTTAATTTTCACTTTGTTGAATTGAATTGTTCTCGTCTCAAGTTGCCTTAGCAGAACGATTGAGCAATCCGCCAAGGATGTGCACTGTCCTGTTCTCTGCACCTAACTAGTAATTTCAAATTTGAGCCACCCCTTGTGCTGCTGCTGCTGCTGCATTGTTGGTGCCTCTTTTATATCTATACTATTAATAAAGGAGATTGAGATAAATAATCATCTTTTGGTGTCTTTTCATTTTATTGAAATTTATTTTCAAGTCCAACAATCACTATTTTATTCACCCCCCTCCACTTCTTTTTTTCTTTCTTTCTTTCTTTTTTTCATGTAACTAGCCTCTTTTTTAGTTTAATAAAAGAAATATAAAAGTTTTAAAAATCTTTAATCCCTATTAAATATAATATCAAATAATTTCATATAAAATCATATATTTTACAAGGGATTAATCAAGGCAAGCAAAAAATTTTCATCTTTTCCCACATAGAATACTTTTAGAAACATCCGTGGTCGGCATAATCATTTTAAAGTTTCCTTAACATCCAAATGATATATGCATTGATAATAATAGGAAATTCTAGATAATAAGAAGGGTTTAATTTTGATATATGAATTGATAATATAAAATATCTAATTAAATCATCATATATGCATGACTTTTAAAATAATAGGGTGAGTGAGAGTCAAACTTATTTTACTGGTGTGATAATAGTATATTAAAATTAAACTATAGTAATAATAAAAAAAATAATAATAAGTAAAAATGAAAGGAAAGAAAGAAAACGACATGTAGAGATAGAATGACTTGTATTTTCATGAACACGGAATTTTGAGGCTTGACTCATCCTTATGCTGCTACCAGGAAGTAGCGAATGAGGTCTGAGCGTTGAAAGGCCGCCTTGTATATTGCTAGGAATGTGGCTCCCTAATTTCATACTTCATTTCTCTCTTTCTCGTTTGCATGTTTGAACTTTTTTTTTTTTGTCCCTTTTGGTGGGGTTATATATATGGCTGGACAAATATAGTTTTAAACTAAGAGATATCATGTGTCACTTAGAGTTATTAGCTCGTTTAATTAAATATAATAGATTTGATAATCGGATTGGGTGGTGTGGAGAATCAAACTTGAGGCCTTTACTAATATAAGAGTCTCTTTCTTGACGTAGTGCTTTGTTCATTGTTCAAAATAATCAACATGTTCGTTTAGATGTTGAACTCTCTAACTTAGTGTTCGTTTGGATGTTATTAAGTTCTTTATTAGTATTAATTGCTGAGCTGTTTCTTGCCTTACCCCAAATTCTACCTTTCCTTCTAGCCAAGCCAATGAGTGTCTAACAACTGGGACGTGAGTCTTACGTCAATTTGACAATTGGTCATCTATTTATTTTTAGAGTCAAGGAATTTTTTTTTTTGAAAAAAAAATTAGGGCCAAGGAATTTGGATATACTAAAGTTAAAATCAAATATAGTGTCAATATTTCAAACCCAGAAAGATAAATATGAATGATTTCATCCAATGAAACTTGTGCCATGTATTCTATAAAATTACCAACCACGATATTAGACTTCTAAAAAACGACTAAAACTGACAATATTTTAAAGGAATCAAATCCAAAATTTGACATCTTCTGATTTGGGAATATATTTTTCTTAATCGCATTATGCACTTCTATATGTATATGCTTATATCCATAGTATATATCTGCATTATATTAAAAATACAGTATACATATTTGCATATAATTGAATTGAATTGTGTAAGATCCTTGTCTACCTGAATTATGGCCATTTTCCTACACATTCTTATATTATTTTGTTTCTATATTTTAATGGTTATGTTATATAATGTGTCTGGATCATTGTTTTCTAATTTAATTTATGTGCACAATTAGTATAAAAATGATCTTTATGGATTTAATTCTAATGCGTTAACAATATTAAACATGTTAAATCTCATTTTCACTAATTGAAATATCATGCAAATAAGCTAATTTGATTGGATTACAATGTAATTTTTTTTAATCTTGTAAATGCATCAAAATTAAATTATTTTTAATTACTTCAAACAATAAAATGATTTTTATTTCTCTTTCCATAACACCTGAACACAAAAATAGAATTGACAGACAAAAAAAAGGAAAACAAATAGAAAGAGGGGGGAAAGAGTGTTGAAAAGCACGCACCTTGTGAGCACGTGCTATGAACAGTGTAGTTCTTGGCAAAATGACAAGCATCTTAAGCACAAGTGATGTTTCGTACGAGTCAATTTGACTCTAGCTCGTCAAATTAATATAATATATAATTAATCAAATCAAATCCCTCTTTATAATCATTAAACTTAAACCCACGCCACTCCCGTCGTCAAATTAATCCAGCTGTATTTCCCTATAATTATCGTAATCCTTACATTTTTTTTTAATCAATAATCATATTGAGAAATTAAGATAAATTGATATATTAAAATATTAATATATCTATTTATAGTCAAATACATTAATATATCAATACATTATTTATCTCATTTTTCCTGGATAAAATGAAGGGAGTACTATTATAAAATAGCTCTATATTACACTTTTGTTTTTTTATAAAATAAGTTTAAGTGGAGTTGATATCAATCATTCCGCCAATACCAGGGCACAACTGCACGGCTCTATAAGCATTTACATGAAATTTACGAGATGACCTATCAAAGGAGTCATCACTTAACAATAGAAATCAAATTTGCGTCCTTGTGAGATATGATCCCAATCCTTACAACATGTGCCAACTCTTGTTGGCTAGCTAGCTTTATATTAGCACACCATATTCAATTGGGTTTAGATCTTTTAAAGTGAGCATCTTATTTTAGAGAGTAAAGAGGAAGTATTTTACTTTTGGATTAATAAAATTAGAAGTGAAACATTTTTTATTATATTGATCTAACAGTAAAACTCTTTACTTTATTATCTAAAATGAGATTCTCACTTTAGAATATCCAAATCCTATTCAATTAATCTAAGAAGAATTTAATTTTGATGCAATGATATTATAATTTTTTTTACATAATTATCTAATTATTTAATAACATGTTAGTAAATATAGTTAACTCTCATTTACACTCCTTAAAAAGTCATTGAAATTTAACAATGATGATAAAAATTATTTTATACTATCAGTATATTAAAACTAAATTCGTCTAATAAATAATCCATTCATTATGCAATTACATTAAAATTTTAACATAGACAAATGATAATTTTTTTCATAGGTAGATAAATGAAAGCTTAATTTTGTTTGGGTACTCTTAAATGAAAGCTTTTGACAAAAAAGATAATTCATTTCTCACTTTTTTTATCATTTTATAAATCTTCTTAATTAGAGAATCCATTGTAAATTTAATATAACTCCAACAATTACACATTATATCAATATTTACTTAATTAAAATAATAGAGTAAAATAAAAATAAAAATAAAAAATTAATTAAATAATAAGTTTGTTCCTCTGGGTATCGATACCCTTTTGTTTCAAAGATTATGATTGAATATTTGATTTCTTATATTTAAATAAATTGGTCTAGTGGAAACACATAATTTTTTTTTAACAACAAATAATTAAAAAGTATTAATACCTTTAAATTTTATAAGGATACCTTATTATAATATGATTTTGAATAATGATAGTATAATTCCAAGTTTATAGTAAACTCTATACATAACAACATATAAACCATTCAAAACTAAAAATATATAAATATTATAAAAATACAATCATTAAGATCGTGCCACATATAGAATTTATTGTGTACTTGAGTTTACATTTTTCTATGATTTTTTTTTTATACAGATACTATCATGCACCCAAATTAAACAAAAACAATAAAATATATTTTATTTGGGAGAAAAAATGATTAAAAAAAACTTTATCATAAGCTCTGAATATAAAATTAGATATGAAAATTTCGCTAATTCAATCAAACAAACAATTAAAGTGAATAAAGAGAAAGGAAAATGCAAGTAAAGAAAGAGGTTACTTACGTTGCTCCGGACACGAAAACAAAACATAAAAACATGCGCAGCAGCGGAACAGAAGTACTAGTACAGAACACAACGGAACAGACGAGAATAGTAGTTCTCAGTTCACAAGACAAAACGCCCATTCCATATCAATCCCAATCGCAATCCCAATCACAATCACAATCACAATCAGTATCTAGGAGTAACACAGAAACTCACACAGATTCCGACTCGGTGGCAGCTGACTCACCAAACCCCTCCCTGACTCGCCGCGTCAGAGATGGCGGCGTCGGACCACCACCTTGAGAAGCGAATCGAAGAGGAGCTGTCCTACCCGATCCTGGTGGCGGAGCGAGTCCGCTCTGCGGTTGACGAGGCCGACTCCTTCAACGAAGAGTGCCAAAAGGTCGGGAAGCAGGTCGACCGCCTCCTCCATATGCTCCGCTCCCTCGTCCGCCTCGCCACCACCTCCTCCTCCTCCTCCGCCCCCCCTCTCTACGACCGCCCCGTCCGCCGCGTCGCCGCTGACACCGCCAAGAACCTCGACCGTGCCCTCTCCCTCCTCCGCAAGTGCAAGCGCCGCTCCATCCTCCGCCGCGTCGTCACCATCGTCTCCGTCGCGGACTTCCGCAAGGTCGCCAGCTACCTCGACGCGTCCATCGGCGACATGGACTGGCTCCTCGGTATCCTTGACGCGGACGGCGGCGGAATCGTCCTGTCCCTGCCCCCTATCGCCAGCAACGACCCCATTCTCTCCTGGGTGTGGTCTTTCATTGCCTCCGTTCAAATGGGTCAATTGAACGATAGGATAGAAGCCGCCAATGAACTCGCTTCACTTGCGCTTGATAATGACAGGAACAAGAAGATCATTGTGGAGGAAGGTGGTGTCCCACCTTTGTTGAAGCTCTTGAAAGAGAGCGCTTCCCCTGCGGCTCAGATTGCTGCTGCCAGTGCCTTGTGTTATCTTGCCAATGATTTGGAGAGGGTTAGGGTGATTGTGAGTGAGCTTGCTGTCCCTATTGTTGTGCAGGTTCTTGGTGATTCCCCTATGAGGGTTCAGACCCGGGCTGCCAACTTGGTTGCCAGAATGGC
The DNA here is from genome assembly GCA_031216105.1 of Dalbergia cultrata. NCBI lineage: Eukaryota > Viridiplantae > Streptophyta > Magnoliopsida > Fabales > Fabaceae > Dalbergia > Dalbergia cultrata. Next base: position 805,928 of record CM062344.1, on the reverse strand, counting down.
CCAGCATGATCCTGTCGCGCAGGAGGATTTCGCGAGGGAGAATGCCATTAGGCCGCTTGTCACATTGTTGTCTTTTGATACCTTTGTGGATGATCATATGGGGCAATCGGGTAAGCAGAGCATTCACTCCATTGTTCAGATTAATAAGGAATTGGGGAAGAACTCTGGTAGTAGGCCTTTGGTGAATTCGTACTCTAGCTCTTATCTACATTCGGAGGGGAGTGGCCGCGCAGGGAACCACAGGAAGGAGAGGGAGAATGAGGACCCTGCGGTGAAGCTTCAGTTGAAGGTTAGTTGCGCTGAGGCCTTGTGGATGCTCGCGACAGGAAGTGTGACCAACAGTAGGAAGATAACTGAGACCAAAGGGATGCTTTGTTTGGCTAAGCTTGTTGAAAAGGAACAAGGGGAGCTGCAGTACAATTGCTTGATGACGATTATGGAGATAACGGCTGCGGCAGAGTCCAATGCTGATCTTCGACGTGCGGCGTTTAAGACTAACTCTCCCGCTGCTAAAGCTGTGGTTGAACAGCTCTTGCGGATCATTAAAGAGGTGGACAGCCCCTCGTTGCAAATTCCGGCGATAAAATCAATTGGTTCATTAGCTAGGACATTTCCTGCCAGAGAGACTAGAGTAATTGGCCCTCTAGTAACGCAGATGAGTAATAGGAGCATAGATGTAGCAACTGAAGCTGCCATTGCTCTTAGCAAGTTTGCCTCTCCGGATAATTTTCTGCATGTGGAGCATTCTAAGGCAATAATTGAATTCAAAGGAGTCCCTGCACTGATTAGGCTGCTAAGGGGTAATGAAGATACTAAGCTGCACGGGCTAATTCTCCTTTGCTACCTTGCCCTGCATGCTGGCAACAGTGAGTCATTGGAACAAGCGAGGGTGTTCACAACACTAAATGGTGCGGACCGAGCGCTTATAGCTCAGCATCCCCAATTAAGAGACTTGGTGTGCAGGGCATCGGTCCACCTCAATCTGTATCATGCAGGAATTAATTCTCAAAGGATAGCATATTTGCCTTGACTGCAAATGCAGCTAGTTTGCGGGCCCTGTGTTTTTATGGGTCCATCAGCGTACTGGTTAGTTAGTTGCATCTTGCCAACTCTTTGGGTAATAAAAGGGGGTTTATAGAAACAAAGCATACTTACGAAAATACACTAGTTTTTCTACTTGGTCTCTTTTTTTCCCTCATGATTCTGTCAAACGGGGTGACGGTTGTGCAGAGATTAATTTATAGTGGATAATTAACTCTTAGTCAATTGAATTTGATGTTTGTGTACCTATTTTGTTCATTAAATTTGTTTTCCTCATTGCCTTTAGATAATGCAATGTTCTATAGCAGGATAGAATTGTTTGAGGTTTGATTAGTTCATAGAATGTGGAGTGAATCTGCTGTTGGAAGCCTCTTTTACCAATTTACAGCGTCGTCCTGATCAATTGTGAATGCATCAATTGCGATGTGTTAACTATAAATATCATTTGTTCATCATTATTTGGAATTCTACGTTAAACAGTGACAAGTTTTTGTTATTGATTGTTAGACCAATGAAGATGATACAGGAATCAGTCATTGCCATTTTATGTCCACTTAGAGTATGGTGCTTCATCTGATCATCTGTTATACGCAGAGGGAATATATCTTCGGGAAGATCAGATATGACATTTAGTTAATTTTCATCTCGTCTGGACTGTGTATGGGCTTATTTTTATGAGATATGACTATAATTGTATTATGAGATTGAGGTGGTCATATAAATGGACTTGTTTCTCACAAAGTAGTAGGGAAGGAACATTTGCAAAATTTTCTGCTGCTTAATGTGTTTTTGAAGAAACTCCATTGAAACAGCTGAATCCCTGTATCCAAATAATTACTTTAGCAGCCCAGTCTACAAAATTGCTCCTTATTAGGTAGCTTCCTGGTTCTGCAAAGGCATCACTGTTGATCTTATGGAACCTTCAGATGATTTCTTGCAGGAACGAACTGTGACTCGTGTTGTAGTTTTGATTTCACCCGATGGCTTGATCAATATCACCTTTGTGGATGTTTATAATTTGTTAATGAGCGCTTTTTTTTGTTATGTTGAAAAGTGCTTTCCTGAGCTTATCCTGTCTTTTCCTGTTGTTTGGGATGATACTAAATAGATGCTCCAAATTGGAAGAACTTGTCTGCAAGTAAAAGTCGACTTGGTTATATTCCACATATATAAGACTAAGAGGGTGTAAGATGTGTTGTTGTGTTGATTCCGAGATGATGATTGAACATGCTAGGATCTTGTAGAATTTCTTTTTTAACCGCTAACGACAGGCCATATTTACTAGGATCAGGATCCTCCCTAGTTTTATGCAGAGTATCTGAGGCCTCGACAATTAAATAATAAAAATCAGTAGTTCTCAACCATTGAATTGATAACTGCAGTAGGTGGTGCAGTTGATCAATCTTATTGCAAACTGGGTTCATTCTTTTTCCAAATATTCTCAATCCGTGCGAGGTTCTTGAGATTCCATGGATCCAGCCAGCACCCATCCACTCCATGTGCTTGAACTGCTAGCATGATAGGGATTTTGGATGACAAGACCTTAATATGCTCATTCCTTCCTATTTGATCCGCATCGACAGCAAAAATGTATTAACTCCTATGAACTGAATCTAAATAACAGGAACCAAAAAACTTATGATTGAAAGAAAAAAAAAAAAAAAGAGAAAAACTAAGACCAAAATACAAAAATTTAGAAGTTCTCAAAACATGAATATCACATTCATGATATTCAATCAAACTGAAAAGTTTACACCCTGTTTGGAAACCCTTGAATTTCAATTCTTTCAAGAATTAGAATTTAATTCCTCGCTTTGAAACTAACTAATTGCAAAGAATTGAATTTCAAATAAAATTGAATTCTTTTGAAACACCTCAAAATTAAAACACAGCAAAAAGCTCTAATTTGCTACTAGAATTCAGTTCCAGGATTTTCAAAAATTCATCAACCCAAAATACCCCTTATGCGGTTGTAGAAGCAATTGTTCGCACTGGAACTGGAGGGAGTGACAGTGATGATGATGCCATTTGTTTGAGGAAAAGCTCAAACTCGAACGAACGACACCTTTCCGGGACCAGCCAGATCGACGATGGCGGAGGTTCCTGGAGGCAACAAGGGAGGGGTGGCGACAGCAACATGGAGGTGGTGACACCGCTCACGGTTTCGGGATCATCCAAGGAGGGGAAAGGCTCGTCGCGGAGGCAGGGCTTCATGAGGTCGCTGAGCATGGATGAGGACGAGTTCACGAACCTCTTGCACGGTTCGAATAAAGTGAAGGTGGAGCTCAATCAAAAATTTGCAGAGAAACAAGAGAGAGAGAGAGAGAGAGAGAGAGAAGGGTTCTGCCATTGAAGAAGAGCAGAGAGAGAAAGAGAACGATTGAAAAGGAGGAAGAGAATGTGTAGTTTTATTGATGATGGATAAAATGATAAAATTAAACAAATCAATTCATTTTCAAATAGATTTTAAATCAAGAAATTCAATTCAATTATGTTATTTATTAACTAACTTATTCAAAACATAAGAATTCAATTCAATTCCATTTCTTAAAAACTTTCCAAACACGTCTACTTTCTCCATATGTTTTTCATCAAAAAGTACAAAGCAAACAAAAGCTATCTAATGGATACCAATGGAAATGTCTTCATTCACATCGTTGGCACCCGTGCAACACACGAAACTAGAGTCACCGACAGACCCATACAACTGAAATTTTCTGCAGTCAAATCTCTCAGGCCCTATCTCTGACCAAAACATAAGGAAATTTCGTGTGAGGAGCAGACCCCTAATATCATGTACAGAAAAGCAAATATGTCAAACTTCATAAAAGCAAAAAAGAAAAATTAACACTAGCATGGCTGGTTACTGGTTAGTTACAGATTAGCTATGAACCACACTAGAGGTTTGATTGATTGATTGATTCTCTTGTGATGCGACAGATTGCTGCCTCACAAGAGCAACTTTTGACTGGTTCGACGGGGCGGATTCATCTGGTCTTTTTATTTTTATTTATTTTACATCAAGATATAGAATGCTTTGCATTTGCCAGAGCACTAACTAGGAAGTTAGCTATTTTACATGGGAAGACCTTTATGTTCAGGATTAGAAGGCATAGACTGTTAGCTTGGTCAGCTACGGCTTTCTTTGTTCTTATGCTTCAGGCTTGTCTTCGTTGATTTCACACTTGAGAAGATGCAACCGATCAAGGTAATGCAACCTCTTGCTCACGAACCAGGCAAGGTTTAATATTATCTTGATGGCAAAGCGCGCCAACTGTCAGCAACATGCATGGCATGATCACGTGATGCTGCTGATAGCCGGTGAAGAGCTTCATTCTTGACATGAGCAGCACCTCTTTCACCAGCACGAGTGGCGAGTTCCAAGTATACCACAGCTTCCATCATGTGTCCCTCCTGTACAGATATAATACTCTATTAGGAAGGAATTCTAATAACATATATATATATATATATATTGTCCACCTTATTATACACAAAAATTAGAATCCTCTAGTTGTTAATTATCATTACCATAAGGCCTATGGATATTTTAGTGCTTTGCTGGCTACGATTCCAATAGTATAAACAAATTCCTTATAAGCAACAACAGCAACAACCAACAACAAAGCCTTTTCTCTCTAGATGGGGTCAGCTATAATAATAAAATCAGCAAATTGAAAAATTGAGGCAACTGGTCCTGAAACAGAGATTTGAACGCCCATTAAAAGAACAAATGTCAGTGGGCCTAATTGAAAAAGAACTGCAAACAACTAAGAATGAGCAACTTAGGTGCAAAATCACATTTTGCACATGCATCAGTGTCTGTCTTTCTGTCTACCTCTATAATAGCACACATGTAAACTAGCTGAACTGAGGTTAGGGACATCGATCAATGTAACCAAGTAACAAAATAGAACCAAGGTAAAGGTGACGTGAAAGTCAATCTCAAGAAATACCTAGTAATTGACCTCAGTTGATGATTAACAAGCTTTGGGAACACAGACAGGTGGGAATAAATCACATTCGGGAAAGGTGCCATGATGTCTGGCTCTCATTAAGTGAGTGAGTAAAGTTAACATTGACATTTTGCCTAATTCATTTACTGTAAGGTATGCATTCAAAATTCAAAGGTGTTGGGTAAAGAGATAAGTACTTACAGAAAAGAGAGCTAGTCCATGCTCATATTGAGCTTTACTGTGACCATGATCTGCAGCCCGCTTCCTCCATTTTCTTGCCAGTTGATGACTATGCGTCAAACCATCCCCGACAGAGTAGCATAAAGAGGTATTATACATTGCACGGACGTACCCACCTTCTGCAGCTTTCAGATACCATTTAGCCTGTTCCAGGGAAAACTAGTTAAAAGCAAAGATCAGAATATATCATGATAACAGTGGATCCTAAAATACCAAATATTATAAATAAATTATAATCCAATTCTCAGACAAAGATCCAAGAGGATTTTGCAGCTGTTTTAAACCCTGCCTAAACGAAAAAGGAAAAAGCATTCATCATTAAGAGTATGAGGAAAAAGAATAATCATTCATCATTAAGAGTATGAGGATCAGAATAGGATAGAGCACCAACAGCTTCTTTCATATTGCTCCTGGTCCCACAACATCGATGCAGACAAAGAGCCAGTTGGTACTGGGCACGAGTATTCCCACCAATGGAAGCTTTATGTAACCATTTTAATGCTTGCTCAGTGTTTGGAGGCTCAGCTGCATAGCAAAGGTACACCTTTATCATCAAATTGTTTTTTCTTTTTTCTCGTCATCTAAAGAATATTCATAAAGGAATAAATACACAGTATAAGTAACTCCTAGTCGGCTAGTCCTAGATTTCAATTTTCAAACTGAAACAACCACAATTGAAAGAGAGCCATGGATTCCACAGAACATTTATAGACGTAAGTGGTAAAAATGAGATTTTAATCCCAAGTTGAATGCATGCACTATGCAACAGACAAGAAAGGGTGTGCAGAAAAACTAACAATTTTAACAGAACTAAATTGTGAACCAAACCAAGCTTAGCTGAGGTACCTTGCAAATAGGAAATGGCCAAATTGCACTGGGCAGCATGGTTACCGAGCTCCGCGGATTTCAGGAACAAGTGGAGTGCCCTCTCTTTGTCCCCCCTCTCCCAGTACATCAGCCCAGCGTCCACCATCCCCAGTGCCGACCCACGCGCCGCCGCCTTCTCGAACGAATCCAGCGCCTTCTCCGGGTTCCGCCTCACCCCGGGAGCGCCATGCTTGAACCGCTTCCCCCACCGCAGAAGCAGCATCCCCTCCCTCAGCGGCCGCAGCGCCTCCCACCACGACCTGCACACCGCCGACGCCGCCCTCAGGTTCGGATCGTCAAACGGCGCAGCGATCTTCACCAGCACGTCGTACGGCAGCGTCGAAAAGTCAACTACGGCGGCGGAAGAGGGTGCCGGCGACGAGGGGGAAGGGTGGGAGCGGCGGCGAAGGGAGGGAGGGGCAGAGGATTGGGAAGGGAAGGGGAGAGAGGAGAAGGAAGAGGAAGAGGAGGTGCGGGGCCATGTTCGGTGCTTCATGTCTGCCTCTGCTTCGCTACGGTTACTGTACCTGTGACGGTGAGAGCCGTAGAGAGAGAGAGAGAGAGAGAGAGGAGAGACAACGCGTGTGTTAGAGAGGGTGAGACAACGTCGAGAATGGGTTCCGTTTCGGTGTTGGGTTTTGTGGAAGCATTTTCATTTCATTTCATTTTCATTTGGCTTTCGGTCACCCTCATATAAAGCAATCAATTGACTGGTAAAGCTCATTTGTCAAAAAGTTTTAACAAAACATTTATTTTAATCCTATAAAATTTTAAGTTAGACAAATTGATTTTTATAAAAAAATAAATTTTATAAATTGATTTTATAAAATTAAATAATCAAATAAATTAGTCCCTTTTTTAAATTAGGTGAGGGGATTAACTTATTTGACAATTATTTTTGCAATAGCTAATTTAAAAGTTCTTTTTTATAGTATTTAATTTGTCCGAGTTTTTAATTTTACATGAATCAATTTGATAATTTTTTTTCAGGGATTAATTTGTCTGACTTAAAATTTTAAAGGGAGGAAAATGGAGATTTAGCCTAATTTTTATTCCAAGAGAATGAAAAATTTATTAGCGAACCTGTTAAGTAGAAAATAGAAATCAAATCTTGACTAGATATTAATGATAACTCATTTGATATCCCATAGCAACACGAGAAGTGTTACGAACTTGCATAATACAGCTTGATTGATATATTACATCTTCTAATAAAACCTGGCATTGTTGATAAGGTGATTGGGTTCTTTAAGTATGTGTCAGGAGTTCAACTCCTGCCTTATGTATAAAAGGGGTTTTGTTAGGAGAGACGAAATTCACTTCAATGATCTCCACGCCCCATAGGGATTAGTCTTCGACTGCTAGCCGAGAGATACCCTTGAGCAATATATATATATATTATATTAATATTTCAAAGTCATTTCATGAAAATTATTACATGTGTCATTTATACAATGATTTAGGTTTAATGTGTCATTTATACAGTGATTTAGGCCCCACTTTTCTCAATCTTTATGTCTAAAGATTTTTTTAAACTTAATTTATAAGTTACTTGTTAATTATTTTTATATGAAAGCAAATCAAATATTACAATCATTAAATAATCAAATATTACAATTATTAAAGATTATAATTTGCACTAAGAGAGAACTCATGTAAATATAATTACGATCTATAATTAAATTAAGAACCATTAATAGCATCATATTATCTACTTTTTTAATATTCCAGATCGAGTCATTTTATGGAAACTATTACACGTGTTATTCATATAGTGATTTAGGCTTCACGTGTAACTCATACAGTGATTTAGGCCTCCACTTTCTTCAATCTTTATGTCTAAAATTTTTTTTAAGCTTAATTTACAATTTACTAATTAATTATTTTTCATATGAAATAAAAATAAATATTACAATTATTAGAGATTACAATTTGCATTAAGAGAGAACCCGTGTCAATATAATTATGATCTATAATTAAATTAAGAATCATTAATAGCCTCTTACATTATGAAGGTGATATAAAAAATTATAAAGGAAGTATTTCCAAAATAAATAAGCTTTAAAATTAGCATATTTTTTTCTAATTAAAAAACATGGATGGATCATATTATTAACAGATTGCTAATTAATTGATTTTGATATGATAATAATTCAAAATTCAATTTCTACCAAATTTTTTCTTAATCAAATATTTAAGACTCATTATAATACTAATATATTAATATATTCTTAATCAAGTATGATAATAATTGATATAATACTAATATTTCATACTCATTAAATAAAAAGTCTAACCATGAGGCTTAGCATAGTTGGTAGTTAACTAGGCTCATTAAGCATCTAGTCAGGGGTTTGATTTCTGGCGATGTGTATGGAGAAGGTTTCATGGTCAGAGGCAAGACCTACATATGTGAGTTCTACACCTCGAGGGGATTAGTCATTACTTCTGACAGTAGATACCCTTGATTCATCAAAAAAAAAAAAAGTCTTCCACGTGGAATGAGAAATAAGGACTTGTGCTGGGAATGTGGATGAAAATGGAGCTAAAATTCTAAATGAGGATAGGATTAGGGGAAAATTTTCTAACTTCAAATTTAGAACTTTTGAAAATTATAATAAAAAAATTCTGAAAATTATAATAAAAAAAATTAAATTTTTACAGCTTGAACATTCCAATATATCAATTCCATACTAATTTTTTTGAAAAAAAAATATTCAAATTTTCAACACTAAAATATTTAAAAAAATCAATTTCACAATTTACGCTTCTTTGATAATGATGTATTTTTAAATTTTTTCTTTTTGATTTTTTTAATGAATCCATAAATGTCGATAGGGATTTAAATCTCCACATGGAATAAAGAATGGGACCCATGGCGGGGATGTAGATGAGAATGAAGGCAAAATTCTAAATGAAGATGGGATCAGGAAAAAAAATTTTAACTTCAAATCTAGAATATTTGAAAATCCTAAAAAAAAAATTATCTATATACTTATATCACTATATCCTATTTAATTTTTTACAACTTGAACATTTCAATCTATCAATTCTATAATTTTTTCATACTAATTTTTTTTTGAAAATAATACCTTTATTTTTTCAACACTAAAATATTTAAAAAAATTAATTCCACAATTTACACTTCTTTGATAATGATGCTAAATATTTATTAATTTTTAAAAATCAAATAATTATATTACTTTTTTTTTATTGAAAATAATATTATAATTAATATACTACTCTAATAATTGATATTATATAAATTAGAATTATATATGATTTTTTACTAATCATTACGCATTAATTATAACATATATTTTAAAATTGATATTTTAATTTATTAAAAAGATATACAAAGAAAGGAAGTGTAATTGAAATTATATAAATTAAATTTATCCATTATTTTTATGAATTAGAAAATATATTTTTATATTTTTATAAATTAAATATTTTAATTTACTAAAAAGATATAAACGACAAAATATGATAAAAAAAAATAAAAGTGGGTACAAATGAGAATTACCCACACTGGAAAAAGGCATTGGGATATATTTTGTCTTCACAGGGACAATCGATGAGGACTAAGTTTTCGCTTGTTAAACAGAATAGAGACAAAGATAGCACACTTTTATTTATTTTTTTAAATTATTTTTATTGTATTTGCATTATATATGCATTTTTAATTTTAATTTGGATTATGTTGTATTAATAGTATTTGTTATTATGTATATTTATGTTTCAAATTGTAAAATATTTTAAAACTTTTTCTCTTTTTGAAATTTGTTAATAAACCACTTAATATCATAGGGATTCAAAATCTCCATGGGAGATTAGAAATGAGGACCTGTAAAAGGGTGGGGATAGGAATGAGAGATAAAATTCTAAACGGAGATAAAGAGGTCTGGGACATGTCCCATTTCTTGTGGATACTTATTGTCATATCTATAAATGACTCATGATATAGTAAAATTATCAATTTATTCTCTTTCTTTATTCAATAATTTCATCTTTCAAAATCTGTAAAATTTTCATAATATAGGCTCTTTATTGTAAGTTATAGGTCATTTATTGAGATTTTTTCAACTTTATAAACATAATATTCAAAATAAGATATAAAATAAAATGTTATATTTTTTTTCCTCTTATTTAATTATTTAACTGTTAACTTACTTTTAAGATAAATTTATATACTCAATTTTCTATAAGATATATTTAAATAAATTATCATTTTTTTATAATAATCAACAAGTTATTTTTTATTATTTCCCCGTGCGATGCACAAGTCAAACGACTAGTATATATATATATTACATCTTCCAAACTAGATCCAGATATCTCTCCACATGTGAGATCATTAAAATAGAAATGCAGATAACCAAAAATGAAAAACACCATGGAGGATAATAAAATAACCACAAAATGAACAACAAAATCAATATTAAGGGGACAACAAAGAAACCAAACAATTGATAATTGATTGACTTTATATTTTCGGGCGTTAATTAATTCGCTCTAACTTGTTTGGATGCCTACTTATTTTTTAAAGGAAATTGGATTTGATCCCTAAGAGGGAGTTTGGTTTGTAAAAATATTTTCTATTTTCATTTCCTATGTTTATTTTTTGAAAAACATTTTCATTTTTAGATTTCCAAAATCAGGACATGCGTTTGGTTTATAAAAACAGAACTTATTTTCAGAAAGCGAAAACAATAAAAATATGTTTGATTTGTCTGATTTCAAAATTAAATTTAAGATAATAATATTATATTTGTTATTGAATAATAAAAGAATTGTATATATATATATATATATTTGATTTGTACTGGTCCATCTGCTAAATAAATTTATAAAAATACATCTATAAAATATTAAGACTTGGAATAAAATAAATTGTTCACTTTCAAGTTATTTTTGTTATAGTTATTAATTATTATGTTGTAATTTATACATGGATAAATATTTAAACATTATAGTATTATTTTACTGTTTATTTAAAAAATTACTAGAAATTTTTGGTTAAAAAAAAAAAGCACTATGACAAAAACAAACTAGACCAACAAAGCCCAGAAACCCAAACATGCTTTAAAAGAAAAAAAAAAAAAAGAGAACAACAACATTGATGGTAAAGCTTCAGCCCTAAGACTAAAATTGAGAAAGAGATTTGACCCAAAACAAAATGAGAGAGAGGAATGAGTGTGCAGCTAAAGTGACAAAGCATAGTGCAGCCATGGGTGAGTGAGGTAAAAGCAGGCATATGGACGGCGATACGAGGTGCACACGATGGAGGGCGGTTGATGGCGTGGGTAGTTCGAGATGGGATGATGGAGGCGGGAGTGAGTTGTTTCGCAATGGATTGTGTTGAAAGTTGGGCAAAGGTGATGGCAACTTCTTTTTTCGTGGTATGACTGGAAGATGAAGGCTGACAACAGAGGTAATGGCTAGTCAATGGTAGCTCGCGGTGTCCATGGAGGATGAAGGAATGATGTGTGGTGGTGAGATTATGAGGAAGATGAACGATTTGTTTTAAGGGGTCTGTGTGCTCTTGTTACTGTTATTGGTGCGATGACAAAGCAAGAAGAACAAGATATATTTTTTTAAAAAGAAAAATGAAAGAAACACACATTTCGTTAATATTACATAATGTGCCACCGCGTTTTCACCGTTTTCATCTTTTCAATAACTTGCAATGAAAATGATGAAAATGTGAAATTGACATTTTCAGTTTGCTGGGTGTTTTAGGAAATATTTCTATCAAAACATTTTATGAAATGATCAACCAAACATATTTTATTTTATGTTTTCATTGAAAATGAAAATGGAAAACAACACCGCCTAACCTTTTCAAATATTAGATAATTTAATTCCTCCATCAATCTCTACATAAAAATACTACGACACGGTTCATTAACTATAACATCATAATCCTATATTCTCAATTACTCCAATTAATAAAATGACTAATTTGTGTGAACATAATAAAGCTATTTTTGTGGTCAAACATTTTAGGAAGAATGAAATGAACAGAGAACTTACCTAGCAACTATTGTTTTTTGATGGAAGAGATAAATAAACTTATTACCACATGTTATGGATGGCTTACATAAGAAAAACTCACTTATAAATTGAGCTTTCTCAATTCATTTTTCATCAAGTCATCCAAAGAGAAAAACATAAAAATTTCTTTGAGAGGCGATCTCCTTTATACAAGAGAGAAGTATGTGCTCTTTTATGATATGCTTGTGAGTTTGGGTTTTGGAGAAGAGGAGAAGAGTTGTAATATAATTTTATACTGCAAGTTCTCTTCTTCTCTTTCTTTCCCTTTAAAATATAAACTTACAAACATACCCTTACGAAGAGAGAGTGTTATTGTTATTGTAATAGAGAGAAGTTATAATTCTTAAAGAAAGTTATTCAATTTTTTTTTTCACATATTATGTAGAATTTTCATGTTCTTACGTCTATATTTTATTTGCATCATACACATCGTACCAAACAATTTGTTAAGCTTTTTGAGTAGGGACCGATTTGCCTTTTTTGTTTTTGTTATGGCCTATTTTTGTTTTCCTGTTGCATTTTTTGAGTTTTGTTTTTGGGTCCCAAGTCCGAACAAAACGTCCATTTTTGGTCAAAACAGATTGTTTTTGTGAAAGAACAAAGCAAGGTTTTTGGTCGAAATAAAAACCTTATCGTTTTTGTCAAAGAACAACATAGTGGTGTTTGGTCAGAAGAACAAAACAAATTTGTGTGAAGAAATGTCGTACTAGTTTTGAATTGCATGGGCCAAAGCTCAACACCGAAAGGAAAACTAATCAGCTACGACCATTCGGGTCTGAAGACCAAAGAAACTAAAAAGAGAAAGACCATTCGGGGCAAGGAGGACCCTTAAAGTATGAACCACCAGTAAGTACTTATGAATGGTATTTTCAGAATCTCCCACAGTCCCACATGTGTTTTTTGTAATTTCAGATGATCATGTTCGAATATTTAAATTATCATGAGAAGTATAACTCTCGATAAATTAAGTTTTGAAAAGTATAGTTTTACCAAAAATTTGTTTGCCATACGCGTGTAAGATGTTTTTTGTGCAGAAGGTCAACATGACTTCAATACAGTGATACACCTTTGTCATTAAGGCAGTGTTTGTTTTGTGTACAGAAAATAGGACAATGGCTCGGTCACTTGCCACCGCCGGTCAACATCGGAGTTGACGCTGGTCAATGGTCAATATTTTTTTATCTATGTCTCCACAATTAAACATGATACAGGGACAATATTTTTTCTGTCTCTGTCTTCACTGTCTTTATATTTCTGTCTCTGTCCCTCCTAGGACACAAAACAAATGCTACCCAAGGCAAATCATGTTATTGGGAGGCTGTGTCAGGACGCCGCCGGTTGATATGTTCTTCCATAATCACTGAAAAAATAAGCCTACATATTAAGGAAAAAAAAAAGATAGAGAAGTGTAATAGAAAGGATAAAATTAAGGATTTATTTATAATATATTGAATGTAAATTTTTTTTATACATTCATTTAATTATATAATGATATAGAAGTAAATATGGTTATTTTTTAACTCACTATTAAATAATAAAAAAAATAATATTTAATTAAATGATAATATAAAATTGTAAGTGCATCACGCTTAAACTCTATAATTAAAACGATTTGGACGTTAAAAAAAAAGAAACTTGGGACTGAATCGAAATCTGAGTGAAATAATTGAAAGTTTACCGTATACACTAATACCATGCCACTTTATCCTGCAATTTAATTCTGGTTATCCAGAAAAATTTCTAATAATAATCCAAGAACCTTCTACCGAATACGTTACCCCGAACTATTGATCGGCGTCCACTCCACGTTCAATTAATGTACAGAACTAGGTATCCCTATATATATATGCCTATGCTTCCGTGTCTTCGAGCCAGTACAAAACTAGAACTGTTCCCTTAGCTAGCTCATGACTCATGCACCCATCAAGTTACAGAAGGAGCGTACAGTACAGTCAACATGCAAAGCCTTTTATCTTCACCGAATTTGGCTAGCACTTACCATTCGTAAAACGTGGCTCTACCAGTTGGACCCTTCCCAAAGCTTGATTTAATTTGCAAAGAACAATGACTTCTTGACACTGACATTGTGCATTATTAACTATAAAAGCACCCATTTTTCCATGGATTAGCACTGTGAGTGAGTGATGTATTTCGTCGGTATTACTGCATTTAGCAGTGCTGTTGTACAGCTCGATCAATAGCGCTTTTGAACAAATGAGGGAGTGCTTTTACTGTGTTTCTAACCAAATTTGATGATATATATGTGGCAGATTCCCCCACCCCTAGGCCTGCATTAAAATCTTAAGGGCAGTGTACATTAGTAGTAGAGTTTGCTTTTTATGCATGTATATGTATAACTAAGTATTCACAAAGGGACTAGTATGCAACATCAATTAAATCACATGCGAATTAAGCAAACGTACCAAATGTCAAGTTCTCGCAAATACAAGTTTCACATTCAGCACCAACTGAGCAGCCGATAACGCAACACATGATGTAATTGGCAATTTTTTTTCTGTCAAAAGGTCGCTTGACACTTACACCATTGTTACGTAATTGATATGTAGTCTCTACCTTTTCTTTCTTCGCTGGCTACGACTTCTTTCAGCAGTTTTGAGTGGGAGAAATATTTTTAGGAGAGCTCAAAGAGCAATTTGTTATTATATTTTCAATTTTTAGTCTTTTTTTTATTTTTCATAATTTTATAAAAGATAATAAAAATAAAGAATAAAAAGCATGATTTATTTGATTTTACAACTTCTCTTCACAAAACCTTAAAAAATTAAAATTAAAATAAACGCAAAACTAAAAATAATAAATGATTTCTAAAACCAAACATATATAGTAACTCTTTTGTGTATTGCCGTTTTTCATTACATGGAGACCGTGCTTTTTATGAAGCAAATCTTCAAAATCTGCATACACAGGACATGTACTCACTGTCTGGCATATCATTGACAGAAGGAATATAATTTCTATTAACATATTTGATAGTAGAAAGGAACATAAATGTAACTTTCCGATTTCTATTAATTCATATTTTTGTTTTGCTTTTAACTTCCCAAGTCTTCATATCTTTATCCATTCTAAACTCCATATGTATATTTGAATTCCTCCTTCCATTGTCGGCAGCCTACCGTAGAGTCAACAGACAAGGAAGTCATGTATTGCTCAGAACAATTTATTACCAGAGCTCTAATTAAACAGCGCGCGATTCAATTGATTCAGTAGTCAATTCTTCGTCACACTGCAATCTTTTTTTCTCTCTTCCTTTGTATCCTATCGATCTATTAGTTGCTTAACTCAAAACCATTTTTTGTTATATGTAGCCTAATAATATGTATAGGAAAAATTGTTTTACAATAATGTGTGCCTAAATATAAAACAATAATTCATACAGTATAATGAGTGTCTATATCCGAAACGATCCATAACTCACTATAGTCACTAGAGATCCAAACACTACTTATTATTTTTCAATTAAGGACAAGTTTTATTTTATAACTATGGCATTATGGTAAGGTAGTTCATGACCAACCACCCCAAATCTTTTCTAATAGGTTTTGGAAGAAAGAAAAGAAAATACTGTTTATGACATATAGATTCTTTATTCCTTGTCTCCCTCAATGGAAAAACCAAGAAAAATAAACGAATTGCCAAAATTAATGCATCACATGTGTGGGTATATGCCAAACAACTTTTCTCATCTCCATGTGGTCTCCAATAATGAGACTGATTTAGGGATAAGTATGAGTAATCTAATCCACTATGGCATACTTACACACTATAAAGCCAAGCAAATTCTGCGGTCTTCTCTTTTTCTTTTGAAATGAGTACATAGTATACGTTAATAAAAAAAAAAATGAGTACATAGTATACAAATACTCTCTTTAAACGTGTTCGAACACTATTCCCTCAATCACAAGCTCTAATCCCGAGAATTCATTGTTTAATTCACAATCTCAGGTGAACTCCCCCTGACCCATCTAGCTACATATATATTTATGAGTTTTGCTTTTTCTTGCAATACAATTCCCACTAAGTGAACTGCATACTGTGGTTTTGCTACACCTGTAATAAACATTCCTTATTTGATAGAGTAGTACTAGCTATCTAGAACAGGATAGGATAACAATGACTTCAAATTAGTGTGGCAGTGTCCAATCTTGTCAATTATTGGCCTTCAAAGTTTTAGCTTTAGAAGTGCAAAAACGATGAGCGACATTCAACTAGCATTGGATTCTAATCTCCTCCTCCACGTGATTTGTCGCTTTACCACATGACTACATGAGCTAATATCACAAGAATTTACACAGAACCTTCCCACTTTCAATACGAGTCCGAGGTCGGTGAGGGGCCATTCTTACATATATTTATGCTTGTCGCTTCCATTCAAAATATTTTTTTATACATGACAAGTTTTTGAATCCGTTACTTTCACTTTCATCAAAATTTTCTTTTATAACACTTATTTTCTCGAACTTATGTTTACAAGCCTCTCTCAAAACAGTACATCTCATTAAAAAAATATCTCAAATAAATATTACAGATAATATTACTCCATTTGTTATTGCTGGTAGGTGCACAAAATGTTAAGGAGAATAGAAAGTAATTTATCTATGAAGATGTGGGGCTGTGTCTAAGACTCTAAAACTCAAAACACAAGGTAACAGCAACAGAAGACTACGCTGGGGCTACAGTAAAGCTACATGATGATGACCAAATTGGCTATGTGTGGGGGCGTCTTTGGTCTCAGTCAATCAACGATAGTTAAGAAGCACCCATCCGTGGCAGCATGCATCTGCCTACCTCATTTGAAACGGTTTCACTTCGATCGAACCTTTTGCAGTTGGAAACCCACCCACACATTCAATTCAATTCAATTCAGCTGCTGCCTTGAATTGAATTTTGACCTGGAATTTCGTTCCCTCATTCCTCTGCCCGTATGGCTATGAACAGTGGCAGTGGCAAGGCACACACACGGAGCCCCTCATTGATTTCACTTCACTCCTTCACTTTGCCATATGGATCAATATTGAAGTATCAAATTGATAAATCCACAGAAAGCGAAACATGTCCTTTACGCCATATCAAAACAAAGGCAAAGAAACAGGAGGGGAGAGACAAAGCTATATTATGGTTTATAGATGGTGTCAACTACTAGAACAAGTACTCGATCTCTTCTTGTATAGAGAGAGATCGACTATAGGTGAAAAATAATGTAAACACGACGATGATCCAGCAGCAACGACTAAAACTGAAAGAGAAAAAAAATTAAAAACCAAGCATATGCAAGCAAAGAAGTCATTTTTATTTGTTTATACTGCTCTTTACACAAATAGACCTAATCTCTAAACTACTAAATTAAGCTCTAGAGTCTAGCTAGAACAAGAAGAGAAGAAAAACTTAAAACTAAAAAAAAAGGAGAGAGAGAGAGAGAAGTTACACAGCATAACTAAATGTTATAGCTAGCTCTAGCTAATTATATTAAGGGTGGTGATATATGGTTGGTTATAACATTTTTCATTCCCACCTAGCTCTAAAGATGATAAAATCAATTAGCCCTTTCAACATGGCGTATGAACACAGTTTCTAAGTCCGGTGGGGTGAAGAACTCCCTGGCTCGGCCACCACCACGGTAGTTGCACTTCAAAGAAGGTTTGCGCTTCTTGGGAGCAGGTGGACACGCCAACGGGGTTGGAACCCTTGCTTCTTCACCTGTTGGCGTTGTGGAACACTCTTCTGTGTTACCTTCTTCTTCTTCTTGTTGAGCTTTCTTCTCCACAGGGGTGGTGTATATTGGCTTCAATGGAGCTCTCAAAGCTATTCCAGCGATGACCCACTTCCGATTATCTGACTCTAACCCTCCTTCTATTTGTGACTTCTCAGAGAACCCCATATTTAACCACCAAAAAGTGTTTCAGGGAAACATATATGTGTGTATATATAGCAGAGAATAAGGGAATAAATTAAAGATGGGTTCACTCTTTCTTCTCTTCCTCTCTTTTTCTTTCTTTCACTTTTCTTTTGGGTGTCTAAGTGTTGGTAAGGAATCGGATGAAACCAGCAGGAAAGTGTTGACTGGTGAAAAGGATGGGGATAAGAGAGTGATAGTGATGAGGGAATAAAGAGAGAAAACTGAGGAAAAGGAAAATATTTGCACTGAGAACACAAATTTAAAGGAAAGGGAAGTGTTGGACTTTTTTTTTTTTTTTTTTTCAGGTTCAGTGAAAGAGTTCCTTTGAAGGTTGTTGAAGGTGAGGGGACATGGGAGGAAAAGTGATGTGAAGAGTTACGTTTGGGAAAACTTTATAGGGGCATTTGGTGCTCGTATGTAAAATTATTCAAGGAATTTAGTTATTGTGTACCACTTTTTAAATTTATGAATGATGGTTATGCGTGAAATTAAACTTTAAAATATAATAGCATAAAACACATCACTATGTAAATGTTTGGGGTTAGTTCAAGTAGATTAATGCGTGCTTTAAGTAAAATTTATTTTTCTAATATTATGAGATTGGTAAAACTAATATTGAAGGGGTTTTATTTTATAATGAATTGACTTGGCTAAACAATAAATCATGATCTGATAAATTTAAAAAAGAGATATTTTTACATATACACAAATCTAAAATATTATTTTTAAACACATTCATAATAAAAATAAATTTTATTAAATTTATTCAAGATATTCTCATTCATATATAGAATTCACTGACTTTTGTGTGAATATACCTGAAAAAAAATCCTTAAATTTATGCTCATATACAATTTTCCAAAAACTGATCGTCTAAACAAAAAAAACCTATCTCTCTTAAATAAAATTTGGAATTGTAAGAGAAATCACGTAATGCTTCACTATACTTACACATAATATAAGAACGCCATTGTGTCAATTTTTAATAGTAACCATTAAATATCAAACACTATAAAAAACTATCACACAATATATTATATTATATTATATTTCACACAAGCATATAAATATATCAGATTTTTTGTTGTTGAGCAAATATATAAGATTTGATACCGGTATATAAATTAGAAAGTGAATTACCAAAAAAAAAAAAAACCTAGAAAGCGGCTCAAATGAGTAATAAATTCGAACTTAACCGTCAATAAACTTCTACAGTTTTGATGTGCTCCTAAGTTAACGAAAAATATTTATGGAGACAAATAATTTTGCTAATGTTTCGATTAAAAAAGTAGTTTCATATACCCGAAATTCTACTGAGCAGCATAGGAAGCATAGGAAGCCTCCGAACTTCATTTATTCAAAGACAAACACGTTACTCTCTCATCACTTTTGAAATTTTTGTGCGGATCAAAATATAAGTTTTTTTCGCTTTTCAAAAAAGTATTAGTTATTTTATCTATTTTATTTTTGTATTTAGGATAAATAAAAATAAATAGATATGAATATGGCTATCTAATAAAAAGATAATTTATAATAAATAATAAAAAAAATTATCTTTTAATTTTTTTAAAAAATTAAAAAATTTTAGTTTTTCTTAAAAATTTATTTAGTTTACTGTTTTTAATTTTTAATTTTTATAAAAAAATAAAAAAATTGAAAATTGAAAACAGACGCCTAATTTTTGTATGAAATTTTTGAAACATAAGGCAGCCCTATATAAGATGCTGTCGTTGTCGAGAAATTCCTGTCCAAATACATGTACTCATGACAATTGTGAGAGAGAGAGAGAGAGAGGGGCAGAGAGATTGATGAGAGAAAGATACGGTCTTAAATGTGAAAGAGTGACATTGAATACTTGAATGCTGAGTGCTATAAAATCCATAATATAATAATACACCAATTGGAGAGAGAGTGGAGGGTACCCCGAGGAAGCTCGTGACATAAGCGGAGACCATTAAATAACACATCTGAGCGAAATAGAAAGACAGAGCGATGTGGGTGCCCGCTCGTGACAATTGCTGACCATGGGAGTGGAGAGAGTGGCATTGGATTTTGGCGCCAAGTTTTCAGGGGATTGGATTGGGATCACCAATATATTCCTCAGTTATAACTTGTTCTCTTTAATCTATGCTCCTCCTATTCATATTTAAAAAAGTCTCACGCCATGCGATATAAATAAAGCGCCTTTCTTTTCCTTTTAATTTCGGGCCCCTCCCTTTTGAATATGTGTGGTTTTGAGAATCAAATCAAACGTTTTCCCAAGAATTCTCTTATGCAATCAAAATCTCATACTGTGACTTTGGTGTTTTTTTTTTTTATTATTTTCGTTTCTCTCCCAATTGTGATTGATGTATGATTTCTCACTTATGATCATATTCGCTTTAAGCATTTCAAACTCCAAAATTAAGGACACTGACGTGATCGATAATTTTCTTTTCATAAAAAAAATCCTATTATATTAGAAAGTCAAAGACTCAATTTTCAAAAAAAAGTTTATAATTACTTTTAGGATATGATGGATTAAAGACTAAAAATTAAAATAAAATTTTTTTAAATAAATATTTTATATAATTTTACATGTAAAATCCATTTAAAAAAATTTTACGTTTATTTTTATCTCTTAATCAAACATACCCTCACAGATAATATTTAATGACTTGAAAAATATATTTTAACTTTACTCCTTTCAACTTGAATTTTTTAATGCGAGTAAAATTAAGTTTAAATGTTTGTTCTTAGTGTTCTATAATGATACTAACCTAGGTTTTAATGAGTACTCTTTTTATTTTATAATAAATGTCAGTTTTTCACTTATAGTCCATCTCAATTAGATTCATCATGCCATAAAAAATTTGGTTTATCATAAAAAAAAACGTAGTATTATCGGTTCTAAGCACTGAAATGGGAGGAGGGTGCTTGTTTGCAACTTGAAAGTAATTATGTAATTTTATATTCAAATTTGCTTTCAACGTCTAACAATGTCCCATTAGCAGTGTGAAAGCAATATTTGGCATGATGATGCTAGTATTTCCGAGCATGAAATAGCTGATTTAGTCGACAACATCTTAGACATTAACACAGTTGATGCAATTAATTGACGTGATTGATTAATATAACTTTTCAAAACTTTGTCCTTTACAAAATGGCATATCAAGAAGGTCTCTAGGAAAGAAATTAGTTTTCTACTGCAAAGGCAATTAAGCGAGTCTCAGTTGCTTGGGTTCAACTTCATGCTTATTATTAATTTGAGTCATTCCCGTCCCATTATTTAAAAAATAAATAAAAATGGACAAACTAAAGAATTTCATGTGAAAAACCAAACAATATGGATGAGAATGGAGCAAGCATAACCGGCAAAAGCTGTAGGCTTCAAAGTAACTTTTAGATGTTCTATATTCCACACACACACACACACACACACACACACACACACACACACACACAGATATATATATATATATATATTAGTAATAGCTTTAAATCCTGATTCCCATGGCTTTACAACTTGGGAAAAAGGAAGGTCTGTCTATCACAAACTCCATCTGGCTCACTGTTTCGAATAACAAAGTGCATGGATCAGTCCAATTTCAAAAGAAACGAAAAGGGAAAATTCTTGAACCAGTTATTTGTCTACTTTTTGTTGCTCGAATGTATCAATGGCCAAGCCCAAGCCACAGCACACGGCAGGGAAGCAAGCACAAATAAGACAACAACAAGGATAACAATATATTATGATAACAAGATCATCAACAACAACATTGGAATCGGTACTAAACCAGATGGGATGCCGTCAAAAGATAATCCAAAACCAGTCTATATAATAATAATAATATGAATTAACATATCTTAATACAGTCCTCAGACAACATTAATTAAATTTGTGCTGGTTATATTGAGAGGGGCACGCTTGAGAAACTTATTCATGTGGTTCGTTCGATCCCGAAATTTATGTATAATTGTTGAAAGAGGCTTATAGGTGTTTGACCGTGTTCTGTGAAATTAGTATCAATTATATTCAAGCCAAAAAGGAGATAAGTATCAACGTTGTTGCTTCTATACGTCGTCATTCTCAATTGTGTAAGCAGCAATAATATTCTGCAAGTGAATGATATCTACATCGGTTGTCATGGAATCTTTTTAAGTATTCGACATCAGGATTAATAAATTAACAACATTATAGAAAGATGAAATCTAAAGGGTGCGCTCCACGTCATGATTCTCCTTGATTATATTGGAATTTCGAGTATTGGATTAGATTACTGAACCTTTCTTAGGGCACTAAACTAAGAGAGGACTAACATATTCAAGAAGAAAATCGTACGCTCATGACACAACATAATAAAGGTGCAAGAAAGATTAAATATACATACATGAAAGAGTGATGCTTTAAGGATGATAGATTAACAGTAGAGAGAAGACATATAAGAAAAAGTAAGGTTTACACATAGAAGCCCCGTACAGAGGAGGTTATGTTTGTTAAGGGATGAATTGAACTGCTTAAACAAGCGTATACGAGTATAATGCAACTTTTCTGACGATTTCCTTACATCCTTGAATAACCTCTATGGTCTTCGTGTTGCTCCATGAACTCATCATTGAACTTCTTGAAACTGGCCATAATAGCAGGCATGTCTTCCTCAGCAGGTAAAATAGTTGTCCTCAAATGGAAGACCCTGTATGCAAAGTTGTGGCGTTAGAAAATGGAAACAGAATACCAGTTTCTTTATCACATTTGCCATATTTCAGAAATGCATTATCATGTAGTAGGCCTCCACAGAGTTGCTACATGAGTTTTCGTTGCGCGATGGAGGAGAAATAATTGCATGAAGTTTTCCTATTTGACCTAGTTAAATCACATTCTCATTGTATGACAAGACTCAAGACATGGGAGTATGCATGTGGGATCGCTCTAAATAATGGCATAATTCTAAATAAGGGATAAAAATACGAGAAAAAGAATTAAGGATATGTATGTGTACCCTTCTTTCTGTCCAAATCCAGAACCAGGGACAGTGGATATGCCAGTGGCTTCCAAAAGCTTGAGACAGTAGAAGACATCTGGAACCTTTCCAGCCTGTTTAGCAGCCTCTATAGCTCTTGGTGGCAATCGAATTTGAGGGAATGAATACATGGCCCCTGAACAAAAGTCAGGGAATCACTATTGATTTACCCGGCACAAGACAATCGAAGATAGAAGAATAAACATGAGGACACATCAAGATCTTTCGGAACACTCTGGTTTATACCTTCTGTGAAATTACAAACAACATTTCTGCAACTGTTGAATCCATCAGTCATTATCCTTGCTCTCTTCCTCAGTGATTCCAGTATTCCTTTGCTGCATATTGCAGATAATTGTCAAATCACTACATAAAGAGGGCATCTATCCTAGTGACTTAAGACAGTTTGTAGGGGATGGGAGAAAACTCAGAAAAGCTGAATCACATGCTGGAACATGACCCATATAGAAGATCAGAGTTAACAGGAGTGAAGTTTTGACATTTAGCAAATTAGTCTTAGCAAGATTACCTTTCCCTAACAAATTGGTCATAAGAAATGTCTCCAGGTTTGGGTGGATTGACCATAAGCCCCATCTGTAGAACACAGTAGAAAATGGAGAAAAGGATGAGGAAAAGAGGGCGGGAAAGGCGAGATGTACTCAATAAAGATTATACTCCTACAAATACCGTGTCCAAATTAAAATATCAAAACAGAAAAATATTCTGCTCCAACTCACAAATATTTGTGCTGGAACATTTGGACTAAGTGATATCGATGCAACCTTATAGATCTCATCAACAGTCTGCAAAAGAAATGAGAACCAACGAAAAGCATCAGCAGTGTAGCTACAGCATAGCCTGACAATAATGTGCTTGAACAACTTATCTAGACATGAAAATGAGTGCAAAGGACAATTTTGGCAAAATAATTCCGTTCAGTATTTGACATGTGGCAGCAAGTACAAACAACATTAGTTAACAAATAATAATGTAAGAATTTGGTTTCATTACAGCCCATATCTTGATAAAATATATTGTATTTCTTGTATATGTCTTACAACTTTTCTCTGACTCCATGTTTTAACATGAGCTCCTCAACAATGTGAAGAGCTCCAATTTTCACATGATCCAAACTTTGCGACAAATCCCAGCTTTAAACTCAATTTCAAGTAAATTCAGTAACATCAGGTATAAAAAGACAAACCGCTGGAGGAATGTTGGTCATTTCAAAATATCCTCCACGCTGTCCACATTCACCCCAATACCCTTTAGACACTGTGTGAAAAGAAACAAGCTGGAGTTCCTTGCTTATAGGAGGCCCCAAGTCCATCAAAACCTTATTATGCAGAGAAATATAAAGTATTAGCTCAAGTTAACAATTGGGCAAAACATTAGATTAGAAGCACAACGAAGTATACCTTTTTAGCACTAACAAAGGGTCGTTCATCCTGGTATATATTCTGTTGGTAAACCTCATCTCCAAGCAAGACCAAATTTTCTTGATAACAAAATTGCAAAACCTCTCTTAGATTAGCTTCACTGAGGCATTGACCAGTGGGATTTCCAGGATTTATGATCACCATTGCTTTAACCTAATCAAATTTCAACTTATGAAAAATTTGTTGCTTCCATTAAATAAGGAAATACATAAATGGATAATGAGATTTTGACAAATGAAAACAACTTATCAGAAAGATACTAGGTTTCGAAAAGTCAAAGCATAGAAGAACACAAATTAATTCATCATTAGATGATTTTCTTACTGGCAGAAGAAAGGTATCCAGAACAATTGGTTTCAAGGTGAGAAGGTTCATTATCTTTGGATTGATTTACTGTCCCCTTCATCCAAGTATTTAAGCATCCAGTTTTATTATAAGTTTGATCCAAAAACAGAGTGGAAACATCGTATTAGTAAAGCCAGGAGACATACAGTTATTCCTTTATAGCGAGCCTGTGCAACTGCTTGACGAAGTTCATTAGTATCAAGACCCCAATTGGCTGTCTCTTCAAGGTAGTATGGAACAAGAGAACCGCCAAGGAGAGCAATTGTTGCTGAGTAGAGTGGGTATTGTGGGACTGGAACCAAAATCTGGCAATAGAAGTGTTAGGTAATACTTTCAAATGGCACTGGATACAGATAACTGAACTACTAATAAGGACAAAAAAAAAACTATTTTACCCCATCCCCTTGACCTCCTATGATAGTATTTAAGATCTGCATCACACCCTTGCTGGCACCATCAGTGAGATATATGAGCTCTGGATCACTGAAAATGGAACAAGAAGCAATTAAATACCTTCACCTAACAAGTAACAACATGGAAATTAAGCTCAAGAGCCTTTCCAGAACATAAAGTAGAAAAAGAAATGGGATGGTATTAGTATGAAGGATAAATACCTGGGATAGCCATCACGCCTTTGTATGAACTCTGCCACTTCCTTCCTTACTCCTGGAATGCCTCTGGAGTCACTATAAGCACCTAGAATATACCATTATTGCAGTTAATTACTGGAGATTCTAAGATATAGAAAAGTCAAAACTCCTAACTCTGTAAGGAGAAGCACCGGTAAACACCCAATAATAAACTAGTAGTAGTAAGATGTGATTGTTAGAAGATGGTAACAGCAAGAGATATCTGGAAGCTAAGAAGAATGCCACTGCCTGGTAGACCTAAAAACTTTATAAGTTCTTAATATGGCTGGTAGACCTAAAAACTTTATAAGTTCTCAATATGGTTTGGAATTTATTGTAAAAGAAATCCAATAGGTAAAAGGTCCTTGAAAGCCAATGTAGGAGCTTTTTGCTGGTTGGTGTTGTAGTTTTAGCAATTAAGTCTCTAATTCTGGGTATATTTCCTAGTTATAAGTCTTAGCACACCATTGGGCAAAGGCTTACACAAGGTCTACACAACTGATAACCGTGATATAATTAATTTTAACACCGTTAGCATATAACTGAATTTATTTTATTTTCTGAAACAATGCAGCTTTCTTTCGCCATATATTGCTTAAATTATAAGAGGCAAGGTGGGGTGGAAAAAGAGGGATGCAATGCATGAATGCAATACTTAAAAAAAAAAACGGCAAATGGAAAACTCTACCATGTTATAAAGCATGAAGATAGTTAACATATGAATACCTAAACCACCCGAGGTCATCGTGAGATAATGTTTTGCTTTTGCAATTGCATCAGCAGGGAATAACAGTCCAACATTAGGATCATCAAGTAGGAATGGCGCCTGGCACAAAGCAACAACCTGCAACCAAAAATTTTCTAAAGTTTAGCATAACCAACAAATAAGATAGTTTAACCCTCGATGATTTAATTAGATAACGAATAATTAACATTACGAAAATTCCAAGGGAGATCTGGTAAAAGCAGAAATATGATACTTGTGGCGAACCTGGCGGGGGAAGGTCAGTGGTTTCTGTCCCAAAGCATGTGGGTTGCCAACATTAGTGAATATAATCTGCCAACGGTTGAAAATGAGTCAGTATAATATGACTGGTAGCAGGAGCACAAGCATAGAGGTGACGTATTAGGAGTACAAATACAGAGATGATGATATGAATCCAAATAAAATTCTTTTGAGCAACTGTGCTATTAGGAAATTTAAGCTGACAGTATGCATAATAAGGCTAGATTTACATAAACATGTATAGGTATTTGTACAATGGTACCTACTATTTTATGCAAATCCATTCTTGGGATATGCAAGTTGACGAATACAAATATAATCAGGAGTGCTTTGCCATAGTGAAGGTG
Organism: Dalbergia cultrata; assembly: GCA_031216105.1. NCBI lineage: Eukaryota > Viridiplantae > Streptophyta > Magnoliopsida > Fabales > Fabaceae > Dalbergia > Dalbergia cultrata. Next base: position 779,084 of record CM062344.1, on the reverse strand, counting down.
CTTTCCAAGAAGAAAAAAAATAGAAAACAAATTTTCCAACTTGGCATTTAAGTCCTTAAGAAAAAGTAACTGGATATTATGCAGTGCCTATTATACAGTTTCAAAAAGAAAAGCATGTATGAAACATACTACCATTACCATGATGGCCATGCTATGGAGGTCTAGGGGGTTTCTGTTTCTAGCTACACACTAAACAACTTGTTGTTGAGCAAGGCGGACACTTATAGGCCCTCTAAAAACATATTAGGATCCATGAACAAGTTGCAATAGCAGGCTTCAAAAGTTACTTTATAGCTTGCATACATCCTTTTGGAAACTCTGTCCATTATAATACCAGCCCATGAAAAGAATTTAATGATCATAACCAATTTTCTCCTCAAACCAAAGGGTTCCAATCAAACAAATATAACTTTCTACATGTATAACCTGAAAAACGGATACTCTACCTTTTTGCCCTCCTTCTGAAGCTCAGAAGCCCGGAGGTATAATTCACCTCTGACAGCATATTGAGCCTTCTTCACGTTTTGATTTATAGACTCATAGTCTAATGGCTTCGGTGGCATGGTGAAGCAGATGACTTCGTAAAGAGGTCCCTGAATAATAATAATAATATTAATAGAAAAAAAAAACCAAAACTACCAACAAATTAGAGCAGTTATCAATCTAATAGTTCAAGGAGTGAAAAGAAAATGCATAAGAACTGTCCATCAGTTGTGAAAATAAACAGCATAAAACTACCGTATTTTACTAAATGCGAAATTCACATTTTGATTTAGGATTGGGGACGCAGTGATGCCACTGCGCTCTGATTGATTTCTAGAATAACAGGGTCCAAGCTAACTAGTCCATATTGTGTAAACAAATGCAAAACCAACAAATTTGCAACACAATAGAGATGACAGAATTAAATCAGGCCAGTTAAATCGCAAAAGCGTGTGGACTCATGAATCGTGCTTACAATTCCAACTTTTGAAAATGACAATACAAAGTACAGGAAAAAAAAAAATCATAATTACAAAGGCCCCTTCAAGCTAGTGACGAAAAAGCCATAAAACAATAAATAAATAATAAGGGAAACAAGTATCGCTCCAACTAACACAAACCCAGTTCACTGAAAACGCAAAAGATTCGATCTCTAGCATTTTATTGCAAGTGCGTCGCGTTGATCGACCGCAAGGGAAAAATGGTACCTTTGGAGCTGGTTTTGAAGCCTCTCGGTGGAACGAACAGCGTGTGCGTTGTGGACTCAAGTTGCAATAACCGAGTCAAGCGTAGAGACCACCTACGCTTCAAGCGCTCAGTGGGAAACACGAAGTCACGAAACTAGTTAACAAATGTTATACGTGTCTGACAATAGTTTTAGCCTTTTATTTGTCTCTATGGGAAAAAGGCTAGTGTATAATATGAGGCAGTGGCAGTTAGTGAAACACAATGGCAGCACCAGAGCCACTGAAAAAAGTTGCTAACGGATTATTGAACTCTCAAACTATATATCAAAACCGACGGGATAATGCTTTTGCATGAATTGTGGTCTAGCTTTGGGCTATAGGGTCTTTGAAGATAACAGGGCTTTGGCCATTTTTCGGGGACGTTTATGCTTGGGCCACGCACATACACTAGTGTCGTTGTCTATTGGGGGAGAGTGGTTCACGTTTGTTTGTGTTAGATTTCATTTTGCATCTTCAATTGAGCTTGTATGATTCCTCTCGTGGTCGTAAAAAGGGTGGAATTTGATAATCATGTCACTTTCTTCCACCGTAAAATTTAGGGAATATTACACAGACGTCGGTAAGATTTGGTAAAATTCATTTTGATATTTATTTGTTTGTCTCGGTGATAGATACACCATTCAATATGTGATAAATAAGGGATCAATATAGGGAAAAGGGTACATCCAAGAGTTCGATTTCGGACAGTATGTACAGAAAGAGTCTCGTGAGTAGAGACAAAATTTATAGTTGTGAGCTCTATGTTTTGAGGAGATTAATCTACTTCAGCTATGGATACCCTAAGTTCATTTAAAAATATGAGAGACTAATGTTATAATTTTATAAATTCATAATCTTCCTTAACAAATCGTTTAAATTGAATAGAGAAAATACAAAGTTTATTAAAGTTAACGAGAAGTTGGTATAATTTATTTTGAAATTTGTACTATGAGATATTGCTAAAATAAAACCGTTCACATTTTTTAATGTATGGTCCAAAAAGCTTTGGATGTATAGATGACTTCTTTCAGTCAAGCCATGTGTTAAATAGGTGTTTATATGCATTTGGAGGTCAGCGTAGATAGCTAATGACAAGATGTCTCTTGAAAGTGTACCTGGGTACAATATCACCAATAGAGCTGGTTGGCAGCCCCCTTCCCCCAAGAGCAAACAAAAAAAAAATTAAGTGTTTATATTTTTTGATTAAATAGGTGTCTATATTTCAACAACTTATAATTGAGTCTTTTGATTTGTAAAAGTTTGTAATTGAGTCTTCAAATACAAATGGAGATAAAAATACTTGTGAATCAAAACAAACTATTTTAATATATCATTATATATATGTTGAGTTGGTATTTAATAATATTTCATTTTCATTGGCAGATTTTCAGTGAATATTCGTATTTAATAACTCAATTATAAATATTTTATAATTTCAAGGAGTTAATTGCAAAGTTTCAAAGCATATGGTCCAATATAAATTTCTTCTAAATATTAGAGACTAAGAAATTAATTTAACCCATGTTAAATTGATCAAGTTATTACACAATCTAACTTAGATTTAGATTCTCTAAAGTGACAATATCATTTTGGATGAAGTGAGGAGTTTCACTCTTAAATTATTATTAGAATAAAAAGAATCACACTTTTATATTTATTGATTCAAAGGTAAAATTTTCTTACTTTACTACCTAAAGTCTCATTTTAGAGAATTCTTAATTCAACTTAAAGTAAAAATATTAATTTGATTCATAGATTCTTTTTATTTTTTCAAACGAGAATAAATAAACTAGGAATATAACGCTCTTTTTCTTTTTTGTTTTTCTTAGTCAATCGGACCCTTTTCTCTGCCTCTTTCTTTCCCCATTATCAGAAGCGTTTTTGGGCCCATTTTAAGCTCTAGTAGAGGAAAGAGAAAGAGGTAAAGGAATGAGTATGGTTTTTGGTCTTTCAGGTACGCAAGTGTTGCTTGGGGCAAGAAGGCTATATCATATGGCTTTTAGCAAAATGGGTTTGGCCCTTATATGCAATTAACCAACGTAGCTGTACGTTTCTAGCAGGCCATGGCGGGGCCTCCAATGATTTTTTTCCTCTTAAGTCTACATCGTTTGTAGAATTTGTCTTTTGCAAGGCAAGCTCGTTGAAAAAATTCTGCCTGCTGACCAAAAACGAAAGGAAAAACTCTGCTCCAAACTCATGGTGCATGCCCACACCAAAAAACAACAAAAATAATGGCCCGTGGTACATGTGTCACTCTATTCCAGAACTTCTGAGTTCTAACTCACAAACGGACTCAAATTATGTGTGCCCGATAAAAACAAAAAGTACCCTCAAATTATTCGGGTAAAACTTTGGTGGAGCCCCTTTTCACCTCATTAAATTTCTGTGATTTTATTTATCAACGTGATGAATCTATTAAAAAAAAATTTAAAGTTATGTATTAATAATTATGAATTTTAGTTTTGTATTAACAAATTTGGATCATTTATGTTTTTAAAGAATCGTACAAGTCTTAATCAGAAAAAAATGTTTCATTCTATATAAAATTGAATTTAATAACGCATGTAATTTTTTTATGTAAAAAGTTGTGGGAGATTATACAATTATTTGGATAGTTGAATTGAAACGAATCAGTATATTGTTGTGTTAAGTATTTAAAAAAAAATTATCATGTGTCTTTTTTTGTGATATATTGATTTGTTGTTGCAATAGTGTTAATTAGGAATGAATTTTGGGTTTTAGAATAAAAAAAGAAAAGAAATGAAAACAGCAAAACCCAAGTCGAACAGAAGAACCCAAAAGTAAGAAGTGGTCCTTTGTGCGGAGGCGGTGACCGCCGAGAATGGCGGCTACGCCAGCAGGTCCGTCGTCTTTATCGGTGCCTTCTTCAATCAAAGCCCTCGAACCCAAACCCTCTTCTTCTCACTCTCTCCTTTTCCTTCCCTATAATCATCGGTTCCGCACTGTCCTCAAGTTGAGGTGCGAGATCAAACGCTTCGAGAGCAGCCACCGCCGCAGCTGGTCAATTGACATGAACAACAACAACAAGGACTCCATTCACAACAACAACAACGCCGCTTCCCCCTCGTTGGTGTCTTCTGCCTCTGCTTCTGCTTCGGAATTCCCAACAAAGAATGCAAAGAAGGTTGTCCTCTTCTACTGCCCGGAGACAAACTCCCTCGCTCACAACATCGCCGCCCAATCTGACTTCATCGAACTTCGCTCCATCTCCTGGGGGTGGGTTTGTTCCTTTTCATCCACTCTACCTGCCTACATTTCTCGACATGCACTCATTGTTCCTTTTTTTCTTTCCACCTATTTTGACCAATGTGGCATTCTGTTTTGGTTTTCAATCGACTTTGGAGTGTCCCAGTTACAACATTTTGCATCCCCATCAAGCTAAATTGCACTTTTGTGATGGAATTGATGTCTTTGTGGTTGCAAGTTGGGAACTTGGGAATGCCCATCACAAGAAAATCATGGATCGGATTGGATTGGATTCCCAGAGACTTTCAAAATGGGTTGTTTCTATTTGCGTTGATTAGTTCAAGGGAGTAATTCACCATTTTGAATATGTTTGTAGCGGTAATATTAATTTTCGTATACCCCATTCTGAATTTTGATGCGTGAGGTTAACAAAACTGTTGCTATGTTGCATTGGTACTGGCTGTTCTTTTTTTTTTTTTTTTTTGTCTTTTCTGGCTTGTCTGCATTTTAGGCACATCTTGTGTTTTCACTGAAATGCTCCACATAACTGAATGCTTCAGGAAGTTTCCCGATGGCTTCCCCAACATTTTCATTCCTAATGCTCAAGGCATTCGTGGCCAGCATGTAGCTTTTCTGGCCTCATTCAGTTCACCAGCGGTGATTTTTGAGCAGATTCCAGTCATCTATGCACTGCCAAAATTGTTCATTGCATCATTTACCCTTGTCCTCCCGTTTTTCCCTACTGGCACTTCAGAACGCATGGAGGATGAAGGAGACGTTGCCACTGCTTTTACTTTGGCCAGGCTCTTGTCCAACATTCCTATTTCTAGGGGAGGACCTACTAGCTTGGTCACATTTGATATTCATGCCTTGCAGGTTCGGTTCGCTTCGTGAATCGCATCTAATCTTGGTAGAAGGAATTGCTTTTTACGGTTATTGTTGGTTTGGTTGGCCCATATTATGTTTTCCCTTTCCTTAATCATTTAATTTCCTGGCAATAATTGTTTGATGATTTGTTGCAATCCAGGAGAGATTCTATTTTGGTGATAACATTCTACCATGCTTTGAGAGTGGCATACCATTGCTTAAAAGAAGGCTTCAAGATCTCCCTGATTCTGACAATGTAACCCTTTCACTTCTACTTATTTCTTTTCCTTATGGACCCATCCTTGTTTTTCTGTTTTATTTTTCTGTATACTGTTCAGTTCTGGCTTTACTTTTTGTGCCATTTGTGATGGAAGTCGCTGATCTTATGCGCTTTCAGTGATCAACTTATCATTTCGAAGCAAGCTTGCTTCTCATATTTTACCAGCTAGTCTTCTGTCTAAATTATTCTAAGCTGAAGCAAGCTTGTATTTTATAGATATTGACCAAAAAGTGAATGAGTAATTGCTGTCACACCATCTCACATTCAGTGACTGCTCTGGACTTCATCTTTTTCCAGATATCGATTGCTTTTCCTGATGATGGTGCTTGGAAGCGATTTCATAAGCAACTGCAGCATTTTCCAACGGTATTGTCTATATTTTATACCACATCTCTAATTTAGCAAGTCATAAATATCAATCTGGTACAACTCTACCAGCTTCCAGTATGAAAATATACATGACAATGCTTTCATCTGTCAGCACTTACACAATGCATATGCAGATAGTTTGTGCAAAGGTTAGGGAAGGAGATCAAAGGATAGTTCGTATTAAGGAGGGAGACCCTAGGGGTCGGCATGTTGTTATTGTTGATGATTTGGTTCAATCAGGTGGAACTCTGATAGAATGCCAGGTATAGACATCTACGTATGTGGATTCTTAAGTGCCACAAAAGATGGAGGTGTTAATACTGTTTATTTGTTGTGGCAAAGCTTCTTTCTGTTTTATTTTGACAACCCCTAAATTTGTTCATCTTTCAGAAAGTCTTGGCAGCTCACGGAGCAGCAAAGATTAGTGCTTATGTGACTCATGGCATTTTTCCAAAAAAATCTTGGGCGCGCTTTGAGCATGATAATGGGGGTAGTGCTTGCTTTACATTACTCGTTATTAAGCCCATGTTCAGTTTGTTTCATCTGAGTTATTTATAAACATGTTGACCTGTTTTTTTTACATTGATTTCATTTCTTGTAATTTTTCTGAGGATTTTCCTTTGCTGGGTTTCAAATGGCGTTGTGTACTATAGACATGCTGCTGTCAGGCTGTCAGATTCACTTTTGTTCAAGATCCCATCGGCTTAAACCCATTAACTTATAGTTCAGCACAAACATGGTGAACCTAAAAGGGATGATCACTCTTCTTTTCATTGACCATATTTTCACCACGGTTTACTTATTCTCAATACTCATGTTTCAAAGGTCTAACTCCTGTCAGGGATTTCACTGTTATACCAACTGTTGGGAGCAAATGTTCTCATTCTGAATGAAACTATTGTGTGTTCTGAATGAAACTACTGTTGCTTTCAGTAATTAGTGTTGAATTCTGAGTACTGTAGGTGGTTAAAAGGAGTGAAGGAGGAAAACTTTCTAGTCTTAACTAGGCTTTCATTTCTTGCAGCCATCTAATATTTATAATTAAATGGCTTACACGTACATTTTTCTCATTCCTTTCTCACCTTTTGCCATGTCTGACTTTGCTGATCCATGCACAGGGCATCCAGAGAGTGCATTCACTTACTTCTGGATCACAGATTCGTGCCCTTTGACAGTGAAGGAGGTCATGAACAAGCCACCATTTGAGGTTCTCAGCCTTGCAAGCTCCATATCAGCCAGTCTCCAAATCTGAAGGGAACTTAATGGTTTATTTTCAACTCATCCTCAAAATAAAAATGGACCAAAAAAAAAAAAAAAGAGAGAGACCCTCTTCATAGAGATTATCAAAGTTGAGCTCCTTTGGGGTGCGGCTTATAGTAACGTAATACATGCAAGAGAGTAAGACGGCAAAAATTGGTTTATCCTCAATGCTCTTTCCGATCTCCAACTTTATCATGCGAAGCTTTGCCAAGGCCAGCATCATACCTTGTTTTGCTTTCATGCAGGAACTGTTGCTTGATGATAGTTCACAGAATATTGTATTGAAAATAATCGTGTGCTATTCTGGGGCTGTGGATTTTGGTAGTTTCAACTTTCAATTTAGGTGTTTAATTCTTGATGTCTGAATGTACAAGATTATGAGCCTTAATTTATTTTTTCAAATTAATAAGGTGATGATAATTGCATATGTCTACCTTTGGTTCCCTAAGAATTAAAAAAACATAAAAGAAAAATTATTTGAGGACTCAACATTAAAATTTAATAATTTATTGATTTACTAATTAGGATCACATTTTAACTGTGTCACTATATGCTGATTTGCCTAAGTAATGAAATCCAATTATTTTTAAACATAGTTATGTTAACTCTTTTATCTGTCATCAGCTCAGAGCTGATATATTATCTATGCTAACCACTGCAAATAAAAGTATGGTTTGCCGAGAAAAAAAGAGGTTGCTGTAAAAGTTATCCGTGCACGTTGCGCTTATTACTAGATTTTTTTACAATATTTCTCACTCGACTATTTTGCGTGGCCATTGTCACTTCATTCATCGACAGTAGTGTTATTCGGCGCTCAAGTAGCTTGTCCGGCTTTGTTCTAAAATCACTAGGATGAATTTTGATTTGAGGATATGATAATTGCTCCACATTGAGTAAATTCACTTCACTGCTTCAATCACAGCACTACACCAGAAGCACACCAGACCATAGACATACAGCCCAAATTCACTTCAATGCTGTCACCTATAAACTTGATCTCCCATCCACCAATACACTTCACCTTCCTACTAAAATGATGCGTGAATAATTTGGGAATAGGGAGCAGAGAGAATAGGAGTAGAGAGTGGAGAGAACTAGCCAAGAGAAAATAGGCCTTTTACTAACTTTTCATTTATCACTTTTCATTTACAAATGGCACTGCCCGTATTTGTATTAAAATTATGTTCCATCGTAAAACTTCCAAATCCACACCCATTAGATCTCCTCTTAACACATCCAAGATAATGAACACATCCACAGTCACATACCTACCCTTCAAGCAATGCGTAAAACCAGAACAGCATATCAGATAGTCTACAAAATTGAGGACTTACATTAGAACAAGACAAACATAACAGAGAATAGCCACCACGACAAAATACCGAAAACACTTAGGAAGTGTTTTGTGTTGTGTTTTCCAAAACAGTTTTTTAAAAAAGGTTTAAACTCAATTTTCAAAAATAAAAAACACTATAGAACCTGTTTGCCAACTATATTTTTAAAACTGTTTTTTAAATGTAAAAAACAAAAATATGTTTGAATAGTTATGCTTTAAAATAAGTTTTAAAAATAAGAAAATAAAGAAATGAGAGAGCACTTTGTAAGATTCGAAGAGGCTCTTGACATAGTAAGACAACTTATTTTCAAAAATGCCGTCGTGCGTTTTTCAAAACATGTTTAAATTGTTTTCTATCTTTTGTTTTTAAAATGCAAATTGTGTTTTTTAAGTTTTAAAATCAACATTGACAAAATAATTGATCAAACAAATTTTTCTCTTTTTTTATTTTTTAACAACTAAAAATTATTTTGCAACACACTTACCAAACAACCCCTTGATCTCCGCCCAACAATTTAGCTACGAGTTCTCACTAAGCCACCAAAGTGGAATCAATGTCGTCCCCAGTAATGACACATCTGAGTAAAGTATCTTCGGGAAGAATATTGTGTATTTGAACTCAGCCATTCATCTCTGATTTGGGCAAAGATAGGATTGACCTGCTTGCCCATCCAAGTTCCAACCTTCAGAGCATACCTTTCTCGGCTTATAGGCTAAGATCAAGTGTAGTATCTGTTCTTATCAGTTTAATATATGATATGTGGGTCAATGACTCACACGATATTAAATTAATCTTTAAAGGGAGAGGGCCTATCACATTAGCTTGCTACTGGGGCTCTCAAGCATCGCCTATGCGTTGCACTACTGCATGGGCCTGCTGCATCCCACCCAATTCAGTTTTAAGTATTTTAACATTGTAATGTGATGTGTCAAATGTCCTTTGTTTGTAGTTTCTGCTAAAATGGGCTATGCCTTTATTTATGCGAAAAATCCATCCGTTGGTTTTGGCGACTTGCAATATAGGCCTTAGATTTTCATGCATCATTTAACTATCAACATTTGTCTTTTGTAAGAAAATCTGACTGTGAATTTGAAGCTCTTTTTTCTCTTTATCGTTTATTGTTCTATGACATGTTTTAATTTGGGAATTTTGTTTTAGAAAACTGGACTCTTAGACCGTTTGAATCGGGTTTTAACTTGTTAACATTGAGTACAGTAATTCACACTATTTCGAGGCTCGTTACAAAAAAAAAAAAGTGGTGCGATGTGAAGTACATGTTGGCTATAAACAGTTGACAGCAAAATTACAAGACGAAACCAAATACCAAATCAGTAATGAGTACTGACCATCATCATTACCAAGATAATACCCAAAAAGAAGAAGAAGAAGAAAACAAAGAACAAAAATAATTACTTTTAATTAAAGACCATTGTCATATGCTTTGGTTTGCTTTACTGACAATTAATCCATCGGAGATGCATGTTAATGAATCAATTAGTGGACCTACAAGTCTTCCTGACCTCGCCATCACCCCCTGTAAGAACGTTCAAAGAAAGCATCCTGCGAAAGATCTCAGAAAATCTCTTGGGGAACAAGGCAGGGTCAGCGGCCATGTGCCTCACAACGGGAACAGTCCTGGGGTCAGCAGCCAAATAGGAATCCGTCAAGAGCAATGACCTGTTCCTCTCAATAAGGTCCTTGAAGAAGCGGTTGTCCAGCGAGTAAGGCGTCTCATCGAAGTTCACTGTCGGGTTCCTGAACTGCGGCGTCCCAGGATTGGCGCAGGACATCTTCAGCTCATCCACCACCGCCCCTGGCAGAGTTGGGTCAGGTTTCTGAGTGTTCATGAAGTTGTAAACCCTGTCCATGAACACGCCACAGTGTGCTCCACCAACGGAGTGTGCGCCCAGGAGGATCACCATCTCTTCTGTTGTGAACCCTTTTCTCTCGAACAGGTTTATCATCTGGTTCATTGTCCACGTCGGGAGGGCCAGGTTGTTGTCGTCTGCCAGGGACGCCAGCGACACCAACGAGTCCCTGCGGCCCCCCACGGGCCGCTCCCGGGCCCCTCCCACCGCTCCCATCGCCTCGTTGGCCGCGAATGACAGCGTGTCGGCGCACGACACCGTCTCCGGGCACTCTTCTTCCAGTTTTGCCTTGAGGTCGTCGATCAGGTCGGCGCCCTTGAGGAGCACGCCGTTGAAGATCGAGCTCTTCTCCACCTTGTCGCCGCTTGGCGCGTAGTCTAGCAGGATTGACGCATCGCATCCCTATATATATATTGATCGAATGAAAACACCATCATATCATATCATATCATATCATGCCCAAATTAAACTTGCATTGCATTGTGTTAGATTGATACTCATCGATCATCTATCTCGGAACATGTCATATATGATAATGCATGCTACCTAGCTATAAATCCTCAATGACACTCTATGTTGATTGGCGTATTATGTAACGAATCAACATGCTTATAGTAATGAAAACAACATGTTAGCGAGACAAACTTGATTAATTGCAAGGCTAGCTGAAATATGGCATATATATATATATATATATATATATATCAAACTGGTTAATTAATGCAAAAAAAATGTTAGTGAGACAAATTTAAATATTTGTCAGAATAATGATTAATGTTTCACCCAGCAACTAACTGTAAATACTTACTTTATATCAAAATTAAATTTCTGGTTATTTGTTTGAGAATATATATATATATATAGCATTATTGCCCATAACCATAACTAATGGAGAGAAAAATTAAAGAAAGAGAAGGTGGTTCAATTCAATATTTATAATGGCGTAGAAATTAATTAATTAATTAAAAGCTTACACCAACGAAGCAGTCATGGAATGCAAGACGGATGAGGTTAGCCATTGCGTTAGGATTGGTCTGAGTAAGGCCTAGCATCCAATCAGCCACAATCTTCTCTGCATTGGGGCAACTCTGGTCATAGAACCCCACCACGAGGTTGGCACCAGTATTACTAGCCACAACAGGTTTTTCATCAACGGCTTCTTCTTTTGGCGCTGCCTTCAAAAACTCACCCGCAACCCCTTCATCATTCTCTTCTTTCACCGCTTCTTCTCCATTTCCTTGCGGTTCAGCGCCAAAGCCAGCGCCGAAAGGGTTGGGCCATCCCCGCCCGGCTACATACGCCTTGCAAGGAACGAAGACCAAGTGAAGCACCAAAAAGGTCGCCACCAACGCCCCCGCCATCTTCATATTTGGTTTGAGGTACAGCTCAAAGATGTTCAAAGGCTTAATGGCCACAAAAACGTAGCTGAGGTATGAGAGCCTTTTTATAACACAATTAATGTCTTGTTTCAATACCTCAGTTTTTTTCTTCCTCTCTTTTTTGTGTGTTGGTTCAGGTAGCGAATAAAACAATGCAGTTATAGTTGCTGCCTATATATGGAGTGTTTGAACCTTTGTGTCCAATGTTGGTTGCTTATCCGCTGGAAGGGGCTTTGGCCAATTTTTGTAGAGTCAAGCAGCTTTCTTGACATCTGTTATTTATTTATTTCTTTTGGTTATGTTATTGTTGTTACATGTTAAGGGAGGGATTGGCATGGGAAATTGGTTGGAACTATTGAAAAAAAAAAAACTTAAAATGGAGAGATCTGGTTGACTGGTTTAGGGTAGTTACGTTGATTAGCTGCTAATTATAGTTTGAGGCTAAAATTTACTTATCCTTTTGTTTCTGGGGTCACAAAAATGGAAGAGGAGCGAGAAGGGTTTTGTTTGGCTATCTGGCAACCCATGCTTGACAAAGTTTATGTATCCAATTAAGATAAGATCCTGTATCATATTAGACTTCTTGGAGGCTTAATCAAATATGTTTGATTATCTATGAAAAAGTAAGCAAATTTTAGTTTAGTGTTTGAAAATTTGTTGTTTGATTTTGGTTCAAATCATTCAATCTAATATAGAGCCAGGTCATTCAATCATATGTAGCAGCCAATAATCAGGGTGTTTTACACAAATGAATTAAAATATAAAGGTTATTACATAAATGTCTTGTGTTAAAGTCGTTTACATATATATGTTTTGTTATGAGTTTAATAGAAGTCGATTTCAATCGATTTTCGTTTAACTCTGATTGTGTTTGGTGCAATCTATGGGTGATGACATTAACATAAATCGATTATAATTGACTTCAGTGTAAACAAGAAGTCGATTATAATAGACTTTAGTATAAAACATAAGGAAATATTGTTAGGTTTAATTTCGTTACCGTAAATCTATTAAGTTGTACTAGTCAATGTATGTTTATGAGAATCTTTCATTATGAATTTCTGTTGTTTACTTCTTATCTATTTGTGTGACACGTGCAAAGTTAATAAGCTCAATTACATAAAACACTACAAAAAAAAGTGTGAATTATGTCAGGAAAATTAGGGCGGTTTTGCAAAACCGCCATAATATGTGGGCAATTACGGCGGTTCCATAGACCGCCACAATTTGAGTGAAAGAAACGGCAGTATAATTAGGGCGGTTCTTTAAACCGCCACAATTTTTAGTGAATTACGGCGGTTACTGTGAATTATGGCTTTTGGTGTTAAATATGGCGGTTATGAACCGCCGTTATTTACCAATGCTAATTTTTTTTATTTTTTTCCTATTTTTTAATAAAATAGAGGCAAAAAAGCATTCTCACTATTTAAAATTTGAGCTAGTTACAAATAGATATCTTAACTTTTAAATATTTTAATTAGATGTTTAAACTAGATTATTTTTCAAAATTAATCATTTTATTTAATTTTGGATTTAGCTAAAAAAGTAACGTGATAAAATATCTAATGATACATGTTACAATTTCTTTTAATCTTTTAAATTTTTTTTTGTAATATTATTTAATACCTGTAAAAAAATAAAAAAAATATTAACTAAAATGTTATTTAGTGGTTAAAAATTGAAGATAGAAAACTCAAATTAAACGTCAACTCTTTTAATATGATGTGTTGTCTCTTGATTTTTTAATATTATAATTAAAATAATGGACTATGATAAATAGAGCACATTTTGTGTTATTTTATTTTATTTTATTTGAATTTGGAACTTGCTTTGTTACTATAATATATTGTAGTTGTATTCCTTTAAAGATGGAAACAAAAGTGAAATAGTTGATAAAACTTGAGCAAATGTTTGTCGAGCACACACACACACACATTTCATATATCATTGTTCGTTGTGGAACTTTTAGATTCTAACTCAAACTTTATTATGCTTAGCTATACAAGAACTTTCAAAATAAAAAAAGACTAATTTTAAAGAATTTTTCCAATCAAAGGATTTAACTAAAAGAATAAAACATTAAAAAAAAAGTTATCAGACTTGATGAGATAAAAATGAGATTCGAAAAGCCCAAATCTATGTTTGGGATAAGAAGCAATGAAAAAATAAAAACCCAACAAAGGCATTAGTTAATAGAATTAGAGTAAAATAAAAAAAATTATTTACCCATTATTCAGCACACTTAATGGGTTTTTTTTATTAAGCTTTCAAAGTATATGGCTTTTTTAACATTATAAACATAATATTCAAAATAATAAATAAAATAGAATGACACATTCATATTTTTTCATTTATTTAATTATTTAGCTATTAACTTATTTTAAAAGTAAATTTATATATTGAATTTAAATTTCTATTAAATATATTTAAATAAATTAATATTTATTTTCAATAATAACCAACAAACTATCTTTTATTATCATCCCGTACATTACGTTGGTCAAATGACTAGTTTTTTATGTATGCAAATAAAAACTATTTGATAACACTCTTATCCATATCCAATTATTCTAAAGTTTGACACATTTGTTTAACATGATAAGAAGAAATTATGATTCAACAATTGAATTGAAAAAACTATATTATATTTGATATCACTCAAAAAAAATTTAGATTATTTTATTTCAAAAATAGGTCTTCTTTTTTTTGGTGAAAAAAAATAGTTCCTCAAATTTACATGCTAATTGTTCTCACAAAATTAAAATATAGCTGAATCCATTCCTCACACCACTCTTTCTCACAAAAACACAGCTGAATCCATTCCTCACCAGAATACAGGGTAAAAGAAAAAACCCCTCTTTCTTTCACTTCCGCGCCACTCTCCTCTACCCCTTTCAGTATTCGCGCCAACCCATTCCTCACAGCACTCCGCACTCCTCTCCTCTTTCATCGTTCGGTTCACGCTCCACACTCCCTGTTTCGTCGTTCAGTTCATCCTTCGGGGCACTCGCGATCACTCCGTCAACGATTCTGCTCTGGCCGCTCGCGAACGCTCCGTGAACCAAGCTGAGGCTAGACGTAATCTGCTCTTTGGCTTGCTGGTGGCGTGCTCTTCCTAGCCGGTGCTGGTGGAGTTGGGGTAGCTTCTTTGGGAATTCTGACAGCTTGCGTCGCTGGGAGTTGGCGTGAACCAAGCTGAGGATTGGATTTTCCATAACTCTCTTCGACCCTATTCCTCCGTCAAACCCTTGTTCGCTGGGCAACTGTGAACTTTCTCTCACAAAGCGGTGCGTCTGTTTCTGATTTTGTTTTTATTTTATCGTTTCTGTGCTAGTGTAAGTCTCAATTATTTCTTCGATTGAAATGCCTGGTTTCTTTTCGTGATTATTGTTTGGTTGAACCTGAGGAATTGGTTTTCTTTCTGGATGAAATTAATACCTTTATGTTAGTAGTTTATGGATGTTCTTTTGTTTAGATGGAAGCTTGAATGATTTGTAAAGGTTCCCTCGTCCCCTGGATCTGAATTATTCTTCTCTTGTTTTATATAACTATCGTTTAGTTTGGGAAGATGGAGTATGAGGGATTGTGTTGTGTTGAGGGTCACAGGTCCTTGTCATTTTGCTGGTTAGGCTGCTCTGCTTTCTTTTTTTTCTTTCTTTTTCAGGTTGTGTTGTTTTGGTGATGGGCTAGGCGAGATGTTAGGGAAAAAAAGGGAAGGGAACGTGGCTATTGGTTGTAGGCTTGCTATATGTTTAGTTGTGTGTATTTGCAGCCCATTAGAGGAAACGAAACCCATACTCCATCATTGAAACTCAAAATGACCAAGTTTCTCACAAATTTTCAATATGCTCCCTTTTATCTTTTGTATCAGGTTTTGTTTTTGTTTTTAGTTTTTGATGATAAGAGCTGTTTGAGCTCGTTAATGTCATATGGGCTACATTGTTTGGGTGACTAAGGCCAGAAAATGAATAACAAAGCTGTTGAGGCTGTTTGAGCTTTGTTTAGTTTAGTTTTTTTTTTTTTTCATGTGCTTTGGGTAGCTAGGGCCCTTGACTTATTTTTGTTTCGAATATTTTACATGTTTGTGTTTTGCTCAAATTACTTGTACATTTATTATTTATATAGCTTGTGTTTTCCTAATTCTTGACTCACCAACTGCCTAAGCTATTGCCAAGAAGTAAAAGCCAGTTCCATTGCTTTGTATCTCTACTTTTAACTAATAAGTTCCAGTTAAATTAATTTCTTTGTGAAGAGTTGGCGCCATCTTTTGTATTGGTTTACACAAATGGTGCATCAATGCTTCTTGTATTAAGTTCAGCACCCATTAATTTGCAATTGACATTAGTTCAGACCATTGGTTTCTTTTGGCTTTGATTATGGTTCTTGCATTTGGTTTTGGGAGGTTGTTTGGATGAGAAATTACACTATCATCATCTCTCTACTTTGCATAACTTGTCCATTTAACTATTTTCAAGGTTCTCACATATTAGGGAATTCCTTCTACAAAGTTGAAGGCTGCCCTTGTTTGAACCTTGGTCTATCTCTTTTGTTGGCTTGAGCTTCCTTTTGATTGGTTAAATTGCAAGTGTATGTTGATAGTTATTTTCTTGTAGGAATTGAGCCCTGGACTTTTATTCAGAAGTTGGGACAAGCTGTTTTTATTCCAACAGGTTGGCCTCACCAAGTCAAAAACCTGAAGGTGTGAGGGACTTTCATATGATGAACTTTCATGGTGGATTAATCTCATCTTTAATGTATTTATGGTGTTGCTTTATATGCCTGCGTGAGTTCAATCCCCTATATTTGAATGGGGTTATTATCAAATATCACAAAAATATATTTATTTGTTATGAGAAGTGAGTGCCATGAAGCTCAATAGTCAATTAGATTAATTTGGATGCTGGAACATGAGAAGCTGAGTTGTGGCTCATCTATGTTAAATGCTTGACAGAAAGTTTGATACCTCTTGTGTATGTTTAATTGAAAAGATGTAATCCCTTGCCCTTAAATATGAATGATTTGTTCTCCTCTGCTCGACTATATTGCCATGTCCTGTTGTGCTATCTTTAATACGAATGATTTGTTTTGAACTTGTGCTGTCTTTTGTTATTTTGAAACATCATTTTTATGCCCATTTTCTATGTTTAGGCTTTTCAGTTGCTATCTCTTGGTCTTGCTCACCAATCATGCCAATTGATAAATCTTGGATTGACAAACCTCGAAACACACTTGAATATGCAAATGGGTTAAAGAAGTTTTTAGATTTTGCATTTCAGCATCAATCTATTGGGGGTCGTGAGATCAAGTGTCCTTGTCCAAAGTGTGGTTTTAGTAAGTGGCAAACAAGAGATATAGTTCAAGAACACCTGACCTGTAAGCCTTTTCCTAAAAACTACAAATTTTGGCATTGGCATGGTGAAAAGTCAAATGTAGTTGAGTCTGAGCGTCTTGAAAGAACACATGTCATAGTAGATTCTTTGCAATGTCAAAATCCAATGGAAACTATGGTCAATGATGCATTTGGGTTTGTTAGACACAACGAAGATGAACCTGTTCTTTCTTCTAATCCTTTAGATGGGGATCAAACTCCAAATGAAGAGCATAATGAAGAAAATATAAAATTTTATGACTTGTTGAAAGATGGTAATCAACAATTGTATGAAGGTTGTACAAAGTATTCAAAATTGTCTTTCTTGATAAAATTGTATCACATAAAGTGCTTGTGTGGAATGAGTGATAAGGCAATGACTATGATTCTAGAATTATTAAAAGATGCCTTTGAATCTGCAAAGATTCCTGGTTCATTCTATGAAGCCAAGAAAACCATTAATAAACTTGGTCTTAATTACACCAAGATACCGGCTTGCCCAAATGATTGTATGCTGTATTGGGGGGAAGATGAAGACTTGCAAGAGTGCAAAAGATGCAAGACATCTAAGTGGAAGGATAACAAGAAGAAGAAACTCCGCAAAGATCTTGCGATACTTTCCACTAAAGCCGAGATTGCAAAGATTATTTATGTGTTCTAAGACTGCAGAGTCAATGAGATGGCATGTTTTGGAGGGTAACCAAGATGAAATGATGAGACACCCAAGGGATTCTAAAGCTTGGAAGACATTTGACTTGATTCATCCAGAGTTTCCTGCTGATCCCCGAAATGTACGACTTGGCCTAGCTTCTAATGGTTTCAACCCATTTGGAGCCATGAGTACAAACTATAGCATTTGGCCGGTGGTTCTTATCCCCTACAATCGGACTCAGTAGAATGCATGAAGCAAACTTCACTCATCCTTTCAATGATTATTCCTGGAAAACAAATGCCCGGGAATAATATAGATGTGTACTTACAACCTCTTATCAAAGAATTAAGGGAGTTATGGTATGATGGGGTGCAAACTTTAGATTCTTCAAAGAATGAAATGTTTAGGATGCGAGCAGCTCTAATGTGGACAATTAGTGACTTTCCTGGTCTTGGTACCTTATCTGGGTGGAACACACACACTAGTCTTGCCTGCCCCACATGTAATTTTGACACAGACTCGCATAGATTGAGACATAGTGGAAAATGGTGTTTTATGGGTCATCGCCGTTTTCTAGAAAGGGGCCATAAATTTAGATTGAATCGAACTCATTTTAATGGGACAATTGATAAGAGGAATCCACCTATAGCACCGTCAGGATCAGAAATATTGAAGCAACTTAAAGGAATCAATGTTGTATTTGGGAAAACATTATTGTCAAATGATAAGGGAAAAAGAGTTCGAGGAAAATCCGTTGTTGGAGATGGATTAGGACAGTGGAGGAAGAAAAGCATATTTTTTGATCTTCCTTATTGGGAATCTAATTTGTTACGACACAATCTAGATGTCATGCATATTGAAAAAAATGTATGTGATAATGTGTTATACACTTTGCTCAATGAGACTGGGAGATCAAAAGACAATCTTAAAGCTCGTAAGGATCTCAGAGAAATGGGTATAAGAAAAGAGCTTTGGCCAGATGAGAATGGAAAATATCGCCCATCATTATTTACAATGTCAAGTGCAAATAAAGACATATTCTTGCGAACTTTAAAGAATGTCACAGTGCCAGATGGATACTCAAGTAATATTTCGAGGTGTGTTGACTTGAAGCAACGAAAACTCTTTGGATTGAAGAGTCATGACTGCCATGTTCTTATGCAGCAACTATTACCAAAATTTGAAGAGTTAACTATGGATGTTGAATATTTGTTTTGTTTGTTAAAATGATATCATTCTTCCTGCTGCATTTCTTTCTTCTCATTTGAGTCAATATCTTCTATGTTTATTATAGCAAAACATACAATAATAGTAGATACTCACTAGTTTTCTGGTACTTTGATGATCATATTCAACTCTTCACTCTTTATGTGTTAGCTAGATGAATTAGCTTATATCTTAGACTTATAAATGTTTCTAATATATGCATATTTTTTTAGCGCATATTAATTGCTTTTAGTGTGAAAGTGAAAGATGGCGGAGGCATACGAAGAGGGTCGGCGCCAAAGAATGGAGGAGAATAGGAAAAGATTGGAGGCACTCAATCTCCCTTTGCTTTCTCAAGTCCTTCAGAACTCTGCCTCTTCCAAAATCACAGCCCCACCGGTATGTCTCTTTCTCTCTTTCCCTCATTTAAATAATTTTTCATTTATTTCCCTGCCTTACTCACTCACTAAGTTTGCATTTCAGCTAAAGCGCATGAAATCTTCCACAATTGAGGAGGAGGTGGTTGAGGTGAGAAGGTCCAGTCGTGTCGCCAACATGTCTCCTCTTGTTTGTGACGAAGTGAGCCATTTTCCTCATCATTCCTCATTTTTTTTTATAATTTAATAGTAACACTAATTATAGACTACAAAAACATTGAAACAGCCACAAACATCAGATGCTTGTCCTTCAACATCAGTTGCTTGTCCTTCAACATCAGCTACTCCAACAAATTCACAATCATCTAATCCAGCTAGTTCACAACCTGCACATGGTGAAGGTTCATCTACAGTTACACATCATCCTGGACGTAAATCTAGCCATTATTGGTGGGTAGATGTCATAGGTATGTACATATGTAAATTAACATAAGTATTTATTCTTTTTTTTATGTAATTTGGTTGATTAACTTAATTGATATTTGTTCTAGATGAAAATGAAGTAATTACAAAGCGTCAAATGACGGTCAAAGATATAAGCAACATTGACGACAACCTACGAATAGTAGTGGACTGTGATGAATTTGGTTCACCAATAGGAGAAGCAGGTGGGCTTCTTGCTGGAGTGTGTGGGCAAATGGCTAAGGATTGCCTTCTTTTTCCAATCAGTTTTGAAAGTTGGAAAAAAATGCCAGCTACTTATTTTGAGAGCAAATGGAATACTTTTTTTATGGTATGACAATCAACCATCCCTCTAATTTATGTCCTTTTTAAATGTTACAAGTGTAAAACATAATAAACTATCATTCTTTCTCTTTTTTCTATATGAAGGCTAACTTTTCCTTCAAGCAAAATGATGAGAAAGTAAAGCATTATCTAAAGCAATCTATTAGCAAAAAGTGGAAGGAGCATAGGCTGAAATTATGGAATAAGTCCTATGATCCAAGGTTGAGCAGAAATGAGAACATTAGAAATGTGCCAAAAGGTATCAATGAGGATCAATGGGCTTTATTTGTAGATTACCGCTTGAAGCCTTCCACTAAGGTACTCGCTTTATTATTAATTATAAATTAATTGTTATTAAATTGTTGAAGCTTATATACTTTCATTTGTAGGAGCTTTGCAAGAGAAATCAAGTGATTCGTAGTAAACAAACCATTCCACATACTACTGGTGCAAAGAGTTTGGCACGGAGAAGAGCTGAATTGGTAGTTAATGACTTTTTTATCTTCAAGTTATAATTTGCATTTTTTGAACCATTATTGAATAATTGATTTTTGCCTTATGTTAAAAATTATTAGATGGATGAGACTAGACGAGAGGTTGGTCGAGGTGAACTATGGAAGTTGACCCACAAAAAAAAGGATGGGAACTATGTAAATGAGGAAGCAAGAGATATAGCGGTAAATATAATTATTCTTCTCCTATTTTCTTCCTAATTTCCTTTGGTTTACTTCATCACAAGTATAACAATAATTGGTTCACCATAAATCAGTGTATAGTATTTATTTTCTTTGGTTTAGTAGTTTCTTATTAGTTTTCGAACCCCAGGTCAGCGCTTGATGCGCTCAAGATTCTCCGGGAGCTGAAATCTGCTTTTGTTTATATTTTTCTGCAGAACTGGTGCTTTTGTTCGTGTTAACAAATCTATTTATACTCTTTTTGTTTGTTGATTTGTTTATTATATAGATTGTAAAAAAATGTCCTCTATGGTTGAACTGCTCTGTTGCCAAATGCTTAGGCCATATTCCACATCCACATTCCATGTGTTTGTCCTGTAAGAACAATAAGAACCCACTTTCTGCCTGGTACAATTAAACACAAATTTAAGAATGCTAAAAGGAGGATATATCACTTTTGGTTGTTTGAAATATTAGCTATGAAAATAGAACCTATCCTATTTGTACACCTTCTATATGACTATAGAGTTATTATCATCTATATTAGCTGTACATGTTTGAAATACTTGAATGACCATAGAACCTATCTTATTTGGACATTTTTCAACTAGGTAGCTATTATGTTAATGATTATTGCTCAGATTTTAGTTGTGAGCTAAAACACTTAGAGTGATCAGGGGCTACTATTATGAGGAATGTATCTCTATATTGTTATCAAGATCATCCTGAACAATAGCTAGTTGGCTATCATCTGACAAATTCAACTCAAATGCCTCATTAGAAAGTGCCAATTTTTTATCATAGTTGTCAGAGTCAGCATGACCCTGAGCATGATCACCTGCATCTTCCAACTGGTCACCATGTTGCTCAAGATTTTGAGCATGCTCCAATTGTTGATGTTGAGAATCCATGTCATGCTTATGCTTTTGAGTCTGACGCTGAGCCAGTCCTTGATTGTCTTGTGTACACCTTAGGAACTCTTCAGAGCCCAACTTATTAGTTGAATCATTGTCATGGCTATGATCAAATGCCAATTGAGAAACCGGCATTGATAACATATCGTGATTTTGACCAAGAACCAAATCATTGTTTCCCATTAGTAAATTCACCAATTTGACAGAAACAAATATGCTTCTACCTCAGATAACAGAATTCCTCCAAAATATTAATAACTCTCCCCCAGTTTCTAGTGCATTCCACAGTCCTCAGAATGAAACAACACCAACAAAACAAGTTCTGAAACTGCAGCCCCAATGAAATTACTGAAGAAGCTGCAACAATATTGAAAATTTTCCCAATTTTAGTCAGAATCAACAAAATCAATCCAAAAAAAAAAAAATCAGTGATATCAAAGATTTTGGTCTTTTCTCACACCCCATGTTTTCTCTCATGGAACAAGGGTCCAATTCCCATAAAGTCGATTTCTTTTTCTTTTCCACAATGAATGATGGTGGTTTGGTACTTTAGCTATTATGAGGAAAGACACTAGGTTTTCCTTTGACTATATCAATTAGTTTAATTATGTAGTAGAAAATTTTTACAAACTATTCTCCTTTTGTTGGTGATTCTTGTAGGAGAAAATTGATGATCATATGAGTCAAAATTTGGAAAAAGCATTTGAGATTTCTCCAACTGATGCAATTGGAGAGGTTTTTGGAAAAGAACATCCTGGACGTGTTCGAGGATTAGGCATGGGAGTGGTTCCTATTGTGGCTTTCAAGCGTACCACAACTTGTATTGGCAGTATGAATATGAGTTCATGTGGTGGCAACGGTGCTAGTTCATCCTCTCAAGAATTAAAGGAAAAGATGGTTACAATGGAATCACAAATGCAAGCATTATGTGCCTACATAGCTATGAAGGAAGGAGGGCGAATGCCGGAGGAGTTAGCAGCATTATTTCCTAATGCCACTTCACAGGTATATAAACTATTGTAGTATTTTATATGAATTAGTGGCAAATTCAGCTAACTACTGCTTCTCACAAGGGTATCCATAGTTTATGTATTAACCATAACCTTTTTTTTCAAAGACTCAGCATGACATATATAGTTATATATATTATATACCTGCCACCCCATCCTAGTCCATTGAATCAGATCCTCCTTTTGATCATTTATGTGACAATTTCCTTATTTTATGTTTCGTTACAATATACGTGTATAGGTAAATTTGTTTGAAAGTTTCCAAGGGATATTGGTAATTATATAACGTGGTTTCTTTAAGATAGAAAGGTGCTTGGAAGAGAAGTTTTGGTTGAGGAGTGGACAGAAAGGGCTCACCTACATAAAAGTATACAATAAGGGAGAGAGCCTTAGAAAACAAGACAAAGTAGGAGAATTGGTGGCAGCTAGCTAGTTGCCTTTATGAAAAATTATTACCCATATGGCTGACCAGCCCCAAAATTGCATTTTTCTATAACAGAAAGGTTCAGATACCCTCACAACTTGGCTATGTAATGAAGGAACCTCCAACTTGTGGTCCTAATAATTTGGTCTCACATTACTGGGCTAAGCACTATTGAACTGCACAATGAATCAATCTAGTTGTGAAACCACTAGAATGAGTTATCATAGAATCTTGATCCATTTTTTAAGATAGTATTTTACTCTTTGTGGCACCCTCTTATTCTTGAGTTAATATAAAGAATGTATCTGAAGTTGTTTAAAATTGTCTACTAGTGCACATAACCTCAATGATTTTAAGTGGGGACAATCACAACACTTGTAAATGCATGAAAGTTCTTGGTAAAGACTTTCCAGACTTACATATGATAATTGATTTATAATTACTGATTAGTACTACTGATTGTTAATTTTTAATCGTAATATTTGTCAATTTATTTCTGCTTGCATAATTTATTTCTTTTCAATTTATCATTTATTAACTTAGCCTTATATTAGTTAATATATCTTTATTGCAGGGACGTGATATAGGAAGTGGGGCTCAATCACCTAATGATAGAAGAAGATCATCTGATGGAAGCAATAATAATCTAGCAACTAATGACCTGAGTCCACAGACATGATCTTTTTATTAATTACTGATCTGACTGCTGCATTACTTGGAATGATTATTTTGTTTTAAGACTTATAAGTACTTATGCTTCTAGGTGTACAAATTGATTTGGAATGATTATTTTGTTTCAAGACTTATAAGTACTTATGTTTCTAGGTGTAGTATTCATTTTGTACTTAAGTAATGCGTCTTTTTGTTGGATATTATATTATCATGTTTATATCATATGTATCTTTGTTTTTATGTGAAATTTACAAGTACAAAAATAATAATTAACAGGGTTTTATAATGGATTGAAAATTGCATATAAAAATGAAATTGTCACACTGTAATGGGAAAAATGGCGGTTAATAACCGCCTTAATCTACAGAAAAGCACTAGCAAGAAGTGCTTCACTGTTAAGTGAAAAACGGCGGTTCTTAAGCTGCCACAATTCGCATGGAAAAGGCGGCGGTTACAAACCGCCACAATTTACCAATTAATCATTCATATTTCACGTTGAAAAAGAGGCGGTTGAAAACCGCCGCAATTCACCATATAAAAAATGGCTGTTCAACTGCTGTAATTAACAAAGGAAAAAGTGGCGGTTTTGAACCGCCGCAAATTGCTGGTTTGTAACCGCCACAATGCCCTTAAATTATGGCGGTTTTGGACGTGTATTGCGGCGGTTTTTTTTAACCGCCGTAATTTACCTAATGGCGTTGGTAATTACGGCGGTTCTGGAAACCGCCGTAATTCATAAATAATGGCAGTTTTAACCGCCGCAATGTGCCAAAATAACCGCCGCAATTTACTGATTTTTTTGTAGTGAAATGAAAGCCCTAACCTCAAGTATATTATAAAAGTCCAGTCCAAACTACATGATCAAAATATATTCAGCACTAATACAAAGTTCATAATATGAAAGTGCAGAGTACATAACCACTATATAATAACATAAAAGTCTTATGTACATAATAAAAGTCTAAAATACATAATCATCATAAGCATTACCCGCCACGCCTATTGCGCCTGGGGCCAGCAATGTGACTCCCTGTGACACAACGGCGATATATAATTTGTCGTGTAGGCTTGCGATGTAGCTGCTCCTCAATCTCTTCACCTTCCTCCTGGTCCTGATCCGCCCCCTCCTACTCCAAATCCTCCCCCTCCTGCTCGGCATCCTCCTCCTGATCCCTCATGAGCCGCCTCAGCTTCATGACGAGAGCCTTGATGAGATGGCGCTGGGATATGCTCTACGTACTGATGGTCGATGGTAATGATTTGGTGGCTGAAGTATTAAGACAGATCTACCTATAGCGGATGACTCCATGAATTCCATCACATCCAAAACTAACATGAATTGCAGACTAAAAGATATATGTCATGCTTTGTCACTCTGGCCCAAACCCGTGACGAACTGATGTGCCGAACTGGGGTGAACAAAAGAATATGAAAGAAACTGATAACTAGGGCCGGCCATAAACTATTGGCTCAGGTTCATGAACTGATGGCTTGGACCCGCCATTAACTGGGGCTAGGATGTGCCAGTCATGTACTGCTGCTGAGAGGGATCGCCCATGTAACGTTACTGAGAGGGGTCAGTCATGTAATCTTCTTTGGAAGGGCGACCATGAACCCGGTGGCTAAGGCACGCCATGAACCAGTGGTCAGGTCTGACACAAACTGCTTGCTGGCCTCCAACATGTACTGTTGACTAGCTTAGGGCCCGTCATGAACTGGTGGCTGGGGTACATAGGTGTCGGTTGGTAATGACTAGTACAACTTAATAGATTTATGGTGGCAAAATTACACCTAGCAATAATTGCCTTCTGTTTTGTTATGAAGTTTATTATAATCAAATTCTTCTTTATACTGAAGTCGATTATAATAGACTTCAGTACAAAACAGAAGTCGATTATAATAGACTTCTTGTTTACATTGAAGTCAATTATAATTGACTTCTGTTAATGTCATCACCCACAGATTGCACCAAACACAATCCGAGTTAAACGAAAATTGATTGAAATCGACTTCTATTAAACTCATAATAGGACATATATGTAAACGATTTTAACACAAGACATTCATGTAATAATCTTTATATTTTAATTTATTTGTGTAAAAAACCCCAATAACCATAGGTGACAAGAATTAAAACCAAATAATTTTTTTATATATTTTTAATTTGGACTGAAACAAAAAAGGAAAAATATTTTCAAAAATTAAAATGACTTGTTTAGTATTACACTAATTTTTATTTGCGATCCTTTAACATGCACTCTTATGGCACATGTTAAGCCCTTGAAATTTAATGCATCATGGTTATAAGGAATTAATATGCAATGTGTGGGTATATGCAATTGTACATAGTCAAAATTTGTTCACTCGCAATTCTTCCCTAATAACACTTAATATATATATTTGCTAAAATGCCTTTTAATTGGATATTATTTTGGACATTAAATTCAAGGTATTGGACTAAGAAGTTGTTAGATACAAAATAATACTGTAAATCATACATATTATATTCCGTATAAAAACATTTACTTAGGATACTTAATGTCTTAGTTACGTGGCAATATCCCTTGGCTTTTTTTAAAAAAGAAAAAGGTAAATGATATAATATTGTCCACTACTCTTTGAGCACCAAGTTTTTTTTTTTCAACAATAATATTATTTCAACGTCCAACTTTCTCAAACACTTAAACACTCTACTCACAAAATATATGAATTTCACAACTTTTTTCGAACTTATTTTCTCTAAATCACTTATATCATATCATGATAGATATCTACATCTATGTGGATGGTTAAAATAACATTTTTCCCATTTTTTTTAGTAGTCAACCTCTTATAGTTTGTTTCTTTTTAAGAAAAATCTTTGATTACATCAACTAGTTTTTGTCATGCGTATTAGCATGTCTAAGATTCAAGTGGTATTAAACAAGTTACTAATCATACACGCGAAGAAGTTGCTACAGTATGGCGATGGCTCCATATATCTAATCTACAGCATTTATTGGTTGGAATGTAGCCTATGGATTTAATCTTCAACTTCATATATGATTTGGCCAGAATTATATTGCCGTCGGGGATCCCATAAATTAAAGGATGCCCCCTTCACCGTTAGTAACAGACGTATTATTTATAGGCACACAAAATTGTATTATAGTCATCATCATCATAGTTTATAAATCCATGCTGAGTTGATACCTTTTTCAATGACCAATAAGAAAAGGGGTCACAGGTAGTATCCATTTAGGTGAGTTGAAGTGTGTATTGTTAACATCTTGAAAGAAAGCAACAACCAGATCGTGACAAGGGGAAGAGGGCAACTAGCAGAGACGCACTTTGAGACCAGACCGGCTCATTGAACTCTTACTTGTTCTGATCTCTTTCCTTTCATCGCTGAAGTTCATTCCGTGATCATAACTATGGCTTCTTTTATCTTCCTGCTGCTGGCAGCTTCATTTGTTACCGTGTCATATTCATCTGAAGCCTCACTCAAAAGTACTTATGTGGATCCTTTTAAGTGTTCTACAAACATAAGGACATGCAATGCCTCACTCTACCACATTAGCTACGATCTCAACACACGAGAGATAGCCACCTTTTACGCTGTCAATTCCTCCCAAATCAAACCTATAACCCGTGGCACAAAACAAGACTACCTCATAACAGTACCTTGTTCATGCAAAAGCACAGTCAACCTTAGCGGGTACTTCTATGATACAACATACAAGGTGAAGCAAAATGACACTTTTTTCGACATTAATACCATGATTTACAGTGGTCAAGCCTGGCCTATTAGTGGTGTATTGTTCCCGGGTGATAATTTAATAATGCATATTCCATGTGGGTGTTCAGAAAGTGACTCTCAAATTGTTGTCACTTATACAGTCCAGAGGAATGATACAACAACAGCAATTGCTAAACTTCTGAATGCTACATTTGATGGCACGGTGAGTATGAATGATGTTCTGGTTAAGAACCCTTCATTCATAGATGTGGGTTGGGTGCTATTTGTTCCCAGGGAATTGAACGGGCTTCCACTTCCCAGAAAAGGTGAGTTCAATGCTTCAACCTCCCATGATTCGATTATGCATGATATTTACTTTGTTCAGTGAATTGTGAATTAATTTAGTTTCTGATGTTAGACATAAAATAATTCATGTATCTCTAACAACAACTTAATCTTGTCCATGACATGGTATTTGATCTTCTATCGAGTGGTCTAAAGTTCGATCTTTTTTAAACCATTCATGTGTCTCTATCTAAGAGCTTGAGAATTTGGGAGAGATGGTCCAAGACATCAAAAATCATCATTCAACTACGTGAATGACTAAAAATTACTGAATGATCAGCCATAACTTATTGAGCTTGCATTGATTCAGAAACTTTTGGACCGCGCCAACAGCAGTGGTATACTTCAATTTGAAAATTAGCTCCACAGTAGAACTTGTATACTCAATGGTTGTTTGAAGGTTTTATGTCATTTCATTAGGGAAATGCCTTTATAGGTGGATTTTTTTTATTATGATCTACCATACCAGGATTTTCCTTTTACACTTCCTTTCGTAATTTCTTTGTTTAACCTTAATATGATGACAAATTATTCAATCTTCTATTTAAACTTCATCAGTGAATGTTTCTCATGTTTCAATATTAGAAATTGGTTTAACTGGGTGATGAACCTGAACCTTTGACCAAATTCTGTTCAGTAACAGAGTGAAGTTCAGCAAAATAATTAGTATTGAAAGAATTTAAATTGTTCTACTACTATTTATGCTAGAAGGCACTCTCATTTATCTTACTTTGGTTTTCCCTTTGTGGCAGAATGGAAACACAAGTGGGCGACAATCATAGGAATCTTAGCGGCTGTGACATTACTTTCAATTATTGCAGTGACTACTCTGGTTCTCAGGAGAAATAGAGCCAACAAAACCAGCAAAGATGATCCAAGTGCTGTATCTAAAAAATCAATTGCCAATAGAGCTATTTCCCTAAAGAACCCTGACCTTCATACGGAATATATGCAAGGTAACTTGAAAAGAAACTTATGGAATCAAAACCAACTTATGTTTTGAAAATACAAAATTTCCGGTAATAACTCTACAGGGAAAGGGAGAGAATGATTGTTGATTATTCATGGCACATATTGGCACAGATGCAACAGCAATTGAATCAGAAAGACCAGTAATTTATACTCTTGAGGAGATTGAAGATGCTACAAATAACTTTGATGAAAATCGAAGGATTGGAGTTGGTGGATATGGGAGTGTGTATTTTGGAATGTTAGAGCAGAAGGTAAGGAAATCCCACCAAATGGTCTTGTGCAGGTATTCATTTGCTAACTGAAAAATGGAGAATAATAATTGCTTTAATTTTTGACATTCAGGAGGTTGCTGTGAAGAAGATGAGGTCCAATAAATCCAGAGAATTCTTCGCAGAACTCAAGGCCTTGTGTAAGATCCATCACATCAATATTGTGAGTAGTATCTGTGATGAAGAAATATTTGAATATTATTAAAGATTTAATGTTTGATTATACTACAGATATAACCACTGTTTCAGGTGGAGTTATTGGGATATGCGAGTGGAGATGACCACCTTTATTTGGTGTATGAGTATGTTTCAAATGGATCTCTCAGTGACCGTCTTCATGATCCATTAATGAAAGGTACATTGGCACCAAGATCTATTTTCCTGCCAAATAGAAAACCTACGAGACATGTTTTTAAAAACATAGACCAAGACCAACTGAATTGGGCGAATGATTAGTAACACCACAAAGGCCACAAGGCCGGAAGCCCAGAACCCCGAGAGAAAGCAATAGGGATTAATTTTCTGTTTTTTTCATGGTTATTGCAGCCTCATGCATTGATGACTTGAGTCATAATTACACAAAAGAATGAGAACTAGATAAAAGTTAGGAAACATACTATACATAGAACTAACATGCATCAAATTGATGTTTATAAGACCATGGTCTGAAACTTCGAACCAACAGCTACAAGGTCTCGTGGACTGCATTTCTATTAGTACGTACTGGATAAAAGTCAAATGTTTTTAGAATCATATCAGCAATTCAATTCTAAGTCATGGTGGTATTGGCACAGGTCATCAGCCTCTTTCTTGGGGTGCTAGGACTCAAATTGCACTGGATGCAGCAAAAGGTCTTGAATACATTCATGATTACACAAAGGCAAGATATGTCCACCGTGATATAAAGACTAGCAACATTCTTCTTGATGAGAAGCTCAGAGCCAAGGTACTACTTATCCTTGATTTGTTTTCCTTGCTTCAGACCAAAAGTGCCTGTATTTCCATTTCTCAATATTTGTATGTAAGGCATGTTAACCTAAATCAACTGCTCAAGTTGGTTGTGATAAGAAGACATCTCTCTCTCTCTCTCTCTCTATGTAAGAAGTTGGTCTTCAAACATCATAGTTGTATATTTAAATCGAGTTATTTCATCTATTTGTAAAATCAAGTTAAGAAAGTAACATTGAATCAAACGAAGTCTCTGTAGTTCATATCATTATTAACTTGGCATTTGATGTGTAGGTAGCAGATTTTGGACTTGCAAAGCTGGTAGAACGAACCAATGATGATGAATTCATACCAACAAGGCTTGTTGGAACACCAGGCTACCTTCCACCAGAGTGAGTAGGTTTTGTGTTTTTGACAATCATAGCTAGACTGTTGGTGCATTCAACTGTAAACCATTCTATTTTCTTGCTATCATTTATCAGCTTGAACTCAACCAGAGAAGAAAAGTACTCCTCATTTACTTTTCTTTCTTGCATTCTTAACTTTACTTCTTTATTTCTTTTCCCCTTTAAGATCCGTGAAAGAGCTTCAAGTGACCATAAAAACCGATGTATTTGCATTTGGAGTAGTTCTGTCAGAGTTGATAACAGGGAAACGTGCACTATTTCGCGACAGCCATGAACCCAGCAAAATGAAATCACTTATTGCAGTTGTAAGTCGAACTCTTTCCCGAGAGGAAATAAATTAAATGAATTGAATACAGAGATGATGGAAGAGATATATTTTATTGGATTCAAAAAGTTCTTTACTTTTTAGTATGGTATCAGACCAAACTCCAGTTGAATTTTTATTAACATTTCTTTTTTATTTCAAAAAGAAAGAAAGCTGATATTTCTTGTCAACACATGCATTCAGGTTAACGAAATATTCGAAGACAATGACCCAGAGACTGCTTTAGAAGCTGTCACCGATGTGAATCTTCAACATAACTATCCTGCCGCAGATGTCTACAAGGTTAGATTGAATGTAACTAACAAAATTACCAATAGAGTTTTTTTAACGAACTATTTTTACTCTCCTACTAAACACATGCGTCTATTTCATCCCAATGTGCATCTCATGCTTTAAGGGGGCACTGGCCGTCTGGCCTCCTTGAAAATTTACTAAATTTTTAATTTTTATAAAAATTGGTCTCAAAATTTATTATTTGATTAGTCTTTATAAACTATATATTTAAGTAGATGTTCTAATATTATGATAGACAATATATGTACGTCAGTCTTTCTTGAATTTTAATTGTAAAGGGTTTATTTTTCTTTTTTATATCATCAATTTTATTTGAATATTTGCATAAACTAAGGTTTATTGTTAAAGATTGGGCCCTGCCTCCTATGGGCTAACTCGTAACGAAAGCAGCTTCTAGGCCGGGCTCTGGTAGCAATATTATATATTTATATATTGTTGCAGATGGGAGAGCTAGCTCAGTGGTGCTTGCGTGAGGAACCAGTGGAGAGGCCTGCAATGAGGGAGATGGTTGCGGCATTGTCACAGATTTTGATCTCATCGATCGAGTGGGAAGCATCACTAGGTGGAGATAGCCAGGTCTTCAGCGGGGTATTTATTGGAAGATGAAAATAAATTGAACAAGACTTTTTTCTTCTACCTAGCTATTTGTCTTTGATATGTGTATATATATATATATATATATATATATATATCAGCGTGCCCTGAACTCATTAATCCTTGTCTTTGCTTGCTGTATGTGTTAATATATATGCAGTCAAATTAAATGTGATACCACTGCCATTCGGCTCGAGCTTAATTAGCTTAAGTTGTTCTATATAGAGATTATTTTGGATAGAATATCATGGGATCAAATCCTGATTATATTTATATAGTTTTCATAGCGCGCAACAATATGTGGCAGTGGCGATACTTAAGGTTATATATAAAATAGTTTAAATTAGTTCTTAATTAAAATATCAATAGAACAAATAAGTTATGTTATATTTTGTGGGAATAGCAATTGCCACGCTTTTGTAGTGAGTTTTTATTGAATATTCATTAAGTATCCTTCACCTATAATTATTATTATTATTATTTTCTATTATCGCACTCCTTCAATCTTAAAAATATTCTAATACCTCAGTACATTGTAAGTACAACTAGAATGCCATTATTTTAAGGATTAAACAAATTCAACACACAAGTGTCAGCTAGCCCTGTTTGCTAAGAATTAATTTGCTAATCTCTATATTAGATAACTTCAATGGCAATAAATTTTCATATAATGTTAATATTATCATAAAATATTATAAAACCAGCAACTTATTTTTTAACTAAGGTAAAGCAAGAGAAAAACAAAGCAACCAATTACATTCTCAAGTATAAAACCTACAATTTATGGCGAATTAAGATGATGAATAATTTTCATGAATTATAAAGTGAGTATGTGAATTTGAATATTTTTAAAATTACTCTTATGAACATAGTTATAGAATATGATTTTTTTATATATATTTAAAAAATCTTAATTTAAAATTATAATTTAATACAACAAATAACATAAATATAAAAATGAGTTTCTAAAAGGTTTTATTAAATATTTGATTAAAAATAATTCATAAATTAATATAAATGGAAAAAGGAAAATATATTACGAAAACAAGAAAAAATATATGAGTTCATGCTCATTTTAGTCCTTGACTTTACGTTCAATAGTCATTTTAGTCCCTAATTTTTAAAATAAATCAAATTAGTTCATGACATTATAAAACGTGAATCAAGTTAGTTTTTCATCCACCTTTATTTAACATTTTATCTATTAAATTATGATGTATAATGTTAAGTGATGTCTTATCATACCATGTATTATCTGAAGCATAATGAAGTTTAAAATGATTCATTTTTGTGTCTGAAATTACACAAAATAAATTATTTATTTATAACTTGAAAGGAAATTGATGTGAGTTATATTGTGTAATTATAGACACCAAAATAAATCATTTTAAATTTAATTATACTTCAGATAATATAAGATATATTAAATAAAAGTGAGCTAAGAGATTAATATAACTCACATTTTACAATGCTAAGTTAATTTGACTACTCATTTTAAAAGTCAGTGATTAAAATGATTCATCGGTATGAACTTGGGGACTAAAATGAGTACTAACTAAAGATATATTATCAAAAAGCATGAACTAAAGATATATTATCAAATGATATGTCATATAAAAAAACCACCAAAACATTTTGATATTATTTTTAAAGAAAGAGCCGGGTTCAGATGAGTTGAGATCATCATTACAATTTTATTATTATTATTTTGGATAGTTAGGAAATTAAAGAGGGTACAAACTCACCAACACAAGGTGAGAGCTTCCAATTTAGTCTGATCAATACAGATTTTGATTCAAAACCCCAATCAAATTGACGTAGATGCTTGGTTACAAGTGTTATGAACCATATAACTACACCTGTAAGAAGCTTACATAGTTTCAGCTTACATAGTTTTTCAATTAATTAAAGTTTGTTGATAACATAATTATAGATCAACAATATTTAGGATTACTCACTAAAAAGCTTTTTAAAAAGTGTAAAAATGATACACGGGGTGGGATAATAACCACTCCTAACCACGCCGATATTTTGTTAATGCATCAAATATGTTTGACACTATTTCTTTAGGTAAGAAGCTGTGGCTTTACTGACCCCAAAAATTAATATAGAGATTAAAATAAAATGAACAAATAGTGAAAAATAAGGAGAAAGGAAAGGGAGGGGGCAACGACTACTCTAGCTAGTCTAATTGGCAGTGGCCATCCCATCCATGGTAATTCGTATCCTAACCCACATTTGATTTGAAATTAAGGATGCATGGTATTGGATTTGGCATTGTTGGCACTGGAACTAACTGGAAAGGAAAGGAAGTGTCAAAGGCCGCCACCCTACACTAGCAGTAGTAGGGATTTGAAAAACACAAACGTACGTGCATCATCCTGGCCAGCTAGCTAGCTTGGGCCACTGTCTTTTCATTTATTTATATTTCTTAATTTTAAGTTAATTATTAACTTAAAAATATAAATGTAAAAAAGAGAATATCCTCATTTGAATTCAAATAAAATATTAAAAAAATTAAAATTCTAACAAATCAAAATTCAAATTTTAGATTTTAATTTAAATCCGAAAATTTTCACGGTTTTATAAACTTGTAAGCTAGAAACGAGGCCTTTAAAAGTTTTGAAAAATTCACTAAAAATTACTCTTTAACTTATTTTTCTCTAATGAATAATTACTGGGACTTTTGGTCATAAAAATATGATTCTATTATATAGCCCTCCAAGGAGGTGTAAGGTCCAGACTTAGTGAAGTTCAGGACGGGGAATGACAGATAAGGGTAACTTATACCATTTTGGCTCAAAAAATATTTTCTAGCTCTTTTATTTAAAATTGAGGTATTACACAAGGGACCATGTTCTATTCTGGAGCAATGCATCAAATTCTTCAGCCATAGCTTGATGCCAATGAGAAAATCCCATGGCTTCTCTCACATTGTATGAGGCTCAACATTTTCCGGAATGGGGTGTTTGGTTGCTGAAAAAAAAAATTTGGGTTTAAAAATATTGTTTTGAAAGCGGGTTATCATGGAATGAGATCTGTAGAGGATGGGTTGAGGTGCAGAAACTGAAACATTGGTTGGAGCAGGGGGTGGATCTATTTCTAATTGAGAATCAAAAGACAAAGTTACCTCAGGTCCAAGTGGAGTTGCACAATGTGACGTAGTAGATGCATGAGAATGAGATGATTGTGTGTTACGCAAGGTGTTAATTGGAATTAAAGTATGCAGATGTTGACTAGGTACTACATGTGGAATTTGAGTTGATGAATGAGGTGTGACAAGTAAGGAATAAGGAAATTGATCATCATAAAAAACAACATGTCTGGAAATATATAATTTAGATGTGCTGGGTCAAAACACAGATATGCATATTGTGAAGAGGAGTATCCTACAAATATGCATGGTTTGGAACGACTTTGTAACTTATGGTTAGTGTATGGTTTTAACTAAGGAAAACAAAGACAACAAAAAAAAAATGCAAATGTTTAGGATTAGATATAGACTTGGAAAGCAATTGAAAAGGAGAATGCATGCTTAAAATTGGGGTAGGCATCCAATTAATTAAGGATGCAGCAGTTTGAAATGCAAAAGACCAAAATGTTTCAGGTAGATGAGCATGATGCAGTAAAGCTCTTCCTATTTCAACTAGATGCCTATGTCTGCGTTATGCAGTAGAGTTGTGTTCAAGTGTGTTTGTGGGGTGGGGGGTTCCGAGGTGGGGGGGGGGGGGAGTAGTGAAATGAGAAATGTCATGCTCAACAAGAAAGTTTTTAAGTTTAATGAATTTACCACCATTGGCCGAGTATATGGAAAGAATTAACAGACTAAAATATTTGGTGTGCCTTCTTCCTTTGTTAGATAATATATATATATATATAGACACACACATACGTGTGTGTATTTTATTATTTTTTTTATGTGAACTAATTTTTTTTCATCTTCTGTGATCTTATTCTTTTTACAGGGTGATTATTTTAAATTAAAAAAAGAAAGGAGAGAAAAGGGTGTTTATGTGTGAAAAATGAAAGCGATATATTAGTAGTAAAAATGATGAAACGAAAAAATAAAAAAGTAATTAAAAATGTGAAAATAAAATAGATTGGACCTGTCTTTTGTGAGTTTTTTTTTTCATTTAAATACCCAATTTAGTACTTTATCTTTTCAATTATGATCTTTTTGTTTTAAATCTTGTTCAAATTAATGGGTTGCTTGACCTGTGAAATTTTCAATTATATTGTCTAACTTATTTTGTAATGAATTTTTATTACATAATCAAATAATCTTTTTCTTCTAATAGGTTTAATTTTTTTTTTCATAAATTAGTCACACAATGATCAAAAGTTAGTTATCGAGGGAAATCCCCTTTATATTTTATATAGACATTATTTAAATATTTAATTAATTAAAATATTTACTAAAATTAACCAAAATAATATTTAAAAAAGTGGTTAAATGTAAAAATAATAAAAATTGCACAAAACTCAATTTTATAGGGGAGTCACTGCCGCCTTCTCTTCTTAAGGAGGATTTCCCTGTATGGCTACGAGCTCACTTTAAAAGACTAATTCTAACAAAAAGCCCATAATTTTTCTTTAAACTAACTTTATTGTTAGTTCTATCAATTTTTCAATAATTTTTTGTTGTTTCTCATTACGATGCCTTTTGAGTATGATATGACAACAATCACCGGAAGAATAAGACGAGAAAAAAACCCTTTCAATTGTTCCCATAAAGAAAAAAAAAAACTCATCTTCTAAAGACTAGACGTTGTCCAAATAGCAATGATAACTGAAAAATGCACATAGAATTCGAAGTTTTTTCTTTCTTTTTTTTTTTTTTTTTAAGTTAGCCACGCGAATCGAACTCATTTGGAGCGTCTATGATGATTAGATAATAGACAGCAGTTCTTAAGACTGTTTATCTCCTCGAACAGGGGTTTTTATTTTCTCGCTATAATATTGAAAAGGATGACAATTGAAAATTTTGATTTAAGAAGAAATAGAAAGAGTCCGGAACAAAATGTATAGTCAATTCTGGGCTACCAGAAACAGGAAGTGATGCTATGTACATATTCATTGAGTAATAAGTTAAGGTGTTTGAGAGGTTAGATAAATGACGAAATGTATTTTCTTTATAAAAACTAATAAGATGAGCGGAAACTCTGTTCAAAGGCTTGAATTCGAATAAAATTCAATCAACCAAGCTAATCTCATTGTTGTAGCCAAATAACATTCATGTTGCAATGTCCACTTTACTTTTCAGCTTCATCTGATTAAAAGCTTCTTAGCATTTCGCTTTTATTTTCTCTAGCTCTACGCTGCATTACATTTTCGTCTTCATCACATAACCTTATTTCAAATCATCTAATCCCTATATATATCTTGTAGCATTTGACAGCCTCATCAAGAATTCACTGAACACGTCGTCAGTGCTCAGCAGGCTAACCCTTGTATACTTTGGACCAACCCCAAATCGCTTCCCTCCTCTTGTAAAGACCTTCAATTTTCTCAGATAACTCTCACAATCTTCTATGCCACCCTCGCACTTCAACCAAGCAAAAGCTACAGGAATCACATAATTATACAGTATTCAAGTTAGAAGTCTTGAACCACGCACTGTACATACTACAAGCTATTAAAAGGTAAAATTCAAAAATAAAGAAGGAAAAGATCAATTGCACTTAAGCAGTGAAAAATGAAATAAAATATATACCAGGGTATGATTCAGATGACTCATTAGTGAAGTTGCAGTAGGCCCTTGGGTACTTGGACACAGTGAAGAGCTTAGTTTGTTCAATAACTGCCCTCAATTTCTCCCACCTTTCCCTCAAGATGCGTTTGCTGTATTCAAAGAAGAGCTCAGATTCCGCTGACCCAAAATTCTGGTAGCGGTCGCAGATCACTCCCATGATCTTAGCAACTCGAGTTTGAGATTCTTTTGAAACGCCAATGGAGCTCATCTGAATGAACCGGGTCATCTTTCTCGCAACTTCAATGTCCTTCACGATAGCCCACCTTCGGACCAAAATCGAAATTATATATATAACGGCATACAAAGTGTGCTTGAATTAGCATATTTTATGTTGAAAATAGCTTATATTTAAAATTTTAAAAATAATAATCTCCCCTAATATTATTGGTCTAAGTAAAAGAAACTCGAATTCTTTAAACATTCGATACTAAGTTGAATGCTAGGAGGGAACTCGTTGGTTGACTCACCCAATACGGGAACCAGCATGGCCAGTGCATTTGGAGAATGTGAAGAGCATAACATCCTGGTCAACCTCGTGAGTGATTGGAGTGTACTGTGGCCAATAATAGGCCAAGTCGTGAATCAATTTGCCTTCAGCTGCAGAGGTTGCGACGGGTCCCCGGAGAGCCCCATCAGGGTTGTTTGGGGAGGTCACCACCTCTATGTAAGGTTCATTCTTGTCATACACTTCAGCATCACCAGCCCATTGATACAAACCTGGACGCACAATTTCAATCTCATCTCGGTATTCCTGCAAATAATAGTAAACATGTAACACACTGATGTTAGTTATTTAATTTCTTGAATAAGACACTACTAATCTATCATCATTGACGCCGACTAATAATCTGCAAATTAAATTAAATGCAAGAGGGCCAGCTTAGATCAAGTCAATCACTTTGAACAATTCTTTAATTAAGTACATACTACTGCACATACAGCACAAAATATTAATGTCTTGAGGTTGACCATATATACAGATTTATAGACACCAGACAGACACACCCACGTTACCGTGTCTGCATTCAGTGATATAGAATCTGTGAATTCATGTGTTTACGTGAATAATGTGCTTGTTGCATGTTTCCATATGTATCATGGCATGCCTAGGCGTTCGTTCACAAAAGACATGTCTGTCACATTTTGGTCGGTCTCCTAAAACCATTGACATGTTTTCACGAGAAACACCACTCCCCACGACTAGGGATGGGGTGGCATGCTCGTCAAGTCAGCTTTAATTAATTCCAAGTTGTAGTAGTAACAGTGATAACAGAACAGAACCAAATAAATTAATTGGCCTATTTTTTCTACATTTTATTTTGTTTTTTAAGAGTTATCGTTATTTTTAGTCGGTTATTACTAAAAATTATGTAATCTACTTCTTTCCAACTAAAAATAGAATTTAATTAATGAGTATAGTATATCTATATAATGATGGTGTAAATTATTTTATACTTTAAATCAATAGAAATTAGAAAAAATGTGTCAAATTATTTTATATAACTATCTAGCATGATTTAATATATTTTTCTATTGATAAAATTTTGCACTATCAGTAAATAGCTAGAAATTAGACTCAAAAAATATGTTTTAAATTTATTAGTCCATGATTAAATATTAACTACTTATCCATGCAGAGATATTAGTATCTACACAAAAAAAAATCTCCATAAATTAGTAGAACTTATCAAATCATAACAAACTGAAGGAAATCTATGCATAAATTAAAGGCGAAGGAGTTATTAAATATATTTTTTTCTTTTTATTTTGAAGACTGAAAAGATAAAGAATTGTCAAATGATAAATAAGATATCTCGGCGAATATAATTATTATCGGGATTTTGAAATCATTCAGTTTGAAAGATTTATTTTTTTATTTTTCTCTTATCTGGCAGTTTGAAAGATTTTAAACATTCAAACAAATAGAATATTAGTTGAATAACGTAACTGGATACAGAAATCTCGGTGGCGCATTTAGTAATTGAAGGAAGAGATAGATGTCATAGTAATAAGATGAAGGGAAATGAAATGAAATGGGATATATAGGCACGCATTAAGAGATGATGAGAAGATGAAATAACGGAACAAAATAAATATATAAAAGAATTGAAGCAGATCACCGAGTAATAGGGAGCAGCAGCGACGACATTGATGGGATGAGGGGAATCGGAAGGAGAGAGAGCAAAGAGAGCAGCCTGGAAGAGCTGCGTGGAGCCATTCCCCACAACAATGTGTTTGTCTTGGGTGACAGCATTGCCCGCAACGCGGTGGAGCCTCTGAATCGCCTCTCTCAGCTCTGCCACCATGAACCAGCACACGTTGCTCGGGTCGCTCAGATAGCTCATCAACTCCCACCCTTTGATCACCACCGTGCACTCATCACTCATCTTCTTCCAGTATGACCCAAACACCGCTGGGTCACCCCTGTATGTTCATTAATCAACACAAATAATTAAATAATTAAACCACAACAATATATTATACAGATATATATACATGCCATGCATTAACAAATTATAAGTCATAATTAAATTTCCAATGTCATCAAAATCGTATAATTAACAAGCATAGTACTGATCGAGGAGGTTATTACTGCTCAAGATTGATGATGGACTTGGGTGATGAGAGGGTGGTCAGAGGCATCGCGGTGCCATTGGAACACGGGAAGAAATTCTTGTTGATAGGAGCAGCAGCTGAAGAAGCCTTCGCGACCGCCATTTTTCCGTTGAACGATCTTGTTTCGTTGACAGGGCAGACCGGCCTAGCTATTCACTCTTGCCTCTCTTTCTTCGGTGGTTATGACTTACGCTTCTATAGTTCTATGTTTTCGTGTGTGAATGTATGTATACATTTATTTATAAGAGGGGAATTGTATCTGTATCTGTGAAGGAAAACGTGCATGCATCCTAACGCTACACTAATTTCTTCCCTGATTGTTTTTTAAAAGATATTTTGGGTATGGGAAATACTTCAACTGTATGAAATGTACTAATTAATATTGTGAATCTGTCTAAGCACAAAGAATTTTAACTGGGTTATATTCTTTCCACTAATGAAAAATAAAAATCTCTTATATTTTGATTTTCTCTTCTGCCAAATAATAAGAAAAAAAACTCCCATATATGATGATGACTATTAAGAGCGGGTAAAAACAGTAACATCAATAATATGCCTCTGCCTAAGTCCAAATTGATTGGATTGAATAAATAACGATCAATAATTTGTTGAAAAATCTATTTTAGGTAATAAATATCACTAAATCTCTCAAATCCTTCTATGGGATCATCACTAAAATAGAATCATATCCTCTATTTATTTTATTAAATATTATTATTCAATTTCTACTAAAGCTGACATATAATTAATTGATTAATATACTCATCAATATAATGGGGCTGGACAAATTTCATTTTATATATATATATATAAATTCATGTGGGAGATGTGGTCGATTATAAAGATGAGATAAGTAAATTTTGATAATTGAATCTTATATGAATAATCAATGTATATATACTTAATAATCTTATCTATCCGTGACTAATAAATATCTAAATGGCTAATAAATCCTGCATTTAGACCCTCAGAAAAAAAAATCCTACATTTAGATTCTATAGTTTCTAATTTGAATGGCTAATAGATTCAGTTGATGGATAAAAATAAATAAATAACATTTAGATATACTTCTTAACTTTATATACAACTAAAAAAGAATATAAAGAACTTTTATACATCTCCTCAATGGAGGATTGATTAATATAAATACTCGGCTAGGATTTAACCTATAGAAACCTATTCAAAATATTTTAGATATTTATGTGTGAGATATTTCTTGAAAAAATTCCTAAACCATGACCATACATATAAATATTTATCTACTGTAGTTATTTACAACAATGATAATTCTTTTCGAAGTTTTAGAGAACTTCATAAAAATGTGTTTAAAAAGATTTTTTTTTGGTTTTATTTAGTAATTATTTCAATTTATTTATTTATAAAAATTATAATAGAAAATTTTGAAATATATTTTACTTTTAGATGTCACAAAATAAATTGATGTGGATATAAATATAATATTTTAAAAAATAATAGAACACTTACATTTAAGAGTTGATAGTTGTTTGATTGATTTAATTAGTTGCTTTTTGGACATAATATTTATAAACATTTTTCAACTTTATAATTCTCAAAAGAATAATTCCTCAAAACTACAAGGATTGAGTTAGCATTGACTAATGAGGGATTTGAATAATTTACATAAATTTAAACATCATTGTCTTATATATATATATATAGGTGCTATAACTAAGGCCACCTAAAAAAGCAAGTTTTGAAATATTATTATGAATCACACTTTGAAAATATAAAAACTACCTTTGCAATGAAAAAGAACTTTTTTTTCAATCATTGTCTTTTATATAAATAACCTCCGACCATTCTTCCTATGCCATTTCTTCGGCCACCTAGTAAAGTGATTTCTTAAAAAACGTTTTATTGAATCATTCTATATATCAATTGACTATTTAAAGTATATTTTATTTTAAAAGCAGATGTACAATTTTCACTCAATTTTGTATTTAAAAGTAAAATGTAAATTATAAAGGAAAAATTTTTTATATAGTGATGGTGTAAAAATAATACTTTATACCACCGATCAATAAGATATTAACAACTCACTTATCTTGTGCAATTTTTTAAAATTTGAATTGAATTTATTTTGAAAATAAACCACATATCAATTTGTCATTACCTAACAGCATAAAGACAGTTACCCTATGAGCGCATGGTAACTAGACTCAATTATAAATAGATTTAATTGTTATGCATTGACAGTATAAAATTTTTTATATAGATATATAATTATTTATTGTCACATAAGATATGATAATGGACTTTTACATCCACTATTTGAAAAGTTATCCAAATAAAATATTTTAATTGGACGATAGTGTAAAATAGTTTTACGTTATTTGTGTATCAAATTAAACTCATTATAAATTATTCATGCATAGTAGCGACAAGCACATAATCAACTGGTAGTGGTGCACTGTTCAAGTTTAATTAGAAGTCTCTGACACGAGCTCTGAGCATGCAAAACTCAAGAGAGAAAGCTTTGCTTTCTTAGTGGTTCTACATGTCTCAAGTATATATGATTGTCTCCAATAGAAGGATACTTGTTATTTTGCCCAAAAAAAATGCTAATGCACATTGTACTGAATAAAAAAATCAGTTGTATAAACCACATTATATTCAATAGATATAAAATAATTTGTATGATAAATTCAATAAATTTAAGATTTTCTCTCATGACTTGAACTCTATTTTTTTAAGTATTAAAAATTAAAATTACTTACAAATTTGCAATCTGGACAACTCTGATAATAATATTATGACGGTTTTCCTATGGCACCCAAATGAAATCCTGGGTTTTAAAATCTTTGTCTACATGCTAATTAGTGTTCTTAGGATAGTGGTTAAGACTACTATAAAAGTTAAGTTTTAAAATTTTGTCATAAATGCAATAAATATTTTAATTGTTAAACTCAAAAAAATTAAGTTTATGACCACTTGTTAAATGGTGAGTT
The DNA here is from genome assembly GCA_031216105.1 of Dalbergia cultrata. Lineage (NCBI taxonomy): Eukaryota > Viridiplantae > Streptophyta > Magnoliopsida > Fabales > Fabaceae > Dalbergia > Dalbergia cultrata. The sequence continues at coordinate 736,017 of CM062344.1, read as the reverse complement.
ATTTGTTGTGTCTTTTTTTACTATTCACTATATACTACAAACTAATTTTGCATTTATTTCAATACATATTTCATAAGAGAGGCAATTGAAAAAGTTCATCCACAAATGCCAGATGTCAAGAGTACTTAGTGAATTCAAATTGATAGTGAAGATTTCACCACACAATCAATAAGCAACAAAAAGAGGAAGGTGATCATCAAAAAGTAGAATATTTCATAAGCATATTTGGGAATTTCATGTTGCTCCATTTCATTTCTGAGTTATAATCTAACAACTGTAAATGCAACATTGGCTTTGTCTAGTTGATTTTTTTTTTTCTTTCTGAGTTGTGTTTGATTGGTTTGAAAGTACATAACGTGTTTATGGTTTTAAATTGAGATATATTAAAATGTTTGGGTTTAAATAATTTTATATTTTTAGAATCGGTGCCAATTATTATTATTTTTTATTTTTGGATTAGTATATCATATATAATTAGTATTAACATTTTGAATATCATCACAATTAATACTAACTTTTACGATTGCTTTTGTATCATTCTAAGATCACCACTTTGGAATGTGTGTGTTTGAATGGAGTAATTATAGGGATGAATGTAATTTTTGGAAGGATTTAAAATTCATCATGATAAATTATTCTATTTGGATATTCAATCAGAAGAATTTGTAAAATACAAGGTATTTTATATAAGGATTTTATTTGTCCAAAATAGGGGATTCTAATTTCTACCTATAGAGAGGAAATTTTAGAAATATCTGCTATTACAATATCCATTTTTTTATCTATCACTCTCCATGCCAAAGTTTTTCTTTTCCACTATATCAATCTGTTCAACGAATTTAGTGTGAAGGGTTGAGAACATCCACGGTGACAGATAAGCTCTCACTAACAATAAGCAAGCTTCCTTCTATTTTCATTCCCTTGTATGAATCATAAGCTAACCTCAAACCATCTCAATTTTTTTACTCTACTCTTCAAAATCTCATTGAATAGGAAGAAAAAGGGAAGAACGCGTTTGGTATCACCATTTTCTGTTTTCATTTTCACTGAAAACAGAAAATGTAAGAGAAAACATGTTTGATTCAATTTTTCTGAAAACATTTTCTGAAAATATTTTCAGAAAAGCTTGAAAATTTGGAAATAACAAATCTTCATTTCCATCATTTCCTTTGAAAAGGTTGAAAACAAGGAAATTCTGAAAACGCGGTGGCATTTTTGAAAATTTAAACACATTCATCTTTTCTCTCTCTCTCTCTTAGCTTCAACCAATGAGCCCCTTTCTTTTGCAAGGGCTTGTTCGCTTCAATGGCTATTGTTGCCGCTGCCACTGCCATGGCTGCTTACAAGTTGGTACTCGGCCGTTGTGGTCGTGGCAAGGAGGAAGACTATGCTTGTAGCTAGTGCCTTTTCCGTTGGTCACTCCACTGCCGTCACTAATTGAGGTCGGTGTAGTAGCATGGATATGCGGTTGTTATTGCGGAAGTGTTGCCTCTGTTATGATGCGTGGATGCTGCTGTTGGGTGGTGGCACTGCTATTGCTGCCGGGTGGTAATATGCAATGCGGTCTTGCGTGTTGCAATGAAAAAAAAAAAAAAAAAACCAGGAAGAAGAAGGGGAGGCCCCCTTTGGTGGAAATACTTACAGTGAAGAAAAGGGAGAAGAGAGGGAGACCCACAGTAGCTGGAAAAAGTTGCATTGAAGAGAAGGAAGAAGAAGCGAAGGCCCCAATAGGTGAAAACAATTGAAGAAAGTGAAATTAAATTAAATATAATATATTTAGTTTAATTAAAAAATTATGATTGTTATCTGTTTTATGACGAATAATAATATATTAGAAAGTTTATAGGATTGATCTAATGATAAATACTTTTTTTTTTTGCAAGAAAAATGTTCTTGATAAACTTTATTGGAGTGAAATTAATTTTTATTATTTAATATCAAATATAATTTTATTATCCTAAATTTAAAATTACATTTTGAAAACAAAGAAACCAAACATATTTTTATTGTTTTCGATTTTTGAAAATAAAATATGTTTTTATAAACCAAACACATTTCTCAATTTCAAAAATATAAAAATGAAAATTCTTTTCAGAAAATGAAAATAAGAAATATTTTCATAAACCAAACGCACCCTAATCTTTTTATTTCTATGCCATATGTTTTCTGTCCCATCAAAATTAAAAGATTATCCTTTTTTTCTTGTTTAGTAGCATATATTTGTCTCACATTTCATTCTCCTGGACGTACATTTGTATTACTATCCCATTAAAATAAATTATCATTACTTCCTTAACTTGAAAAGATTATCTCTTTTTTCTATTACATACCATTACTGTTTCTTTATATTTATGAAATTTTTGTTTCTATAGTTTATATTAAATGAAGTTATATTTATGTATCATCCTATTTTATTTATTCAACAATTGAATTTTATAATTCAATTTTAAAATATTTTGTCAATAAAATTTAAGATATAAACTCATTATAATTAATTGATTTTAGATCTGTTGAATTTTGATTACTAATAAAGAATATTATTTTTAAAAACAAAATTACGTTATATTTTTTTAAATAAAATATGTAAAAATCAAGGAAATGTAATTACCTCATCCAAATAAAATATTTTACAAATGAAGGAAATGTAATTATCTATCCAAACAAAATAGTTTTAAAATGAAGGTAATTTAATTGAAGCATTTTAATTCCCTAATATTTTAAATCCCTTTGTATTTTGGAAATCCATCCAAACACACACAAACAAAATTAAAATTTAAAAAACATAAAAGTAGCATTTTTAGTCGTAGGTATGTACGCAAACCTTTCAATAAAATAGGAATATATCAAGAACGTAAACATATTTCTAGAAAGAGATTATTTTTAGAAAGTAAACTCCGAACGATTGATGCTTGATATATATACAATCAATGGCTGAAAATATCAAATCATATTGTGGTTAAGCGGTGTTTAATCATATTTATATTTACATATATGATTTGATTTTTAAATTAATAGAAATTAGTTGTAAGGTATTTTAATTTTGACTCATTTATTAAAATAAAGAAGTCTTAACTTGAATTTAGCCTGATATCTGGCCAATGGGAATTAATTGTATTCACAATTTGATATTTGATATTTGATATTTGAAAGTTCTAATATATTCTAAGGATGGAAATGTAAGTAGTGAGACATCAAATGTGGTCTATAAGGAAGTGTTTAGAAATTTATTTAAAAATATTTTATCATATTGAGTTTGTTTTATTCATGCACCATTTGGATTAAAGATGTTTTAAATATATCTTTTAGATATAATTGTTAGATGACCTAAGAAAGTAAACTAGTTAATGAAAGAGTTGTGTTAACAGGGTCTACATCCATCTAATAGTAGATGAGGTGTGAGTTGGTATAATATCTCACATCTTGTAAGTACAAATAATATTTTTTCTTAATAAATTAGCTTTCAATGCTTTACTTCAGAAACAAAATCATATGCATCGCACTGGTCACTGTATCAGTGAAAGGGATAAAAGACAAGTAATACCGTCTATCAAGAGAAAAGTTATAATTTGCAAAAAAAAAAAAAAATTGTTTTTTAATTTTATTTCTTTAATCACTATTTTACAAAATTAAATGTTGACAAAAAAATATATTTATTATAAAATAATGGAAAAAGCTTTTGGGCTCGAATCTTTTTTCTTAAAATAGGTACGAATGACGTGTAAGTGAAAAAAAACAAAAAAAAGGCCCCACTTTTCTCTTCCCTCTTATTCTGTGATCTTGCGCAGATGAACAAACCCCTCCTCCTCTTCCTCTGTTCTCACCTTCAAGTGCTTACGTAGACAGACGCCCTCATGAAGTCAAGACCTCTAGCGCTGATCAATCTCGCCGCCCATCAACTGCTTGCAACAACTCATCATCGCACCTTCCAAAATGGCCACTGCGCCCCACACCCAACCCCCACCACCGCTAACAACAACTCCCTTCTGTTGCCACTGTGAAGGCTTTCCGGAATCACTTCAGACCCTTCGATCATCCTTGAATTCGATGCTCCATCGAGTTTTTTTTTTTTTTTTTTTGCTCTCCTTCCCCCTTTTTAATACATTAAATGCATAACTTCTAAATGCACAAGTAGGCACAACAGCGAATGGAATATACTTAAGGTTTAATGGTTGAGCACTTGGAAAGAGAGGGCCAGTATTGGTCTCAATGTTCAGCTCTGTCATTTTCTGAGTTTCTACATTAGGAGTCACCATTAATATAGGAAGGTGCTTCTGTAAGATTCCAAGCTATGCTGTTGTGATATGGTGGGTCCAAAGACACAAACAGAATAGCGCAAAATAAATATGTGGAAGTGTAATGCTAAATGACACTAGAAATTTACGTAGTTTGGCTTAAAGCCTACGTCCACGGGCAAAGACGACAATCAAATATTTCAGTATAGAAATATGATGGAGATACAAAATGTTTCACACTCCACTCAATACCCGAATCCCAAATACACAAAAAATACCTGTTAGTATTTTTCTCACCGGTGTATACTCTCAACTCACAAAATAGAAAGAAAACAAAGTAAATAGATGACTCTCTAAATGCTTAGAAAGAAAGAGGAGAGAAATGAATTGTTCTTATTGTCTTAAGCTTGAAGAACCAACCTCTATTTATAGAGCTTGGTAGCCACCTTGTTTGAGAGTTGTTGGCCTACCATGGTTGAAGGTTGTTGGCCACCATAGTTGAAGGTTGTTGGCCTACCATTGTTGAAGGTTGTTGGCCACCATATTTGAGAATTTTTTTGCCAACATGTGGAAGGTTGTTGTAGTCACAATTGTTGAATGGAAATCAAGTCATTTTTTTTTTCAACATATGCTGATTGTTTCAAATCATATGCCAACAAGAGTATCTTCTTCTCGAATAGTAAATGAAAGAAGGCTACTCCGATAGACGTGTCATAGAGAGTGAATTATTGAATTTGGTGTGGAGAAGACTCTCTTGAACTGATGTGTTTCAAAAAAAAAAATTATTTATACTCATAATATGCAGAACACCATGTCGACTCATATTTCATTCACAAGTGGATATGGTGTGAACCTCAGATCTCATCCAATAATAAATGAGATATAAGTCGACATAATATTTCATATATCATGAGTACAAATAACATAATTCGTGTTTCAAATACAGAGTGATGTGCCTCTTTGTCATGAAGAGGAGATCCGATGAGTTGGTTGCTCAATAATATCAGCTCGAATATCCTAGCTAAAAGAAAAATCATGGTGGATAGTGAATAGTCAATCGAAAGAGAGTGAGAGCCAAAGAGATAGCAAAATAAGTAATTAGGCTGTATTATTCAATTATTCTGAATCTTAAGCCAGTTTACGCATTTTAGTCTGCTTGTTTCTATTAACAATTAGGCTTGTAAGGCTCACTTCGAAATGAATATTCTTCATGTCAGCTAGATTTAGACTTGACTAATTTATCAAAAAGGATTTAGACTTGACTGAATCTCATTAATTTGGAATGACCTATTTATATTTGCCGACAAATCAAATTAGGCTAAGTATTATTTTGATTACGCAAGATCAAGTCCTAAAATGCGAGATCCTTAGGGAACATAATTGTGATTATAACTTATAAGTATTTTGCAGGCAGCGTTGATTAGTAATGTGACTGACTTGTATTAATAGCGCTGAAAATAAAACAACACAAAAAGTGGCTAACTTCGCGGAGGATTGGAGGTGACACGTTTCTCTTTGGGGAAATGCTAGGACTTAGGTGGGACTACTATTTTTTTCAGGTGAATTTAGGATATTTGCTTTTCAAAAACAGTGGTTAGATGTAGATCTTGTAGATATAAGTTTTGTTTTAAATCATGAAACTTTTGCTATATACACCATTTAAAATCGAACTCATAATTAAATGTTTAAAGAATCCAACTAACTATCAACTGTACTAAGATTTATGGTGGGACTATTATTATTATCTCTCTTAATCTCCTATTTTCGGGTTAGGCCATTTTCTTTTTAAAAATATTTTTTTATCAATTTATATCTTTAATAAATTAAAATTTCTATAATTCATGTTATATTATTCATCATTTCAATATAATATTTATCATTTTTTAATTAGTTTTGTATTAATATATATCAAACTATTAATCACATTTTTCCGTTTCTCATCATTTCCATTTTAAAACTAGTTTTCACTTTTAATACATTTAATTACAATTTTTTATAAGAAATTTGTTTTATTTTTATGAATAATAATATCAAATATTTAAAGGATGAGTTTCTTTCATGGAAATAAATTTGACTGAAACAAAAAATAATTGCTTAATACGTTTATATTTTGAATTTTCTTGATTTAAATTTTAAAATACATTCAATAATTTTATGTATAAAATTTAATTTTTAGAAGTTTGTTTCTACATATAAGAACTAAATAGAAAAATATTATTCAATTAATACTTTAGTTGAACACGGATAATCTTCTCTTAATACATCACATCTCAGTTTTATCATCTTAAAATAATTAACTTAGTTGTTCTATTTGAATTATACTCTTGACAAACTTTAGAAACTCGTAATTTTGTTGGGCATTTCTTACATAATACTTCAAATCACATTATATTCTATGTCCATGCGGTTGTATAGATATTAGTTGAAAACTTGAAATCTTCAAATTCGTATATATTTTGCAACAACTTACACTCATCTATGAGTCACTGTGATTGGTATGATGGTGTGGGATTTGAATAATATGTTTGAGATTATAGATTCAAATCTTCTCATTGAAAGCAATGTAATCCCAAAAGTAGTGAGAAAAAATTAAACTCGTCTATCATCATTAGAGAGATATCTAAGGCATCGTACATGCTTTTCTTTAGCCTTGGATAGAATAGATAAGATCATAAGAATACATAATCTATAATGACTACTACAAATTAATTGAGATAAGATCTTATGTTATACATAAAATTGTAAACGCATTGCTAAGTAAAGATGGCTCAAAATATTCATAATAACCATATACCTGTTCTTAAAAATGGTCTTTGATATATCATGTTGTTTCACTCTTATTTGATTATATCCTGCATTTCTAATCTCAAATTTCTCTCTGAGAAAATTGAAGCTGATAGCATTTGATCCACTTGGTCATTTCATTCTAAGAATTACGTATTCATTCTTAATTATGACTTTATTCAGTTGGCTATTATTCATGAGAGACATACATAAACACATATGATGTACAAGCACTCTTATGACCGAATTCCTTGATTAATTATTTTTTTCTTAAACGTATATTCCACGATAATATTGGCCAGTATGATTATTATTATTTTCCCTCTCTTGATACAAGCGACAATTACCGCTTGAGGAAAACATTGAATTATTTTTGGGCTCTTCACGGTTACGTCGTGAGCTTCATCCTTGAAAATATAAAATAAAAACGGTGTCCCCAGTTTGTCTGGTAACTCATTTATTTATGTATTGAGAAACAAGTTCTGGTTCGGAACACATTGTATTGCTCAAAGATAAACATGCCTGCGAATTGCTTTGACTCTTTGTCCAAGAGAATCTCATGTGCTAATAATCATGACCCATATGCTGCTGATGGTAGGGCATGTGCTCTGTAAACGTTTACTTTTTCCTTTTTATCATTTTTAATCAATTATTTAAAAGTCAATTTAAATGATTTTATGTAAATTCTCATTTACCTTGTTAGGGTTAAGTGTGAGAGGTGAAGTTCCACATTCTAAGTGAGAGCAACTTTTACATTCTTTTAACAAACTGTACTACTGTGTCTTTTTGAAACGATGACAAATAAAATGGTCCTCCCATCTTTTGAGTCATCTGATTGTCCTCCTTTTTTACCTTTAGATTTTTAATAAAAGTCAATCAATGATTAAAAATAATTGAAGATAATACATATATATTTATTAAGTAACAAATTATATTTTAGAAGTTACAAGATCACCCTTACAAGAAAAAATGGAGTTTTTCCATGGAAAATGTAGGGATGCTTTCCTGTTGCCATTTTTTATGCCGAAATTGCTTGAACCTCCAATGGTGGAGTTGGCGACGATGACAGACAAGATGAAGAAGCAAGCCTAACAGCCCACAAGTTCCAACATGATAGATCCATTGCTGCACTACCCTTGGCTCCCACCATCAACAACAACTATGTGTATTCCATTCGGGAGCCGCAAGGGTTCAAGCCAAGGTAACGCCCACAAGGTTTGCAACTTGTGTGTTGCAAAGGCCAATTAATTAGGGTTTATTGTTGCTACTAACAACCCTAGAGCCTATAGATTTTATTCATAGTTTATTTGACTCAAAGTGAACATTTTTTATCCTCCTTGTGTTATTTTCATTTTAATTTGATGGGGTTCTTTCTTTTTTGAAAGGTATCAGAGACAAGTTGGAGAAAAGAAAGCACGAGGAAAGTGAGAGAAAAGAGACTTGTAACTTTTGCTGAATTTCAACAAATGATTCTTCTTCACACTTTTACAACTGAGAGCAAGACTATATACATGACCATGGTTATAGCTTCTCTGAGTGTTTTCATTTACACACGTGCACAACTGGTAATAACTAACTCCTAACAAACTTCTGACTAACAGAATAACTAACTTCATTTTACTGATTCCCTAACATCCCCCCACAAACTTATGAGTTGAGGGATTCAACTCGAAGTTTGCTACGAAGATAAGGGAACCTGGTGCTGCTAACAGGTTTGGTGAGAAGATCCGCAGTTTGTTCTTCAGAGGGTATATGATGAACCCGAACTAAGTGCTTAGCAACATTCTCGCGTACAAAGTGCAAGTCGAGCTCGAAGTGCTTGGAGTGCTGATGGAAGACAGGGTTGGATGCTAGCATCACTGCACTGAGATTGTCACAGTAGATGGGAGGTGCTGGAACAGATAATGAGAGCTCAGATAAGAGAGCACGAAGCCATGAGAGTTCAGCGACTACTGAGGCGAGGCTCCTGTATTCAGCTTCAGTGCTTGAGCGGGACACGACACACTGCTTCTTTGAAAGCCAAGAGACAATATTATTCCCAAGAAAGACACAGTAGGCTGAGGTGCTTTTGCGATCATCGGGGTCTGATCCCCAGTCGGAATCACAGAATTCCATGAGGTTAAGATTGGGAGACTTGCGCAAATGGATCCCATGAGTGAGTGTGCCTTGAAGATAACGTAAAATACGTTTCACTGCCTTCCAGTGTGTCAGAAGTGGGCGATGCATAAACTGGCAGACTTTATTGACACAGTAGGCAATATCAGGACAGGTGATAGTGGCATACTGAAGGGCCCCAACAACGGACCGATAGAGAGCAAGTTCAGGAAAAAGGTCATCACCTTGGTTCGAGAGTTTAAGGCCAGAGGTCATGGGGGTGGGGGAGGGTTTACAATCAGCCATGTTGGCTTTGGTAAGAAGGTCTTTGAGGTACTTGGTTTGGGATAGATGTAAGCCACCTGAAGTGCTGGACTTGGCTTCAATACCAAGGAAGTAATGAAGCTTACCAAGGTCTTTGAGTGCAAAGGTGTTGTGTAAAGTGGAAATGAGAGAGGAGATGGCTGTGAGGGAGGTTCCTGTGACTATGACATCATCAACATAAACAAGGGCATATAAGGTTTCGGAGGGGGAGGTTTTAATGAACAATGAGCTGTCACATTTGGCAGCAGTGAAACCAATGTGGAGAAAAGTGCTGCTAAGTTTCTCAAACCAAGCTCGTGGAGCTTGTTTGAGGCCATACAATGCTTTATTGAGTTTACACACCAAGTTGGCTTCTCCAACATGAAAGCCTTCAGGCTGAGTCATATACACTTGTTCATTGAGATCACCATTCAAGAAAGCATTATTGAAGTCCAATTGATGAATTGGCCAGCCTCTGGAAAGTGCTATTGTTAGTATTACCCAAATAGTAGCTGGTTTGACAACCGGGCTAAAAGTTTCATGAAAGTCAAAGCCTTCTTGCTGGTGGAACCCCTTTGCAACCAGGCGGGCTTTATGCTTGAGTACTGAACCATCAGGGTTGTATTTCACCCTGAACACCCACTTACAGCCAATGGCATGTATGTCAGGAGGTAGGGGCACCAAGGACCAGGTATTATTCTGGATAAGTGCAGTGTATTCTTCATGCATTGCTGCAAGCCAGTGAGGAGCAGTGAGAGCTTCCTTTGCTGATTTTGGTTCAACAGTGGTAAGAAGAGCTTTGGGTTTGAAAATCCCATTCTTTGCTCTGGTGATCATAGGATGATGGTTGACTGGAGCAGTTGTTGCAGCAAGAATTGGGTCTGAATTTTGCAGAGCCACATCCAACATGTCATGGTTGGAACTGAGTGACCTGTGAAAAGAAGAAGAACTAGCAGAGACAGAAGTTGATAAAGGAGTGTAAGCAAGAATATTATCATTAGTGGAATTCAGAATTGCAGACTTTTGGTCAGATTTGGGAAGAACTAAAGGTATTGCAGGAATGGTAGAAATTGGTGAGGTGGTTGGAGTAGGAAGTAGTGGTTGTTTGTAAGGGAATAATGTTTCATCAAAGATCACATCTCTGGAAATATACATTTTTCCTGTAGGACTCATGCATTTGTAACCTTTATGTTGTGAGGAGTAACCCAAAAATATGCATTATTCAGATTTAAACTCTAATTTGTGTTTGGTGTAGGGTCTAAGGTGAGGGTAGCAAGCACACCCAAATGCTTTGAGAAAGTGGTAGTTTGGTTGTTTGTGGAATAAGGTTTCAAAGGGAGACTTGAAGTGGAGGATGGCTGTTGGTAGGTAATTAATGAGGTGTGCTGCTGTTTGAAAGGCTTCTCACCAAAACTGAATTGTAGAGAAGCATTGGCCAGGAGAGTTAAACCAACTTCAGTAACATGTCTGTGTTTTCTCTCTGGAGAACAATTTTGTTGATGAGCATAGGGGTATGAGAATCTATGATGAATGCCTAGAGGGAGGAGGTGTTTGGTGAAGGCTTGGTATTCTTTGGCATTGTCTGTTTGTAATGTCTTTATCTTAGAGTTTAAATGTAACTCAGCCATGTTTTTGAATTGCATAAAGGCTGCAAATGCTTGAGACTTAGCATGCAATAGATAAAGCCATGTATATTTTGAAAATGCATCCACAAATATGATGTAGTATTTGTGTCCAGAGTTGGAAGTAACAGGTGCTGGTCCCCAAATGTCAGAATACACTAGTTCTAGGGGTGTGCTATAAACTGATTTAGAATAATAGTAAGGTAATCTATGTGACTTTCCAAGGCAGCATGATGAACAAACATTTGGCATTTTATTGATATCACAAGGAATGTTACAAGCTTTGAGTACCATTTGTACAATTTTATTGGAAGGGTGTCCTAGCCTATCATGCCAAACTTGAAGTAAAGATGCAGAATTGAAATTGGAAACTACAGAATTGAAGACTTGTGGAGATGCAGTAGAGGTAGGCTTGCTGGTAGCTTTGGCCAGAGAGGGGAAAGTATATAGATTGTTGCTAACAGTCCCTTAGAGAAGTATCTCCTGGGATGCCTGTGATTTGACAAGACATTTGTTAGCATGGAATTCAAAAAATACTTTATTATCTCTGCAAAATTGTAGTACACTCAGTAAGTTTTTGGTTATGGTGGGCACATGCAACAGATTTTTGAGGACGAAGGAATTGGTTTGTGTCTGCAAGACAGAATTACCAAAATGATGAATATCCATACCTGTTCCATTGCCAATTCTGACTTTGTCAGTTCCTTCATAGCTTGATCTTTGCATCGGATTTTCAAGATCATGAGTAATGTGGTGTGTGGAACCAGAATCGGGATACCACATCGGGTCATACACAGTGGAAGGAGTAGCAAGGTAAGGCTGTGGTGTAGGAAACCTGGATGGAGGCTGATATGAGGATCCAGCTTGAGACAAGTAAGCTTGAGGTTGGCCTTGTGAAGACTGAGGTTGTGAAGATTGATTTGTGTAGTTAGGATTGAATCTATGATAACAATCCCACACAATGTGGCCAAATTTGCCACATAATTGGCATTGTGGTTTACCAGAATTTGTAGATATACCACCTCTGGTAAATCTTCCTTTACCTCTGAAATTGTTGAATCCTCTACCTTTGAAACCTTGATTCTGACCTCTGCCTCGATAGCTTTGAGTCCACTGTGTTTGAGCTATATTAGCTTGCATTGGAGTATTGAGTTGTTCAACTTTGATGCACTTTTCAACTCTATCTTCAATGGAGAGCAGCAAAGACTCCATCTCATCAATTGAATATGGTTCAACTCGAGATAGCAAAGATGTTATGAAAGGATTGTATTCTTCTGATAAACCATCAAATACAGCTTCTATGTATTCTGTGTCACTAATTTCAGAACCAACAGCAGCAAGTTGATCTGAAATTTTCCTTATTTCTAGCAGAAAATCATCCATAGCACCAGTTTTCTTGACATTCTTTAACTGAATTTTGAGTTGCCTGATGTGAGCTCTAGTTTGTACAGCAAATATTGATTCAATTTTCTCCCAAAGTTGAAATGAAAATTCACATCTCACCATTCTTACTTTCAAATTCTCACTCATCGAGGAAAGTAACCAAGACATTAGTAGACTATCTTGTTGTTCCCAGTGAAGAAATTCAGAGGATTCATTACCTGCTTGTTCATCCACTTCATTTGCAAATTTCTTAGGGATTTGATCTTTCTTCAGATACTTTTGCAGCTTGTATCCCTTGATTGTTGCTAGAGCTTCTTGCTTCCATAGGAGATAATTTTCTTTGTTCAGCTTAACTGAAACTGGATTTGAAAAGCCTTGTGGAAGTTGCTTTGCCATTGTTGAGTCACCGAAATTTACTTCAGAACCTTGAGTAGCCATGGATTGGAACCTTGCTCTGATACCATGAAAGGTATCAGAGACAAGTTGGAGAAAGGAAAGCACGAGGAAAGTGAGAGAAAAGAGACTTGTAACTTTTGCTGAATTTCAACAAATGATTCTTCTTCACACTTTTACAACTGAGAGCAAGACTATATATATGACCATGGTTATAGCTTCTCTGAGTGTTTTCATTTACACACGTGCACAACTGGTAATAACTAACTCCTAACAAACTTCTGACTAACAGAATAACTAACTTCATTTTACTGATTCCCTAACATTTTTCTTGGATTATGGGAGTTGAAGATTTTCTTTTGCAAGAGAAAGATAAGTCCACATATATATCTTAAATTGATCATCCTAGTGTCATGAGCATATTCACAGTGGCAATGGAGGGCATGGAAGAAGGAATTGAAGAAAGTTCTTCATCATTCATGTGTGGCTAAAATTGTGCTAGGAGATAAAAATCTTTCACTTCTTTTCACATAAAAGAATTAGAAGAAAACAGTGGACCTAGCTAGAAAAAAGGGATCTAAAATGATTTCGTGAGCCACTGTAATGAAATAGAGGAGGTGTGACTGGTAAAGATATTAGGTAATGGTGGAATGGAAGAGAAGTTGAAAAGGAAAATTAAAAGTTTAAAAAAAAGGTAATTTAGCATTTTAATATTAAATTTTAAAGGATTATCTAATATTACAAAAATACACGGGGACCAACGTAATAGCCACCTTTTGAGAGCAGTTTTTTGAAGTTCAAGGAGTTCAGCAGCTTTTTGAGAGCCACAGCAATATCAAATCAAGCCTTGGTTGGGCTTAGACTTATTGTTTATGTACATAATGGGATGTTCAATTTACATTTTAGTAAATCAAAAGGAAGCAATTTATCTTTTTAGACGCATTTGCAAATTTTTATTTTAGCAAAAGTAGTCATGTAGTTCTTAAATTACTAACCAAATAAACACTGAGACTCGTCTAAGAGTTTGTTTACGAGTTACAAGGAAGAGGAAAATGGAGGTTTTAATTAGAGGCAATGACAATTCTATGCCTCAATGAACTACTCCCCAAAACATATTTTATTAAACTTATCCTGCTTCTCCACTCCTTTGGATTTGAGGCTCGCAAACAATACCCCAAAGCCTCTAATATAGAGGGTGTATTTGGTTAGGGTGTACAATGGGGTTAAAATTTAGCAGAGTAAATTTTCTATAAAAAAAATCATGTTTCGTTAAAATAAGTAAGAAGGAGTAAATTTTCAAAGGGAAAAAATGTTTTTCGATTATGAGAGGAAGCTTTACTCATATCGGAACCAAGGCAAATTTCACTTGCCTCCGCTCCGATTGCTTCCTCCCTTACATATTTACGTTTCCTCCCTCACTTCACTCTCACTCTCTTAGCACTTTGCATTCATGCTTCCTCACCTTCATGCTTCCTCCTTCCCCACTCTCTACCTTCTTTCCCAATAGTCCTTATCTCATTTCCCTCCACTATCACTTTAGTCTCGGCACTTTGCATCTCACTTTGTTCTCGCTCCACCATCGCCTTGTTCTCTCTCTGTCATCACTCCTCTTTCTCTCTCTCCACCATCACTCCGCTCTTGGCAACTCTCTCTCCTCTAAGATGCTAAGTTAGTGATTTACTTCATTGGGCATGGTTTGGGGATTCTACCTATGAAAAACTTTTATATGTTTTTAGAATAAGAAAAAATATTTATTTTACTCCATTTATTAATTGATATTTTAGATATTGTATTAAAAATATAAAAAAAATTAGAAACAATAATAATCTATAATATTAATATATCAATTAATAAATAAAATAGAATAAATATTTTCTATTGTTCTCGTGACACTCGAGTATATCACTTCTTCCTATATACATGCTTCCGGCAGCGCTCGAAAACTGTATCACATATTAAATGAAACGGCACTCCTGCTCTCTACCGATTCACAGTGAATGGCACGTGATCACCCTCTACAAGCTTGTAGTACCTGTTTCATCAAAAACCATAATTTGGTCAGTAACAAAAGTACATTGTATACATATAGAAGAATTTTCACCAGACAATTTTCTGTAAAGAATGCTTCCTTCGCTTTTCAGACGTTAATAATGGATGGATATAATTCATAAGCAGTTAAGCACCCATAGAGAATATGACCAAATTAATGGAATTAGAAAACAACTATAGCAGTTAAGCATTTGCAAATACCATACACAAAATTAGATGATATTGCCATTTATACGGCCTAATTCATTGTCAGCAATATGCAAATATTTTATTGATAAAGTTTTTAATTTAATTTTAACACATTTTTATTACCATCAAATCATGTATTGATAAATAAGAAAATATAATTGACTTTTAGACACCCAGTTTTAGTTCGAAATGCCATCCAAATCGAAAGATTTAGTTAAATAACATGATAAAAAAAAATGTATATTACTGGTGCATTTAAATTAAGAGTTTAATATTAATGCACTCACAATATAAAATTTTTGTATATTATCATCCAATCAAATAATATCATTTGAATGAATTATCAAGTAGTATGTATAAGACTCTTATCTTTATTAATATAGCAACACATGATTAAATAACAGTATAAAAAAGTTTTACACAATATCAATATGAATAAACATTAATTAATGTGCGATTAAAGCTGTGTTAAATGGCAGTTAGTAGCTACGTTTGTGGACCATATAATTACGGGAAAAAGAAAATAATGCAAAATAAACCTCCAAGACAAGATGTTTAACTACATTTATATGGGAATAATATAGGGGCAGTGTGTTACAGACCAAATGCCTGGTTGTAAGCGTTGGTTATCTGAATCTTTTTCAACCAAGCAGCTGGGATGTTCAGTTGGGAAACAAGGATGAGTCATGGATATTGTGTTTAGTGCTCCATCATTGTCTTGCCAGTCTACATCCCTACACAGGTAATTACAATTGTGACAAGATACATTAATTTTGTAATGTGCTAATTTATATCAATTTTTTAAGATGACTATTAATAAAGAATAAATGAAGTATTTAATAAGATCAAGTACCTCACAAATGAAACTGAAAAATAAAGGTCATGCTTAAATTAATGTGTTTGGTATGGAGTACGGTGATGTGTTTGCGTGTTAGACATGTGTCTGTATTTGATCATAAACAAGGTTATTTAAAGGACTTGAGATCTTTTTTTTTTTTTTGAATTTTAAATGATTTCTAGTATTGTTGAATGATACATAACTCATTTTATATAAATGGCATTACAAATAATGAATTATATCCTTTAAATTTTCAGATAAATATATATCATGTTTGTTTTCTATAATTTTTTAAATGTCCCTTATATTCATATCATGTCATTTCTCGTGTTTGTGTTGGTGTTTGTGCTTCATAGGTCTAGAACCATCTAATGTATATTAAAATCTACCTATAGCCTTCACAAGGAGGAGTAACATGTGGAGGATGACACCACTGGCTCATCTGCAAAACTCTTAAGAAGAGGAAGGGGTGAATTTTAGCCATGCTTGAATGAACTGTGAAACCCATGAGCTTCCAAGTGCGCTTGGTAGCATAGCTGAAGTAGTATGTGTTGGGAAATGTACGTAGATGGCGGTTGAGCCTTATAGACCCTTGAATTGTAAGGTCAGGGAGGATCCAATTCCCTGAAGCAAATGGACTTGCATTCCCCAGGAGGTAGTTAACAAGACCCCAAGTGCCCATCTTTTTCCACGACATGTTAAAGTGATCGAACCCAAAATTGTAGTGTTTCTTCAGCCAGGGAATGTCAAACCAGTCACAAACTATCACCCCAATGCGGCAAAGCTAAAGGAGGCAAATAGGTTTCATTGTTCTCCCATCTTTTGGCCTGCAGAGACAAGCTCAAATCGTAGACACTAGCTTAGTTCTAACAGTTTGATAAACAGGAACAATAATGTGTAAAGTCCAACCGCAGAGAGAAAGAGAGAGCCGCAAAATGAGAAGCTGAAAAAAAAAAGAAAAGAAAAGTTGAAACAAGAAAAAGCCACAATTGCTACAGAAGGCGGTGGCTGAAAATGTTGAAGAAATAACGCGTGAAAAGTTTCGTGCAGTAATACGCGAAGCGAATTTTCTTTTGCAGCCAACATTGTGCAGTATGTGTTTACACTGCATGCACCTCTATAAATAGAGGTGAGATTTCATTTGCAAGACAACAACAAGCAGCGAGAGTTAGAGCTGTAGAGAGAAAAATATACAGAGAGTGTATTATTTTTCTGAGAGTGAGAGAGAATAATAGAGAGTGTGAGTAAATCCCTTAGAGTGTAGGGTGTGGGTATATACACCGGGAATATTTTTGGGTATCATCTCTATTGCTCCTTGGTACTGCAAAATTGTAGTATTTGAATAGGAGGGTTCTCACTGGGATACACTATATTTACCTCTTGGGTTAGAGAGTGTGAAAATGATATTTTGTAATTATCCTGAATATAGTGGAATATTTTTCGGAGTTTGTCCCGTGGTTTTTCCTCCGGTATTTGGGGGTTTCCACGTTAAATATTCGGTGTGCAAATTTCTTGATACTGATGTGAATAGTACTATTCGAGAATAGTAAATAGTGGGGGCCCACGTAAATAGTGACCAGTGGGCCCCACTGTAGAAAAATTTACTATTAATCCTAATTCATATTTTCACTGCGCTGCGCCGATTGGTAGATTTAATTCTATCAGATTTAGTTTTGGTACTCATTGCCACATTTTGGCATAATTTAATTACACTGTAAATCAGTCTCTGAGCCCAACATAATGAATATAATTGAATTATCATGTTGGTTGAATACAATGATCAAATTCAGTAGAATCAAACAAGTATATAATCTCCAGAATCAAACGGGATAGCCAGAGACAGAAAATGTACCATCCTGTTTGTTACATTTTCTTTTCTAGGGACTGTTTCGTACTCTCCCAAACAACTTCGAATCCAAAAAAAAGAATAATATATGTATATATATATATATATATTCTCTACGGACTCTTAGGTGCATATATATAAAACCTTACTTAAAATTAAAATCAAGAATTAACAAAGATAACTAAAATTAATGAGCGGCATAACCAAAAGTTAATAATTAAGAACTCACTGCATGCCATCTATATAAGTTCTTGTGGTGCCATTAAATGCTCCGGATAGTGACGTTATGCTTAATACCCAATTCTCTGAAGTGCTTTCATAGCCCTTAAATGCCTGAACACAATATGAATGTCAAAATGAATCTCTAAAAATAAACGATCGGTTTATATATCATGTACCAATAGCATTAGGCCATTAGCACATAAAGCATTAGGAATTGGAATTGAACAAAGCAACCTTATCAGCAAGCATTTGTTGCAAGACGCGAACAACCTGTGCTCCAGCTGACTGCCCAACAAAGTGAATAGGATGATCCTCGTCCCATTCTGGGTAGTGCCCTGTTGGGCTCAGAGACTGATTCACAGTGTAATAAAATGATGCCAATGTGTGGCAACGAGTACCAAAACTAAATCTGATAGAATTAAATCTATCAATCGGCGCAGCGCAGCGAAAATATGAAGAAGGATGAATAGTAAATTTTTCTGCAGTGGAGCCCACTGGTCACTATTCACGTGGCCCGCTCTTTACTATTCACATGGGCCCGCTGGTCACTATTCCCGAATAGTACTATTCATGAATAATACTATTGACACCAGTATCAAGAAATTTGCACACCGAATATTTAACGTGGAAACCCCCAAATACCGGAGGAAAAACCACGGGACAAACTCCGAAAAATATTCCACTATATTCAGGATAATTACAAAATATCCTTTCCACACTCTCCAACCCAAGAGGTAAATATAGTGTATCCCAATGAGAACCCTCCTATTCAAATACTACAATTTTGCAGTACCAAGGAGCAATAGAGATGATACCCAAAAAATATTCCCGGTGTATATACCCACACCATACACTCTAAGGGATTTACTCACACTCTCTATTTTTCTCTCTCACTCTCAGAGAATAATTCTCTCTCTCTCACTAGCAGCTCTTGTTTTTGCTGCTTCGTTGTTGTATCAAATGAATGATTATACTCCTCTATTTATAGAAGTTTTCAGCAGTATGAATGTGCATTTCCTATTACTGCACGGAAGAGAAAAACGCGTACACGGCATTCATTTTCAAATTTTCTAACTGTAGCATTGATGGCTTTTCTTCCTTCAATGTTTTCAGCTTCAACGTTCTCGGCACCGAAATCATCACGCGTGCACAGTAAAAATTACTGTACATGCGTTGAAAATCAAACTCTTCACACGTGAACAGTGATTTCACTGTTCACGCATCGAAATTTCTCTTCTTTCCTTCACATGGCTGGACCCTACAATTCTCCCCCTTTAGCCAATGGGAAATGATCTGGGAGTAATCATCTAGGATCCATGTCGATCAACTCGGCACAAAGTTGAAGCTTATCTCGTGCTACAACTTTCGTCATCATATCAGCAGGGTTTTCATCAGTGTGAATCTTTTTCAGCTCAAATTGCTTTTCTTCTATTGCTTGACGCAACCAATGATACCTGACATCAATGTGCTTTGTCCGCGAGTGATACATTGCATTCTTGCTTAAATCCAAAGCACTTTGACTGTCGCAATGGATAACGGACCTATTCTGCTTCATTCCCAATTGTTCAAGGAATCTTTTCAACCAAAGCATTTCTTTTCCAGCTTCAGTCATAGCAACATATTCTGCCTCAGTAGTGGACAAGGCAACACACTTCTGCAGTTTTGACTGCCAACACACAGCTCCACCTGCAAAAGTAAACACAAATCCGGAAGTAGATTTTGTACTATCCAGATCACCTGCTATATCAGCATCTGCATAGCCTTCCAAAACTGGTTCTGATCCTCCAAAGCTCAAGCACATTCTTGAACTACCTTTCAGATATCTTAAGATCCACTTCACAGCTTCCCAATGGTCTTTACCTGGATTGGAAAGAAACCTGCTAACAACTCCAACCGCATGAGCGATATCTGGCCGAGTACAGACCATAGCATACATCAAACTCCCGACTGCAGAGGAGTAAGGAATATCAGCCACAGCCTTCTTTTCTTCATCAGTCGTGGGACAACTCTTTTTGCTGAGTTTGAAATGATTGGCCAATGGTGTGCTAACTGCTTTAGCATTCTTCATATTGAATCTTCCTAAAACCTGCTCCACATATCTTTCTTGTGACAACCAAAGCTTTCTAGCCATCCGGTCTCGCAAAATCTGCATGCCCAGAATTTGCTTTGTAGGGCCTAGGTCCTTCATATCAAGGACTTTGATAGCTCCTTTTTCAAATCACCAGTCATCTTTGCTTCCTGTCCGACTATCAACATATCATCTACATACAACAAAAGAATGATAAACTTATCACCTGGAAATGTTTTAACATATACACAGTGATCTGCATCTGTCCTGGTATATCCATGACCCACCATGAATGAGTCAAACTTCTTGTACCATTGCCTAGGAGCCTGCTTTAATCCATACAAGCTCTTCTTCAATCTACAAACCATGTTCTCCTTTCCAGCCTCCTCAAATCCTTCTGGTTGATCCATGTAGATTTCTTCCTCCAAATCACCATGGAGAAATGCAGTCTTCACATCTAACTGCTCAAGCTCCAAATCCAAGCTAGCCATCAATCCGAGTATAATTCTAATAGAACTCATTTTGACAACTGGAGAGAAAATCTCATCAAAATCTATCCCTCGCTTTTGACCAAAGCCTTTTACAACCAAGCGAGCCTTGTACTTCACCAGCTTGTTACCATCTTTCTTCAGCTTGAACATCCATTTGTTCTTCAAGGCTTTCTTGCCTTCAGGGAGTTTTACTAGCTCATAAGTATTGTTCTTCTGCAAGGAATTCATCTCTTCTTGCATGGCTTTGATCCACTGAACTTTATCCTTATGAGTCTGAACTTCTTCAAAACTCTCCGGCTCCCCCTCGTCAGTGAGAAGGATATATTCCGATCTGGGGTATTTCTTGGATGGTTGTGGCACTCTATTAGATCTTCTATGCTATGGTGTTTGAGCTTGCTCCCCCTGCTCAACACCTCCTCCATCTCCATCATTATCAATTGTTGGCTCATCATCAACCCCATGATCTTGGACCTCTCCCCCTGCTGTGGCATTTTCTTTAGGAAGAGAGACTGGTGTAAAATCAACTTTACCACCAGCTTCATCAGTTTTCTCTGGAACAGCAGAATCCGACATAATTTCTTGCTCATGACCATTCTGGGTAGTGCCCTGCCATAGCAAATGCATAGTTTAGAGTTAGACATTAGAAAATTGAAAAGGGGAAGAGGGAAGGAATTAAAGAACAACAAAAAATTAAACAAAAAAAAAAGTGAAGGTCTTTGAACCTTGTTCATGGATTCTTCCAAACTGCGAGTGCCCGCAAGCTTTGCTGTGCTCTTCGCCATAATCAACTTGGCCGCCTTTTATATAATAGAACAATTCTCGTGCTCTGACACAAACTCTTTTTGTTAGAAATTCTTGAAGAACTGATTTTTTTTTCTTTCAAATTTACACCTTGCCCTCCCTCATAAAAAACCAAATCAATTAATAATAATAAATTAAACCAAAAATTTTAGAGCTTAAAAGAAAGTTATGGACTTGTGATATTTTTTTTCCTTACAATTGTTGAATGAATTCTAACATCTGACAATAAAATGCAAAGTTTGGACTTCATCGAAATTTTGCATGAAAAAAAATAGTGTAAATTAATCAATTTATAAATTATTTCGATCACGAACCATTTTACTATAAAATGGTGATTCCATAATCTGGTGCTTTATCGTATAAACCTTTTAAAGTTCATTGAATCTCAATTATTTTGTCTTGAGTCGGTCTATTATTGGATGACATTTTTTAATACTGTTCTTTTCTTTCATAAAATTTGAATTAAAAACTTATTTAAAAGGAACAAGTGTCGAATATTTGGACCAATACTTGTAGCTCATAATTGGATTAAACTAAAGCTTTCTACAATTCGAAGGTACAACTGTTTAATCTTTTCTTCATTGACAGATGACCAAAAAAAAAAAGACAAAAATCGTTCAACCATTAAGAAAAAGTAATATGAAATTGATGAATTCCAAGTCAAGAAATGGTACCAAGCTGACAAGAACAATGAAATGGTACCAATAAAAAAATGGTGGGATGACATCCAGTGGCTACTTCACTAGGATGGCCCATGTTAGGTTTTTATAACTCACCGATCGCAGACACTGCTTAAAGACCCCAAATCGGGGACGAGAACTGTTTGATCGTTGTTCTCAGCCCCAGCAAAGTTTGGTAAAGAACCCAATCTCTGAGAAATCAATTGTAGCAAATTAAATTAAAGGGACATGCACTAGGATTCATTAGAATGGAGAAAGGGAGGCCCAAAATCAAAATTAGAATGGAGAAACAAAAAGTGAGTTTTAAATCTTTAGATAAAAAACAAAGAAACTGGACCCAAAACCATAAGAAAGGGAAAGGCTGGGCTAACCCGTTTTCCAAATTTAAAAAACCCATGAACCCACACAATAGGAGGGAGATCACCCGCTTTGGTTTCTCCATGTGCTTTGGACGTTCTCTCTTTGACCTTAACCTTGCTCTCCCCACTAGGCTGCTTCTGAAAATGAAAATATTCCCCGAGAGACTGAGGGAGATCTCCAGCAACAGCCGAGCCAAAGAAGTAAAACCCACAAAGCAAATGAACCAAGTAGCTCACGAACAGCTCCACGATCTGCTGATAAGCAATCCAAAGTTTGATCATTTTTGCATGCAGGACCAACACCCCACCTGCCCTAAAGATGAAAAAACTACTTCACAAACACAGGTGACAGGACCCTTCTTTATTTTTATCCTCAAGAAAAAGAAGGAAGTTGGCAGCAGCTTAAAGGGAATCATGCAAAAACCACTTCAACAGTTGAAGCTAGCCGGCAAGCAAAGCAAAGGCCTCTCCATTATTTGTACACCATAATTTCCTCTATGTACAAAAATACAATCCTATAAAAGTGTGCAGGTATGTTTGTGATGAACATTAAGAAAGCCTGATACGCCTCCTCTTCTTAAAATAAAATTGCCTGTTCCCACACCCACGTTTTCTGCGTTTTCAACCCAATGGCCAATCACATAGCCGAACCTTCCGTCCATTCTTTATTTGTCTATGGGGATGCGGATGACTAAACAAGAACAATAATCAAATAATAATTATCAACAAAAGGTTCAGGCTAGCCTGGTCCGGCATTGTGACATATATTTCGCGGCACTTATAATTCCAATAATCTATATTTAGACTCGACGTTCAAATCAAGCTCAACCCCAGCAATTATATTTGAAACACTTATCTCTCACTTTTATCCAGTTTATTGTGAATGTATCTAGATTTTAAGTGTTACGCTGCTACACCCTTTTCCTATACATATGCCTCTTTCTTTGATTCTACTGTATTAGTCTGAAACAATCTTGGAATTTTATTTTTTTTCTCTTTGGTTGGGGTGTTTGTGGGGGGGGGGTTTCAAAAAACAATCTTGATGCTGAATGCACGTATTTGACTTAGAATAAGCGAGATATAAAGAGCAGAAAGCCAGAAACAAGAATGATGCCAGCTGCGTGAAGAAAAAAGTACGTCTAACAAGCCGAGATCTGAACAATAGTATTTGATATTGAGAGCATGTGTATACACTATTGTGATATTGTGATTGTGACAATCTATTGACCCAGGCCGCTGATACCTCTCACAATTCTACAAAATAATTGATGGTATAAAAATGAGAGGGGGAATAGTGAAATTTACATTTACAAAGGTGCGGGATGGAAATGAATGACCTATTTAATTTCTTTTCTCATGTTTCTCTTTCTAATTGAATAAGCTGGGAAAGAGTGAGAGCTAGTGATGGACTTCATTAGGCAATGTTGGACGCTTCTTTCTGAATACGTGCTTCCTGCACCGTTCGAAAATACTGTCATAGATTAAGTCAAACTGCACTCCTGCTCTCTCCCGGTTAATAATGAATTGTATGTGATCACCCTCCACAAGCTTGTAGTACCTGTTTCACCAAACACCATAATTTGCTCAGTGCACACAATAATTTCTCAGAAGTATATATATATACACACACACACACAGAGATATATAATGTTAAGTTAAAAAAAAAAAAGGTCTTAATTTTGAAAACTAAGTAGCACATATTGGACACTACACCAGACTTAATGACATTACTCAATAGGTAGTTTGCAACCAGATTCCTTCATTACTATTATTCAGGGCGCATTCAATCCAGAAAACTTCTGGAAAGAATACTCCTTTAGCTTATCTGATTATGAACTTTACTAATGGAAGAGAATCGTCCACATGCCAATTTTTACAACCACCCCCCCCCCCCAAAAAAAAAAAAGAGAGAGAAAGAAAGAGAGCCGGATCAATATAAAATGAGTATAGGAATTAAGCATTTCCAAATATCAGACTAAAAATTAGATGGTAATGTCAATTATATCAGCAACATACGTCTATGTTAATTACAACTTACAAGTCAGGGCACTGCTTTATGTAATGATCTAATGTAACCAATTTAGTTTGCCCAAGATTACCGCACTATCAAAGTTAGTTTAAATGGTGGCTACTGGTTAGAAGCTAATAATTGGCTGATCAGCGTCAATAGGTTGTAGACCACAACAACATAATTCCAGACATAAGCAGGCAATCCAAAGTCAAGCTACTATTAATGTGTTATGTAGTACTAGTATTATTGGGCCAGGGCCAAAAAGAATAACATGGTAGTAGTTTTGCATACCATATTCCCGGTTGTAAGGGCTGGCAGTCAGAATCCTTTTCAACAAAGTGGCTGGGGTGTTCAATTGGGAGGCGAGGATGAGTCATGGATATTGTGTTTAGTGCTCCATCATTGTCTTGCCAGTCCTTATCCCTGCACAGGCAATCACATAATACTTCATTGTTCAAGCTTTCCATAAGTACATGTCTGTTTGTTTTCTGTTTTCATTTTTTGCTTTCATTTCCCATTTTCAATCAAAAGAAAAAAAAAATCCTTGTTTTTACTATTTCATTCACAAAATCTTGAAAGATAGGAAACAGACTGAAAATAAGGAACGGACACTGACACTAAACAGGCCTTATGACTCTGTTATAATTACTGCCAAGTGAAGGTGAAAATAATATCCAATGCGTTTAAGAACCCACCTGTAGCCTTTATAAGGGGAAGAAACATCCGAAGGATGAGACCACAGGCTGATCTGCAAAACTCTTATAAAGAGTAACGGGTGAATTCCAAGTATGCCTGAAGGAAGTGTCACACCCATGACCTTCCTAGTACGCTTGGTCGCATAGCTGAAATAGTATGTGTTTGGAAAGGTACGCAGATGGCTGTTGAGTCTAATAGTCCCTTGAATTGTGAGGTCAGGGAGGATCCAATCTCCTGAAGCGAATGGACCAGTATTCCCTAGGAGGCAGTCAGCAAGACCCCACAGGCCCATCTTTTTCCATGACATGTTGAAGTGATCAAACCCAAAATTGTAGTAGTTCTTCAGCCAGGCAATGTCAAACCAATCATATATAATCGCCCCAATGCGGCAAAGCTGCAGTAGGCATATAGGTTTCAATGTTCTTCCATCTTCTGGCCTGAAAGTAATTGTGCCTAGCTTAGCACTCACAGCTCATTAAATGTAGCCTACTCTTTGGTGATTTGCAAGATATACTAATATGAAAGAATGTTGTTTGTTGAGAAGCTTAAACAATTCAGTTGAAGCAAGAATTAATATCCTAAAACAACAAGCATAACCCAAAAGCCTTTTGTGTACCATCCCGGTTAGTAATCTCTTTTTCATTCCATTTTTTTCCTTTTTCAGTTGGAACAGTTACATGCTGTCTCTGACATCCATTGTGAAACCAAGATAAAATGAAAACAGCTAGCTATAGTCAACAAATATAAAGTATATACACTAGTTATTAGTACTCACTGCATGCCATCTAAGTAGGTTCTTGTAGTCCCATTTAATGCTCCAGATAACGCTGTTAAGCTTAATACCCAGTTCTCTGAAGTGTTTTCATATCCCTTGAATGCCTGAAGACAATATGAATATGGAATTATTAAAAACTTGAAAATCAACAAATAAAATACAATAAAATAAAAAAAGGAACCTCTTTTTATGGTAACAGGACACGAAAAATTAGGAGCAACCTTGTCAGCAAGCATTTGTTGCAGGACACGAACAACCTGTGCTCCAGCTGAGTGCCCAACAAAGTGAAGAGGGTGATCCTCGTCCCATTCAGGGTAGTGCCCTGCCATCCCAATTGCACAAACAAATGCAACATAAAGTACGAAAATTACAAAAAAAAAAAAAAAAAAAAAGAGGGGAAGAAAAGAGCAACAACAAACAAAAAAACATTAATATGCCCTCGAACCTTGTTCATAGATTCGTCCAAACTGCGAGTGCCCGCAAGCCTTGCTGTGCTCTTCACCATAATCAACTTGGCCACCCTTTAGATAATAGAACAGTTCCCGTGCCCTGAGACACAAAATAAAAATAAATAAGTAAATAAAGGGTTGCACAAGCATGCACAACAGAACCAATTAAGCGGAAAAACCATGAATGAACATCAAACCTAAAAAACAAAAGAAGGTTTTAAGGGTTATTAAGCCTCAGAAACTCACCTATCGTAGACACTAGTTAATGACCCCAAATCCGGGACAAGAACCCTTTCATCTTTCTTCTCTGCCCCAGCAAAGTATGACAAACCACCCAGTCTCTGAGAAATCAGAGGATGAAAATGATGCAAAATGACCCCAAAAATAAATAAAAATAAAAAACCCAGAAGTGAAATTCTGAAATTGAACAATATTCATTAGAAGGGAGAGCAAAAGAAATGGGCAAAGAGAGGAAAAACAGTGGTGCACGAACATACCCCTTTGCCAAATCCAAAAATCCCATGAACAAGCACAATAGGGGGAAGATCATCAGCATTGGCTGCAGTCTCAGGCCAAATAGGAACCGTTGTCTTGTCTCTGACCTCAACATTAGTATTCTTCATATTAGGCTTCTGGAATAATATATCATTGAGTGCCTCTGATAGATCTCCAGCAACAGCTGAGCTGAATATGTAAAACCCATAAAGCAAATGAACCAACGCGCTCACAAACAGCTCAACCAATTTCAGCCACGCAATCCACAACCTGGTCATTCTTCCTTCCAACACCACCCTCTAAGATGATCAACAAAGACCCTTCCTTCCTTTTAGCCTTCCCCCAAAAAAAAATAAACAACAACAACAACAAAAGAAGAAGGCTCTTTGCAGCAGTTTAATGGGTTAAAAGAGAAAGAAAAAAAAAAAGACAGTTTCAACACTTGAAGCTGCCAGAGACCCTCCTCCTTCCAGAATCTATCTTCCCTCTATGCTCAAACCATATATAAGGTTAATGGTAATCATAATTATAATAATAAAACCTTCACGCGCCCTTCTTTCTTTTGTTTTGTTTAGACTTTGAATCCCATGGTGTTTTCCCACATTTTCTTCGTTTTCTACCTAGCCAATGCGAGTGGCCAATCACAATAGCTTACCCTTCCTCTATTCCTTTTTTGCCCACGGGGCCGGCTGCGAAAACCAGAGGGATCAATAATTTAAACAATTTTCTATTGGAGTCAATTAATAATTAATAATATAATATTGTCTCTGAAAAAAAAAAACAGAGAGAAAAGAAAAAAGGCTGGTCTTGAATTATGACACTTGTCCTAGCAAGGGCCTCAATACCCAATTTAATGTGTCAAAATCAATCAATGTGGGTACCACTAAAATTGGAAGGAATTTAGATAGTATTAAAATATAAAAAAGCGCCAATTTTTCGGCTAGGAGTTAGGGATGAAAGAGCAAGGATAATTGAAAAATTGGATTGATTTGGGAATTTTTGAGATTGAGAATGCAATGCAGTAATGAGATTCTAGGCGTTTCTTTCCAGGTCTAGTGTGCTGTAACAGAGCTGGAAGGTTCCCCGGTTACCAAACCAACCCCAACTGCATTCACCTTATCCATTCAATCTTTGTCTCATTTTTTTTTTATTGAAAATCCAATATTCCCCAAAAAAAAAACAAATAATAAAAAAATAACTATAAATCCGATACAAACGATTGATTATTCGTCGGAGTTGGAGGTTGGGCACTTGGCACATTCCGACTGATGAATGACCATGAATTGGATTAACTGTTTTTACGAGGGAAATTTATTGATTAATTAAATACTCATCCAACTTAACATCCACACAAATGCTCCAATTTTCAGTTCCACAATGTTGTGTGTGATTTATGCTTGTTATTGACCTTTTTATTTTTTGGTGATTAGCTCTTATGAGTTTACAGACCCTTTTTTAATTATCTAATCTACTTTATAGTAGATAATAATATTTAATTTGATAGCTTAATTGAGAAACAAATGTATAAGTTATATATACTAGTAAAAATAGTCTTCAGTATTTATAAAGTGAGTAAAGACTTAAATAATTATGGGTTTTTACTAGAAATCAAAAATAGAATTTTTTTAATTTCTTAATATATTTAATGTATTACAATTTTTTTTTTAGTTACTTAATTAGTGTCCTCAGTACTAGTCAACAAATAAAAAAGTCCTTTTTTGTGGTGAATAAAAAAGTTACTTTGAGAAGTCATTGAGAAAATAATATTTTATTAAATCAGCTATCCGTCAAATTAAAGATACGTAACTTTTTATTGTTAAGTTTTTATTATTTAATTTAATAAACTATGGGTACAAACTCAAGAGGAAGAATAAAATTAAATATTACAATAAAAAAATAGAATCAAATATATCAATTATTAAATTATAAATATAATTTTTGTAATTTATAAGATTTATAATATTAAAAGTATACTTTGTATTAATTTATTTTATACTAAAAAGTTTAGATAAAAATTATTTATGATCTAAAAGGTACTTTTAAATAAATTATTTTATATTTAAATACATGGTAAAAACTTACCAACATAAATACATTATGGAAAAAAATTTAAGTTGAGTGTTTTAAAAAAAAAATCTTGAAAAGGCAAGTATTTCAACTTATCAAAAATACTAAAAATAACTGTTTGATAAGTAATAACTTGTATAATTAAATGGAACAAGAAGTAAAAATTATAACCTTTTTTTGAAATGTTAAAATTGTAACTTTTAATTTTCAAAATGTTAAAAAAATTATAAATTATCCAACAGAAACTTACCATAAATGATAAATATCACATAAACTTTAAAAAAAAAAAAAGAATCAAACACAATTAAGCATCTATCTCCTAAAATAAATCTATGCAAAGGAATTTAGATACCATGTCTAGCGGTAGATATGGGAAAATAAAATAAAACACAATTAATTTTCTTTTATAATCGTGGTGATATATCACTCACTCACGAGCATTAAGTAGAATAATTGCTAGTGACCCTACGCAAAAAATTAGAGCGTAGCTTGCACGGCTTCAACATACACAATTTGGGTAGGTGATTCAGCGCCTCTTCAAAGCCATGTGATGATTGCGTGGCACGTGCAGATTCCGTGTAATTTCTATTTTGCGGTATTTCTTAGAGTAATAAACAAACATTTTTTTGGGAAGAAAACAAAATGCGGTGCAAGTTGAAGCCGTGGGGCGTCACAGTCCGTCCCTGCGGCTCCCATGTTATTGAGATGATAATCATAACAATGAATTTGTTTGGTGAATGAATCTTTTTGTCATTTGTGCCCGCTTCTAGCTTTTGCATTACGCTAATTTCAGCTTGTTTCGTTTGCAACGAGTATTACGTTGCATCCAAAAAATTCCAAGTTAAACAAAATTGAAAGTGTTTGGTTTGTCACTTTAACTTCAATACAAGTATTTTATTTTTAAACAAAATTGATTTCAATAAAAGCTAAAAATTTTGATTTTTTCTTTCCTATGTTAGCATATTTCTCAAGCACAAGTCAATTCTTTTAAAATCAATTCTTTTAAAAATATTTCTATCAAAATTCAACTC
Organism: Dalbergia cultrata; assembly: GCA_031216105.1. Taxonomy (NCBI): domain Eukaryota; kingdom Viridiplantae; phylum Streptophyta; class Magnoliopsida; order Fabales; family Fabaceae; genus Dalbergia; species Dalbergia cultrata. The sequence continues at coordinate 706,139 of CM062344.1, read as the reverse complement.
AAATGAACTCTTTAACCTTGGTTTGGAAAACAAGAAAATGGCAGGAAAGAACTGTTAAAAAAACAAAATGGACAAAATGAATTTTTTTTTTTTTTCATTTGAAACGAGAGATAACAAGGGACGAGAGAAAAAAAAGTGAGTTTCCTTTTTTTTTCTTCCGCATTTTGGCAAGAAAACGCTACAAGATGAGCTTGACATGATAATTTTTTAGTTTTGCCCCTAAATTCCTTCTTATTTTTACAGCGCAAATATTAAGATTGTAATTCACATCTAATCATATTTTTTTCTTCAACCAAACATTATGAGAGAAAAAAAAAATTTCTCTTCTCTTTTTAATCTCTCCTCTTTTTTTCCCTCTCATTTTCTCTTATCGGCCATCCAAACCATTAGTGAAAAATCCATATTTAATAATATAGTGATATTTTAATCAAAATTTATTTTTAATTCTTACTTTTAAATGAACTATTTTTTTATTATAAGAATACATCTAAGTACAGTAGACGTATACAAATATTTCTCATAGTCTAGTTCAGCTAAAACAAGCATTCTTTTTATTCGGGTTTTGGAGTTTTCAAAAGATTTAGCTCACTTAGGAACATTAACAAAGTTGCTTTGCATCTTAAACACCGGAACATGCTGTTGGATTAACCATTATTATGTCTGATTTGGTTCTTATTTTATTCTTCCTTTTATTTTTTTATTTTTAGCCGCGGGAGTTCTTTTATATATTTTGTTCGCAAAAGCATAGGCTTGTACGCGTTGACGTTGAAATTCAAAGCATCCAAAATGTTCTAGTGGATCTGTTTTAGGTCACCAAATTTGAAATTTCATTGGGGCCACTACTGGTCGTCAATAACATTGTCCATTCTCCCTGCGGGAAGTAAATTGCTTCGCTGCACAGACGACGAACAATGACTATATTCAATTGTTCATGCAATTAGGAATCCAATTTGTCTTCGTTTTTCTTCTCTTTTGATTCACGGAAATTTTTTCGTTCATGTAACTGGTCAAAGCGTTCGAGAATTAGTCTCAGTTTAGCTTAACAAAATCAAATTAGTTAATCTAATTTAAGTGAGTTTGCTCAATTTTTGTTTTATGAAAGAAAAATAATAGTCAACTTAAACCAAAATGATGAGAGTGATTTTATTTAAGTCACCAAGTTAAAACAAGGACACTTTTTTTTTGTTTAGTTGTCTAAGGAAACATCATATCATATACCATCTATCATATTCTAAAAACAAGTAATAGAAGTAGTGGAATGTCAAAATTTCAAATTGATTTTCTCACTTTTCAAAAAATTAGATAAATTGGTCCTTAAGTATTGTTTTGTACTTTTTTTTATAGTTGTATGGATTTATATGAGAAATCGATGTATTCCTTTTTTTTTTTAAGACAGTGAATGGCCAATTTAAAATTTTTAAATTTTAAGAGATTATTTTATCCATTAATATATTTTTGACAAATTAAAATGTGTATTTTATCTATATTATACTATGTTATCGATATATGTGTCTCCACTATGAGATAACAGATATTGATAGCCAAGTACTATTAGGCATTTATATTGCAGATTGGCAGTAAGAGAATGCATATTGAAAAAAGGTATTTGTAATGCATTCATGAGATGTCTCTTCCACTATTTGAATTTCAAATTTTAAATTGATTAATATATTTACCCAACATTCTCTTTTCAATAACCTCTTATTCTTGCTGATTCATTAGGACAACAACAACATTGCTTCCAAGCTCTTCCCTTCTCCATCTTCTTATTCATTCATGTCTCCCGTATTCAATTTCTCTTCAATCCTTTTTCCATCTCCTTTCTATTCCAAGAGTCCCAAGAGCAATTCATTTTCTTCCAATTTCATTTCTCCTTAATCTTTGCTTCTCCCTCTTTTATTTCACAAATAGCTCTATCCCTTTCACGTGTATGTTTCTGTTGATGCCTTTTTTCTCAATCGTGCAATCTAGCATCAATCGTAGCTAGATTCTTCATTGTCTTTTGTGATACTTAAGGTTTATATATCCTTGGTTAAGCCTAACACAATCTTTAAGTACCGAATATCCCTAGTTTGCTAAAAATCACCAAGTTGCTAAAGTCTATATTTTTTATGCATACAAGCTTGTTGTAGCAAGTCCCTTGATCCTGAGACAGATCCAAAACGACACAGTTTTATTTTATTGATCTCTCATTCTATAAATACACATCCCCACTAGTCCCAAATGCAGAACTCTAGCCTCCCTTTGGTCATCTTCCACCTATCTTACATAACTCCAAACCTTTTTCCTCTTCCCTAATCATTGGGTAAATTTTTTTTTTTTGTTTTTTATTTTGTCAAATTCTTCTATATTCTTCCATGCATGGAGCTAAGGCTCCCCCATGCGCAAATTTTGCATGATTTTCCTCCCCCAAATCTACCCTATCGTGTTCTTGGGTGTTTTATGAGTTGTTTTTTGTTCTATGGCAGTTGTTGGTATCATTTCTAGCTTCCAAGATCAAATGGATAGTACCCACACACTCTTGGCTCCAAATAGTAAGTGGGTTTGAACTCAACCTTATTTTTAATCATTATAAGCATGTTCTAAGTACTATGATTGCTAAACATGAATTTATAACTATAAATATGATTTTATAAGTTATGTCAAGTCTAGTAAAATTTTGGGTTTTGATTATAGCATGAAAATTATATTTTAGAAAACCATGGGACTATGATTGATATGTTGTATTCCATGAAAATATTTTATTCGCTCAAGAAAAGATTTATGGGAAAAATGTGAGATCTAGTAAGCTACCAAAATTGTTAGATAGATATTATGGATTTCCTAATTATGCTTTTTGAATGCCTAGTTATGTTTTAGTGGAAAAATATGTTGAGTTCAGTATGATTAATCTCCATTGACAGACCTATTATAATGTTTTACGAGTTTCCATATTTACAAGGTCATGTTATCTTAAAATATGATTTTAGAATTTCAGTTACGCATTGTTAAAAATATTGAATAAAGTATGATTCGGAACATTGACCATATACATATTCTGTGGGTTTTTGAAATCACCATATTTGCAAGTTGGTGATACTTTAGGCATGATTTTAGAACCCTAGTTATGCTTAACAGTCAGCTTGTTGGAATTATATAAATTTAGAGCTTTCAGAGTTTTCATATTTATTCAATCAAATTGCAAAGTTAGTTTTATATGGTAATTATAGAGAAACAGATAGTGAGTTAATGGTTGTGAGATTGCTATTAACCTTGATACCAAATTGTCTGTTAAAGAATAATCTTGTCCCTTCAAACTATTCAAAGAGTGGAAACTAGCTAGTTAGGTGTCTGTCTAATGGGACCTTGTTAGATGCCCTATAAAAGTTCATGGATAACACACACACACACACACACACACACACATATATATATATACAACACTAACTATTGATTGTCCCACATGGGTGACGGATGAGAATCTATTCATTGAGTCTAATGACTCATCCATTTTCCTTCCTCTTTATGGTTATAGTTACAGATCCAGTTATTGTTCAACCACCGTTTCAGTAGATTGCAATTGTTCCAATGGTGATTTTTACTTTGCGGCAAGACTTAGATTAGGGTTATGTTATATTAGAGTGCTTCAATAGTTGTGAAGACAAGATCTAAACCATGCATTCTAATTTCAGATTATATATTTAAATTTTAGAATTTATGACTTTCTTCATATGTGTTTAGCTTTCAAGTATTAAACCGATTTCCAGATTATGGCTATGATTATTAAATGGAACAATTTATATTTTCACAAATTACAGTAGTGCATGTTAAATTTGATTACAATGAATTCATGGTTATGTACATTGAAACATTTCAACTTTACAAATTTGAATATTATGCTTTAAATAGATCATAATTTGATGATGATTTATATTAAATTATATTTTAAGTATGAAAATCACGTTAATTTATGTATTCAGTAAGTCACATTACCCATAAGATTTACGTGAAAATCCAGTCCTTCACATACCGATCATATTCCTTGGTCGGGTTGTAACATCTTCTCTAGTTGGCTATTATATTTCAAGGTGAATGTTTGGGTTTTAATAACTTAGATGACTTATCGAATGACGGGATGAACCCTAGCATTTTTGTTTTCAAGGGATGAACCCTGACACTTCCTTTCCTTTGTTTTGAATTTGCACAACAAATGAGAGACGGAGCAAGGTGGATTACGGTATGGTGGAATTGGCATTGAACTGAAGCTTGCAAAACATCAATTTAGTATCCAAAACATTTATGATAGCAATATAATCTTTGAAAAGTTAATGGCCATTTCACATTAATCTAAATATTAGCCATGGTTAATTAACAAATCATTAATTGTTGTTAGATTTATTGTGTTATTATTATGTTATATAATATATCACATTAAGAAGAAACGGAAATTGATTTTTTATCGATCAAAATTAATATCCTATAACTCTTTTGAGAGTCAATATAAAATTTATCTCAATAGATTATGTGACACTTCTTTAAATAGCATGATACATCAAACATCAATTGACATTTTCTTGATAGAGACTATAACATTTGGATTGAAGTAAAATGAAAATTAACCTTTAAGAATAACAAATCTCTTAAAATCTTTTCAATCTTTTAGAATCTTTTAACAAATCTTTCATAATTATTTTTTATGCCACGAAAAAGGAGAGTTGAAATCTTTCTAGTCTTTTAAATTCTAAATCTTTTAGAATTTAGAATTTAAAATCTGTTAACAAATCTTTCATAATTATTTTGAGGGAGAATTTAGAATTTAAAATCTTTTAACAAATATTTCATAATTATTTTTAGGGTCAATTAGAATTTAACTTCCCTTTTTTTATGTCATGTTGTAACTTTTTATTTAAGACATCATGTATTACTTTCACTATTGTTGCTTTGACAAGCACCATAAGTTGTAAGTCACTTTCTATGGAAAGAGTGCGATGTCACATTAATAAAATTTTAGTTGAATGAAAGTGTGAAGTCGTGAAGTGAATGATCTTTACAATGTGGTTTCTCGAAATTATGAGTATACACCATCTAAAATTTGTTGATATATAAAGATTGATCATTCAATATTGTTTTTTTTTTTTTTTGATAGTATATAAATAGTGATCACCTGTTGAATGAAAAGCGATATTATTGAAATTGTACGCGGAGAAGTGCACCACGTGAGGAGGCAGATGACATATATAAATAAAAATTAAAAAGTGCAAAGAGCTGTAGACAGAGGACAATTTGATGACTCATCGCTTGCGTGTCTAAACTCTAGAACCTTCCCTTACCCCCAATATCAATTAATCATCACGTGCTGTATCCACGAATGATGAATGCCGAATCAATAACTCATTCGTCTGATATTCTGTTTTTTCCAAACACAAATTTATATAAAATTTTATATTTATTCAGTGCATCTTCGACCTCACTATTTGTAAGATTTATGCATTTAAATCTCGAAAAGGCACAACTGCATAGTATTAAAAAAAAAATTTAAAACGTGTGAAAAATTAATTTAAGAAATCCATTTTTTAGTTAAATAATATTCTAAATAATAAGTATAAAAATAAATTTTGTTTATCAATATAAAAATATATATGATAATATGACAATAACAATAAAGAAATTTGTATTATCAATTGAATTAATTTTAAAATATATATATTTGTTAGAAGGAGGAAAAAAAAAAAGCTGTGGCATAATGAAGACGAGGTTGGGGTGGGAAAAAAAAATGGAATATGTTTAGCCGCTTGGTCGGTGGCTTGTTGAGTCGCGCATTATCTGACGCATTAAATTAACGCACCGACGATGGCGGCAGGTCAATCCCTACAACATTATAAATTCTGCTTTATGGGCAAATTAATTATTTACAAATGCATTGTGAAAAATTGAGACGTCAATTAGAAAAATTATATTTTCGTCATTTTTTATTTATTAAACACTGCATTGTGAACATTAATTATAAAAGCTAAGCAGTCATAATAATTAGAAAAGCTAAACCGTTATAAGTGGTTTAAACAAATTTTAAGGGTTCGTTTGGGTAGGGTTTTTCAAAAAAAAAATCACTTATATTTTTAATAGATTTTTTTTATAAAAAATTATTTTACATTAGAATAAATAATTTGACAAGTATTTATAATTATTTACATTGAATAGAAGGGGGCCGCTAAACTAATAATTGTTATTTTAACTCATTTTTAATAATATGAATATTTTTCTTCAATTTTTTATGTTTTGATAATTTTTTATTTTGTTAGACTCTTCCTTTTAATTTTTTACTCATTTTTTACATGAAATTTATTAAATTTATATTTTTGCATAAGGACCACAGATTGAATCTCTTAATTTAAAATAGTATCAACGTATATGAAAATACAAAAGGTAAAAGGTAATATATAAATCATAAATTGTATCTACAAAGACTATCAATTTATTTGTTCACTTTTTTAAAATTATTTTTTTAATCATACATACTTACTACTATGTATTGTATTATAAATTTTAAAAGTAGTTTAATATTTATATATCAATAGTTAATTAAATAAATTAATTAAAAAGACTTATAATATTTAGTGGTCCTCACTAATAAAAATTATAATTAGTATTAAACATTTTGAAACAAAATTAATAATCATTTAATAAAATTCATATAAAATTATTCGGATCACATTTTTTAAAAATAAAAAATTTCAAAAACACAAACACAGATTTATTAAAATAAGATTTATTTAACAATGTCAATAATAATTACTTGAATTGATACAAAATGAGTTGAACAATACAAAAGTAATAATAAATTATTAGTTTAACTATGAAAGAAAATTATGAAAAAAAGAGAAGGGTAATTAAGGACAATAAAATGACAATGCATTAATTTGGGACCGAAAATAGCCACTTCTTGAATAGAAATGATTAAAAGTCATAAGTGATTTAAACAATTGTAAATTAGGTCATTCAACATAAACGACACGCTTCGATTCCAATGTTAATAAACTTTTTAAAATATAAACTATTTTTTTTCTCATATAGGCTTGAGCTAATGTCAGAAAACTAGAAATATGTTTTTATCCTTGAAATCAAGATTTCATCCAGATGAGAAAATAAGATGTTGGAAATAAAATAAAAAATATTAATTTTAATATATTATAAATATAAAATTTTTATATTATTAGTTAATTACATATTATTATATGTAAGATTTTTGGGCTAGTAGATGTGTGTTAAATACTTTTATATTGACAATACATTTACATGAAATTCATAAAGCAATACTTGTTTTATTCACATGATGTTTAGATGAAAACATAAAGTGAAAAAAAAGTAATATTTTTTGTTTTTGTTAAAAAAAACACAAATAATTTGAATAACATATATGCCCTTGTTATGCATGGTTTTTTTTTTTTTGGTATAGATCCTGTTATGAATAGCAGAACAGAACCAAAAAACAAGAGAGGGAGCAAAGGAATAGCAGAACAGAAAAAAAAAAAAAAGCAGAAGTCTTTCATTGGAATATATGCTGTGGCGTCCTCCTCCATCGCGCCTCCACAGCCACCGAATGCTCGACATAGCTGACACACCGTCATCGTGAGCTCCGCTTGCGAGCGACCATGACCTCCGCTTGTACCACTGTCGCTCACCCCAGCAACCAACAGCAACAGCCGTAACCACTACGAGGCTGCCGCTGCTCTTCCTTTCTTTGCCGGCGTCACGCAATCCGCGACGTCATCGTTAAGCTCCGCCCGCTCCAGATATGCAAAGCCGTGGACTGCCACCTGTTGGAATAATTTTGTGGACTGATATAAATCAATGTTGAATTTAATTTAGACCTGTCAAACAATCAGAGTTTATTGTTTAAGCCCAATAATTTGTGATCAGTGTTGCTGTTGGGCTATTTATTGTTAAGCACTGTTTATTGTAGGTTTACGAATTAACTTTGTGTATGGAACTTTCTTATGATAGGTTCTTGGCCGATAGTTCTTCTTGACAAGAAGGCCCTCCTCTGGAATATATAGAGTATTTGGTTGCCCCATTTATACTATGACACACAACCTAATATGGAATAGGAGGAGTAAATCTCCTAATTCTCTTTATTGGATTTCTCTCTGATCCCTTGCGTTTGCTTGCATTTTGTATGTTAGGTTAAGAGACAATTACGACTCTGTTGTCTTCCTCCTCAGCCCTTCCAGGTAACTCTAATTCAATCTTTCTGATTATTATTGAACATGTCATACTCAATATTAAATTGATCTTTGGGATATAAGAATTTTATTTGTTGTTTATATCATCTGATATATATGAAGTTCCTTCACCACCGGCCCATCATTGTCGCCTCCACTTGCTGTGGCTATCTCTCTCTCTCTCTTCGCACCACCACAGGCAGCTCCCATCCTGTCCCCGCAAGGTGAGTGCCGCTGCTCCCTTTGCCAAAAATGGAAACCCCAAAACTCTATAGTTGAAGGAGAGGGCGAGGAATGACGAAGGCAACGTGCAGGCGTAGCACTACGCCCTCAGATGCTGTTAGCCACACCTTAAAAATGTGCTTACCCACATTTTTCGAATGTGGGTAATATTCAGTGCACCGCACACCATATTTATCGGGTGTGTAGTAGAATTCGCCAATTGAAAAATGAAAATTTCTATTTCAATATCACATGGCTAGACGGTCCTATCTGGTGTAAGAGGGAGAGAAAAAGTAGACGTGAGACTTATATGTTTTGTAAGTAAAATGTTGGGTATTTGAAAAAATTGAGTATTGAAATAGTGAAGTTGTTGAAAAATACAAGCGTAATACTATAGTTTTTAAATGTACTTCTGGTAAGTTACATAGAAACGTGATTTTTGAAACATAGTTCTCTGCTGGTACGTTACAACACAGTACTCCAGTTACATTTATATTTCCGTCCCTTCCCGGGGTTTTTTTTGCTGTCAGGGTCGGTGTTATTTTGGTCAGTTTTGGTGGGTTTTGTTCTAAAGATACAAAGAGTACTTGTCTAGGGCAGCCACACAACAAATATGAAATAAGGATACAAAAATGTGGCGTATGAGCCCATGTTAAAATAACATATGCGCCTTGTTATACTATTATTGCTTGGGCTTTTACCCAACTAAATATAAGCGTATGTTGTACCCAAAATATATATATATAAGCCCATGCGACATATTCTAAACATCCTTTTTGTAAATCACATGAAAATGTGAATCTAATTAGGATTTAATTTAAATATACTGACAATTATTATCTTCTCAAATATTTTCATATACATGACTTTTAAAATAATGGAGTAAATTGATATGTCAATATGTGATTGAATATCTACATAAAAAATATTTTTATATAGTCAATACATCAAAAGTAAACTCATTTAGTTAAATATATTTTTTTTTTTACGTACATTACAACACAATGCTCTAATTACCCTTTTTTTCCTATCAATCCCATTTTTTTTCCCCCTCCATTACTAGTACTAGAATTGGGATTTTTTCTATCAAAGGTTTAGATATACAAAGAGAGCTTGGGCCGATGCAGTCATGTAGCCATATTGCGAGTCCAACAATATGAAAACAAGAGTCAAATCGGGCCTTGAGCCCAAGTATATAGGACCCACTTCGAATCATGGGAGTTACGTAGCAATATATCATGGTAATATTAATGTACTAGTAGGACCAAAAACATAGAATGGTAATGCACAAGTGTTTCGAGAAAAAAAATAAAACAAAAATAAAACCGCACGCGATGTATATAGAATTATATTCAGAAGTACGTAGTATCTATGACCGAAGAAAAAAGTTTACAGTATCTCTCATTAAGTATTTGGATGCATACAATTATTACATTGAAAGTATAGAGTATCTCATTAAATATTTGCTTGTCAACTTATTACAAAATGGGCAATCCTTACAAAATAACATTTGTTTGTTATTCAATTTGGTTCTATTTCGATTTGTAAGTGCTGTTAATTTTTTTTTTATTAATGATTTTTTTTGTTTCCGTAAAACAAAAGGGCAAGCCTACTTCACATGCTCTCCACAGTGCTTAGGTGTTTTTTATTTTCGGCAATCTCCAATGGAGTGAGATTAGCTTCTTTTTCTGACGATGGTGGGGTTGCACGTTATACTGGGGTCCTATATGGTGGGCATCAATCCTCTTACCTATATGAGGTTGGTGTAAATTTCCCCTTTCAAGTTTGAGACAACTTTGGTGGAACTTACAAAGTGACTTCGACAATTAAGTCAATCTCAATACCAAGCGTCTTGTGTGTTTGGATCACATGCATGTACCGTGCCATAAGTCTTGAGGTTCAGGCTATTTAAAATGAATATGAGCCCCGCTTGAGAGAGCAGAGTAGCAGACTGTTCCCGCTACAAGAAAAATAAATATTTTATAATTATAAAAAAATTTGTAAGTATAACCATCATTTTATGTTAAAGTTATTTTTCTTGACAATATATTTTTATTAACACATTTAATGTTTTGATTATTGAAAATTCTCAAGATTGGTTGGAATTGTTTTTGTTTTTGTATTTCTTAAAATAGTTTTCAAAATAATATTTTGAAAACTATTTTTGGTAGCAATTAATGAAACCAACTAATTACAATGTGCCACCGCATTTATTTTTGTTTTAAAAAACAAAATTCTAAAAACATCTTTAAGCTATTTTCTAGTTTTTGTTTTTAAAACACAAAACCTGTTTTTTTTGTTATTTTAAAATCAATCTAAAAGGAATAGCCAACCAAATAAGTTTTTTTTTATTTTTTGTTTTTAAAAACTAAAAATTATTCTGCAAAACACTTTCTAAATAGCCTTTCATTTTTCTTAAAATGCATATCTAAGAACTTCATCCATGGTAAATCTAAGAACTTCATTTTTTTTAAATACTCATCATTTTTGTCATCATTGAATTTGATTGACGTGATTGTCAAATTATATAATCTTATTTTCATGATTAAGTATACCATTTTTGCAAAAAATGAAAATTAATAAATATGTGATCTAATAATGATTATTTACTCATACTTTTAAAAAATATATCATACATTAAAATAAAATGACATGATATGAAATATCAAATTATTTGTAAAGTTTATGAAATTTTATACACTTAGTAAGAGCTTATATAATATAATATGGCTAGCGCCACACCGGCTTAATTGCCTTCCAACCCTCTGTTCCGAACTTAATTAATTGCCTGTTTTGTTGCATCTTGTTTCAATCATTATGATATACCTACATCATAGTAAATATGATGCCGCGCGACAATTAGTATATATATATGTTATACTATACGGAGTACACGTAGTTGACAAGCAACCATTGCAGGTATTATAATATTTCAGAACGTCAGGGACTGTATATGTGTCTCTTTCTTTAATCTTTTTGGGTATTTTGTGCCGAAACGTGATTGTTCATTCGTGTATAGAGCCCTAAATTAAGAGCTATTACTAACTAGTAAAAATTCCAGTTGTGTGAAAGCATGCAATACGTATATAAGGCCTTTTCCCACCGATTGATGCGACAAGTTTCATGAATGATAACGTATGCTTTGAGGAAAGATAGCCGATAATTGATGAGCTGAATATAAATATGATCGCGGACATGCATATTCATGTGGGAGCACTCTAGTGGACTTGTTCGATTAATTAAGAAATATTTTAGTGCTAGCTTCTTGCAATGGCCAACTATTGTTCAACAATTTTTTGATTAATTTGTGTGTGACTATTCTGAGCTATATCTTATAGCTAGGAACAGAAGTTCATCTCCCAATCAAACGATCCCATATAACTAGATCTGAATGTCTAAATGACCATTTTTTTCTGTGGATTTTTCAAATAACTTTTTCAAGTACATATATTTGAAACTTTCAGGATGCCAATGTACTATAAAAAATTGCAACATATAGTATATATGAAAAGCTCAATTAAGTCAACATGCCATTAATTACATGTATTAATAAAATGCAATTAATGGCTGGCTATAATTTAGATAACATTTGTAAGATCCAAGATCTGCCAATGAATTTGAAAGTTTGACTCTGAAATTTAAGTGCAACGAACAGCGAAGATCCCTTGAAGACTTTCTTCGTTGTACAATAAATTAGGCGTTTCCAATACGTTAATTAATTGACTTCCAACAATTAGTGTAATCATTTTTGCAAACGATCAATAATATTTTTACGTGAAAGAAGAACATTATTAATGGGCAGCCAATTAAATATTGGCAAATGTGAAAGTGATGAGAAGTTACATCTAATGTCTAGTTAACTGTACGTCAATTCATGAAAAAATATCAGAACGATTACGCACTAAAAGGGGAAAGAAAGAGCAAATTTTATAGGGGTACATAATTTTAAGGGATTTTCATACTATTAAAATATAAAAAAAATAATTTACAAAAATGTTCATTTAAACCAAAAATTATAGAAAATACACCAATTTGAATATAATAGGCTTCCAACGATTTTAGAAGGGTTTTGACGTCAAGCTCCAACAATTTCACTTAATATATTCAAACCGGTGTATTTTCTGTAATTTTGTTTTCTCAAAATACGCATTTTGTAAGTAATATTTTTATTATTATTTTAATAGTGTGGAAAACCCTAACTCTAAGGCGTAACACTAACAAATATGAGAATTATACGCGGGTTTATTTAACTTCGGTAACATGATGGCCTCCTCTTCAAGTATCATCATATACACTATAAAGAACGTCAAGTAGATGGGGAATGGGATACCAAGATTGTGGGGAGCTGAAAGGGAAGGGATACCAAGAACGGCAGTATATTTACTATTTCTCTTTAATGATTTACATAGGAGTCCAGGTGGTAATGGTATAATCAATGGATGACCTGTTAGTCAAAATACAAACCCCAAAAAAAATAAAAATAAAAATAAAAAATCCTGACCAACAAAAGAAATTTAATTTGAATATAAGAATAAATGACCCAAGCACCTTGAATGACCTTGAGCAGGAAAAACCAATATCACCCAAACCCAAAAATGCCACCAAGAAAAGAAAAAAAAAAAAAGAAAGGTTCTATCATTATTCGTACCCTTAGGGACATCTCACATTTCTCCCAGGTCCACCATAGTAAAAGTAATTTCCCCATACACTATTAATCCCTCCTTGTATGTCATAGCAATTTGGGTGATCCGCTAGAACCCGGAGATTTGACAAGGGAACCAAGTTGTTATCCCAATCCACAACTTGCAAATTCCTAAAGTATGAAGCTTTTCCAAAGCCTTCCCCAGCAAAATGGCCACTTCCCATTTGGGTGGCAGTGTGGTACCCTGATTGCCTTGAGTTCACAATTTCTCCGCCAAATTGCACCATGCTTGCATGATCCCTTAAGTGTGTGAACAAGAATGATGGCCAGTACCCTACTAGGACCCCCGATCCGAATTCAAGCCACCAATTACCATGCTTAGGATCCTGCCAAATAAAAAAGAAGCATAGATATATGATCCAAATTAAACCATCAATGACACATCTTCTTTTGTTGTTTTTGTTTTGTATGACATGGCAAAACTACTCAAAGATAGATAGACATAATTATGAAGAGCAACATGTTAGCCAGCTTGGACAGTGAAATGGGTCAAAAAGAGAAGGAAGAAAGGTGGTAAATGTGAAGGGAATTCACAAAATATTGGGATTTTGTTAAAATAATAGTAAAATGCGAGGAAAAAAGGGGGTGAATAGCTCAGAATTAGAAGCCCTTTGGTGGGAAAAAGGAAGAGAATCTTGAAAAGAAGCAAAGCATAAGGGAGTTACAGAACATGATTCGAATTGAACAGTGCATGCGTGTAATGTGCCAAAGTATTAAAGTGAGTAAAGTGGTACATGTTAATCAAGACGAGGCATAGCACAAAACTCTGTGCACCGTGGATTTGTTTTCCTTTTTTTTTTTTATCAAAAAACAAAGTTCGATATTTTGTATAGTAATTAATATGTAGTATATTTTAAAAATTTTAACTAATTATCCTAGAGAAAAGCACGTTATACAGAATTAAAAACATAAATAAATATAACATATTTTAAAAATGTTAATATATTACATATACTAATTAATGTTTTAATTTCTTCAAAATATACTTCTTAAAATAACCTTTTCCTTGCTGGTTCTCTAATCCACAACACAAAATTCAAGGGTATTGCGGGACTTCCAAAATAATGGAGAGCCCACCATTGACCATTTTTTTTTCATTATTTTATTTTATTATTGGGCTCCTTTTAGCTCTTGACTATGAATTTTGGAGACAGAAGAGTTAAGTGGAACCTTTAGGTGGGACCCTTGAGGTGAACGCGAATTGGTAGTTGGATTTCAACCATGTGTATACTAATTAAAGATTAATCTGAACCAAGGAACCCTTAATCCGTTTTATGTATGACTTAAGTGACAAAGTTTAACTTTTCCGAACGACAGCAAAACTGCACATACCCACTTAAAAGAAATAATAAAAAATAGTATAAAACAAGAGTAACAAAAGAAAACAAAATCATACATATCTCATTGCAACATAATTAAACTTTACTAATACTTGAAAAAATTTATAAAACCATATAATAATGTTAGTAAAACTCTTTAACAACATAAAATATATACTGCACTTGAACAAATATTACTAAAAAATTTAACAAACACTTTATATTTTTAACAACACTTTTCAAATGTTAGTAAAAAGTTTTATCAACACTTCTTAATAATAAGTGTTATTTGAACATGGTGCCGCATTTATATCAAATTTTCAACCATTTTCTAATGTCAATTTTTTTTAATCAAACATAAAATTACCTTCCAAATGAGCAAGCTAATATCAAATTGTCCACCGCCATATGAAGAAGTTGGAGAGATTGCAGCCCCAATAGCAATTCTATTGTTAGTTTGAACAAAGCCTGAGCACAGTAAATTGTAGCACCCCGTTGCTTGATACGCATCACTCTACAAATAATAATCAATTATTGTTGTTATTATTATTATTACTGGTGTTTTTCTTTGAAATTCTTATTACTAACTATCGTACACTTCAACTAAAAAGATCAAAGTATACTATATATATAATTCTCCTCTCTCCTCCCATTTCTTCAGACTTCAATGAGTTTACTTACCGTCCAATAAGTAAAGAATCTAGGGTAACTGTCCCCATACAGCTCAGGGCTGACCTGCATGAAAATTAATTGAAATTAGTTTGGCTGGCTAAAATACAAATTAAATACACGGATGAAAATGACTGGTTGGTAGTTGAGCATGCTAACTGCCTTTTTGAATGCTAACCAAATAGGATGCATTTGACAGCATTTTTGAAAAATTAAAAAAAAGAAAAAAAGAGAGAGAGAGTGTGCTTGAGTTGTGTGAGTCAATGAAGAATTTATTAGGATGCAGTAATGGCTGAAGGGAAAACATGCCTGCCATCCAGCCTCAATTGTGTTGAGATCGTCTCCAAAGGAACCAGAGATGACCCACATTTGGGACAGGCTGAATTCATATTGATTTGCCACGCGGGGTGCCCACACATTTATGCTGCCTTTTGCTCCATAGTACTGATCTCCACTCACATACCCAACAGCATGCTGTGCAGCGCAGCAACAAAAACTTGTTTGTTAGGTTAGGTCATCTTGAAGATGGATGCATACGCGCGGTTCATAGAGAAGTGTGTGTGTGTGTGTGTGTGTGTGTGTGTATCAACTTGGATTGTTTTGTTACAAATTTCTATACTAGACAATGATAATTGCAGCACACACGCGAATGAAAGGATCACTTTCTTTGGAGTAAGTGATGAGGTATTAACTAGATGAGGAGCCATGAAATTCTGTAATCGCTATAAACAGGAAAATGGTTGAAGGTTCATGATCAAAATAAAGAATTAAAAGTCCAGCAAGTCAAAATTTATTATGCTTCATTACTAGCTAGGAGTACTATTCACAGGTTCTCGGTGAAAAAGACAATACATACATTTGTAATGCTTTGAATGAAAAACGAAGCACCAACTACCATGTCCATGTGCTTGCCTTACAAGTGTCTGCGAGAGTTCTTTGCTTGTTTCTTACTACTACTGCCTTTGAAAAAAACGGAAAAGCAAAAGAGAAAAAGAAAACGTTGGTTTGTGTGATTGTTCTGAATGGAATACCTCATGTCCATTGCTGTTTGTATCCCTCCTAACACGCCTTCTTATTTTTCTTCCAAATCTGCTAACAGAACTAGCCCTCAACATGTCTTCTTGTGTTGTTCTTCTAATTGGTATGGTGCCTTCTGGACATGGTTCTCCAGACAAGCTCCATAACTGAAAATCCTCTCCCAATTCATCCATATGGTTGTGCCCTCTTGGCCTTTCAGGAGGATCCTGCACATGCATGAAAAATTCTCCACTATTTATCAAAACTTCTCTAGCTTAGCTTCAAATTATAAACTCCTAAGAAACTTTTGATAAAATTAACAATTACCAAAGGCCTCTGTCCTTTCAAAAGAGGATGATCAAAAGCTGGTTGTAGATGAGATACAACACAGTCTATTATATCACCATCAGGACTCTTCACAAAAAAACAAAAAGAAAGAAACAAGAGCTCACAAATGTCATTATGGTCCAAAAACAGAGTAAAAAACAGGGGAAGAAAAAAGATTGAACCTTTGAAATACCTGAATTGTCTTAACAGCGGGCTTGTTGATCTGCCGAAGACGAGTTCTAATGATGTTCAATTTGTGCAACTGTTCCTGTGGCCTAAAAGTCTGATTGGCAACTGGGTCGTTGCTTATTTCTGAGGAGGATGAGGATGAAGAACAAACAGGACGAACCAAAGAAACAAGTAGGAGGAAACGTACAAGTGTGGAAATGACCGGGGAGCTCAAACACCATCTAAAATCCATGCTTGAGAAATTTCGCTTCCTTGTTTCTAATTCCAAACCCGTGTACGTTTGTTTGCATTGGCCTTGTCTTCTTCTATGAACAAAACAAAATTGTGTTTGTGTGCTCCAAGATTTTGATTCTGATGCCAAGGGAAACACAAACACATCTCCCACCAAATCCTTCCAACACACGGTGAGTATTCTAAGAAAGCTCAATTACTGCTTCGCCATTCTCAATGCCTTGGAAGCAAAGAATAGCGTTCTTCTATTCTCTCTCTCCCTTCGAGTTCAGTGCTCAAAAACCTTCTATAGCTTGGGTTGGGTTTTATTACTGACAACTTGAAATCCCAGTCGCTAGATAGCCGAATAAAATATACTTGCGGAGGAGAGGGGGGTTGGGTTGTCTTCAAGTTTTGGCCATGTGGGTTGGAGTACTTATAAATGCTGCAATAGTGATGAAATCATGCCAACTTTTAAAATTTCGAAGAGAGATAGTGAATAACGGGTGCATGAATCATAACTTCTTAAAGCAATTGTTTTTCCAATAAATATTTTCCCCAAAGTTAAATCTTTCTTGTGCAATCATACTCTTGTTAAATATATAGCCCCTAAAAAAAGGGAATTCATCGTCTCGTATTAAACTTTCTTTGTTTTTTTTTAATGTATCTCTCCCTGTTAATTTAAAAGGTGAGACTCAAGTAGAATATATAATATAAGAGAATTAATGATAAAGGATTACATATAAAAAATTAATATGAGAGAATTTTACTCTAAATAAAATTAATAAAAATGGATTAAAAAGTGGAGGAAAATGAATCGTTACACTCCAATTTTACTGTGTTATTAATAAGGGAATAAAATAGTATTCTATTAATTATGTTTAAAAGTTTTATTGTAAAATAATAAAATAATTATATTATTTATAAGTTATAATATCTAAGTCGCCTCAATTTGAGGGAAATGAAAATGGGATTTTCAAGGGTCAAAAACAAAAAGGGAAAGATCCTCAGAAGTTCTTTTCTATCTATATATAAACTTCTGCACTAAAAAGTAAAAAACTTATTCTTATTCCTCTCGTTTCTTTTACTTTCTTTTCATTATCTATAAATTATATATTAGTTTTTATCAGATCATGGTCATATTGGAAAGAGAAATTGATAATAAGGATGTATAGGTGACCAGCTTAATTATGTACAATTTGTAGATGATGATCCCGGCCCTTCCAAAAGAACCATTTGTTTTCCTATATTGCAGAATTGAATGATGCCATTTTGTAATTTTCACTCATGATTTTATATATATATATATATATATATATATATATTCTCCTTTTAACGGAGAATTTTATTTGTTGTTTTTCATTTAAGAAAAAATTGATGCGCAACTATATATTATGAGAAGCTAGGAATTAGGATATTTTAGGCATAGTGTACTTGAAAACAGCCAAATTGGTCCTGGAGAAGTCGGAGAGGAGAGGAAAGAGCAAGAGAGATAGAGAGAGATGTCATGCAGCACGTAAGAGGCCATGTTTCCGGTCTCCAATACAAGGACTGAAACTTTAGCTTTTGTGTTGCAAGTTTTTTGAGGCAAAATGGGGCTGATGATTTCTGTTCTGTTATTCTTTACTTTGGGCCTGAGGACAGATAGGAATTAGTACAATTGGTTCTCCCTTTCTCACTTCCCAAGATGTTCTATTCGGTGAGTCAGCTATACTCCATTTTTATTTCATGTATCGATCTATGCATAATAAGTATGGAGTGTACTAGATTCCACTCCATGCCACTACTATAATCTGTACTAATAATAAAGCTAACCCACTTTGATTTCTCAAGATCTAATTTCCTTCGCTTTTTTCAATTTGATCTATATCTAAATCTTTGGCCTTTCGAGAACTTGGTAAGTTAAACTCGAAAATGGAGTATATAAAATATATGGCAATGTGTATATTAGGCAAGTAATTCTAATACGTCTCTTTATATAAATATCTCTTTTTAAATTTAAGTATGAACATTTTTATTAAAATAATGATTCAATTTCTTGATCATTTAGTCATAATAACTTTGATATCATATTATAAAATCATTTATCCTAAAAACTTAAATTGATGAGTATGTAAAGGCATATAAATTATTTTATACTATAACATACACACATTTACATATAAGTATTTTATGTATTTATAATTTCTTATTTGTTTTATTGTGTCATGTAATATTTAGGCCAATTGACACGAATTTCAATTAACTTACCTAATTAATTCGATTAAAAGCAAGTCATATCACTAAATATTTGTCGAAAACACAAATAACTAGCATAGTCAGAAGTCAAATTCCAACACATATACTGACCCAGTTAATCTTATGGTTCTCATTCTAGGAATCGTAAATTAGCAACATTGATTGGCACAGCAATTATTTCCTATGGTAATTAACAGCGATACGGAGGGTGAGGCTCGTTTGATATATAATTAATACACACCACACACCTTATTATCATTGAATGCAATGTGTAGTTTTCATTCATTTATTAAATCCAATAATAATAACAGTTTATTATAAAATTTAAGGCCCATTTGTATTTAATTTGTTGAAGCTAGGGATGGCCCCGCAAGCCAAATTGGCACGCGCGCACCTGGCTTTGTGCGCACTCATGCTCACGCTAGCTTGCACCCTCCATGCGCATCATGGTTTGTCTAAGGTGTTGGGGCTCAATATTTTCTTTTGTCGTTCCTGAAGTGAACCACGTCCAAACGAATTCAACCATTACTAATAATGTTCACCTACCGAACTACCAACCTTAACGCTACTTATTACTCTGATCCCTCAGTTATGCAATAACTGTTAATTTTTAAATTTCAAAATATTTATCTATTTATAATATTTAAGTAATAGTATATTTATACTCTTAATATAAATATATTAATTAAGTAATTAATATATTTATCAAGATAAATGATAATAAATATAAAAAAAATTATTTTATCAACTATGCTAATTATTTATTTTCCTTAATATATGTATTATTTAATTTTTTACATTTATTCATAAATGGAGAAAGTATATAGTAGTGTGTTCTTGCCAATGTTCTTTAATTTAACATCATTCATTTATTTTGTTTTTCTTTCCAAAAAGACTAATTATTTCGTGTCTTTATATTATTACTATAGAGCGAATCTAATCGAGTTGCTGATCAAAATGCTAATTATCTCTTTTGTAAATGAAATGTTTGGTAAGAATGAAAATTTGAGGAATAATAAAAGAGAAGGAAAAATGATGATATATAACACACATTTAGTACATTAAAATTTTTTTTTTATCATTCTCTTGTCTTATTCTTCTTTATTCAATACATTTGGAAAGCCCAAATTAGTTTTAAAAATTAATATAAAAAATTATACAGGAAATATTTTCAAAGTAAATAAGCTTTAAAATTAGTTTTTTTTCTAAAGAAAAACGGGCAGGCCAATTTGTTAATGAAATACTAATTAATTGATTTTGATATGATAATAATTCAAAATTCAATTTCTACCAAATTTATTCTTAATCAAATATTTGAGACTCATTATAATACAAATATGATAATTTACTTTTAATCAAATATGATAACAATTGATATAATACTAATATTTAAGACTCATTACACAAAATATTTTTCATGCGTTATGCATAGAAAAATTATACTCCATCATTTCATAATCTTAATACTTAAAGTAAGTTTTTTAAATTTAATTTACCTTCTAATTACTAATTTTTTTTTCAATAATACATTTATATCTCTCTACCATTAACAAAAGTAATATAAAAAATAAAAAATAATATAAACAAAATATAATTCAATATATTATACCATAAAAAATATATATATATATATATATATATATATATATATATATAATATTCGTGATAATAAAGAAATTATATTTATGTTGCATTAGTAGTATTTGTTATTATGGATATTTATATTTTAAAGTTCAAAGTATTTTGAAATTTTTTTAATAAACTCATAAATATCAATAGGAATTCAAATCTTCACGTGAAATAAGGTATGGAGACCCATGACGGGGATGTGGATGAGAATAGAGGCAAAATTCTAAATGAGGATGGGATTAGGGGAAAATTTTCTAACTT
This sequence comes from Dalbergia cultrata, assembly GCA_031216105.1. Classification (NCBI taxonomy): domain Eukaryota; kingdom Viridiplantae; phylum Streptophyta; class Magnoliopsida; order Fabales; family Fabaceae; genus Dalbergia; species Dalbergia cultrata. The sequence goes on along the minus strand of CM062344.1, from coordinate 685,158 downwards.
TAAATTTAACACTTTTGAAAATCATGATAAAAAAATTATCTATCTACTTATATCACTATATTCTATTTAATTCTTTACAATTTGCATATTCCAATCCATTAATTCCATAATTTTTTCATACTAATTTTTTGAAAAAAAACACCTTTAATTTTTCAATGCTAAAATATTTTAAAAAATTAATTCCACAATTTACACTTCTTTGATAATGATACTAAATATTTATTAATTTTAAAAATTAAATAATTATATTACTTTTTTATTCAAAATAATATTATAATTGATATACTAATTTAATAAATGAGATTATATAAATTAGAATTATTTTTTTTACTAATTATTACACATTAATTATAACAAATAATTTTAAAATTGATATTTTAATTTATCAAAAGGATGTACAAGGAAAAGACGTGTAATTGAAATCATTAAATTAAATTTATTCATTATTTTTAAATTAGAAAATATATTTTATATTTTTATAAATTAAATATTTTAATTTACTGAAAATATATAAACGACTAGAGATGATAAAAAAAAATTGAAAGTGGGTACATGTAGGAATTATCCACAATGGAAACGGGAGTTGAGACATATTTTGTCTTCATAGTGACGATCGACAGTGCTAAGTTCCCGTTTATTAAACAGGATAGTGACAGGAATAGCACGTCTTCATTTTTTTAATTATTTTGATCGTGTTTACATTATATATGCATTTTAATTTTAATTTAGATTATGTTTCATTAATAGTATTTGTTATTATGGATATTTATTTTTCAAATTATAAAATATTTTTAAAGTTTTTCTCTTTTTGAAATTTGTTAATAAACCCCTGAATATCATGAGATTCAAAATTCCTACGGGAAATGGGAAATACAAACCCATAAGATAAATGAGGATGAGGATGAAAGGTAAAATTCTAAACAGTGACGGGAGACGTGGGACATGTCTCATTTCTCATGGATACTCATTGTCTTCCCTATAAGTGGCTCATGATATAGAAAATTTATTCATTTATTCTCTTTCTTTATTCAACAATTTCAACTTTTGAAATATGTAAAATTTTCATAAAATGGGATTTTTATTGTTAGTTGTAGGTCATCTATCGAGATTTTTTCAACCTTAAAATAGAATGACATATTTATATTTTGTCCACTTATTTAATTATTTAAATATTAACTTACTTTTAAGATAAATTTATATGCTCAATTTTTAGTAAGATATATTTAAATAAATCATCATTTATTTTCAATAATGATCAACAAACTATTTTTTATTATCTCCTTGTGCATCGCACGGGCCCAATGACTAATATATATATATTTCTAGCTCTAAATTTTTAGTTCCAATTATATTCTTTCTAATTTTATTACTTCAATTCTCAGAATAGAAGGTCGACCCTGGCATGGCATGGCTCAGATCACACCCACCAACTTCAACAACATAAACATACTTACAGAGAATTAATAATATTCTGGTCCCATGTTCTGTGTGAGTGGAGTCACTCTGGCTAGCCTGATCGTTAATTACAGCTGGCTTATAGGCCGCGCCGGCTTAAATAAGTAAAATACATGTATAACCTCAGTGAAACCAGAAATCCATGTATATATCTTGCATCCATCCAGAAACATTCAGCAATGTATTTTACACGATCGAGTTAATTGAAGGTCAACAACCGAAATTTATTCTAATTGGGTCGGTAACAGAAAAGCCAAAGATGCTTTCTTGTTTTGCCATGGCCTGTGCTGATGATTGTGAGAAAATTGAAAAGACACTGCTAACCAACTTTAGGACAATTTCAAATTAAACAAGGCTTATTAATTTAATTATCGCCTGCAGTTTCATTTCTAGCTCTGTTATATTGTACTCCACTCAACCCATTTAAAAAAGTGATTCCTCACTGTTTTTTAAATATCCAGTGTGAATGGAGTAGAACACAACGGAGATAAACGGGGAGAAACATTGATCCTTCACTGTTTCTCAAATATCAAGTGTATGTGGAGGTGTCTATTTTGCTGTTCAAAAGCTATGCTCTCAAATCCTCGGTCAAAATAAACAAATTAAAATGTAAGGAGATGTCTCATATGTAGAGTTATGGTCTAATTAATTTAATTAAGGGACGCTTGAGTTCTAAGTTAGCAATACAAGTTACAACTCCTAAATATTTATAGATGAGTTGGGATCCGTTTATTCTAGGAGTAAATCTTGCACACTTACTCTATTTTATAACTCTTCATCTATATAGAATTTAACCAATCTGACTGTTGATTTATGTTATATTATATTGATAATTAAGCATGTCAAATTTTTAAAAAATTGGACAACAATAATCATACAATTTGTTAATCAATATTTACTTGTATTTTCAAAAACATACTATTCGTTAAAATAAAATGAAATGATGAATTATCAAATCATATAAAACTTTATCTGTTTGATCTACTTGGTATAAACTTTAAATTCAACGGTTAGATTGATGCAATTTCATGTCCAAAAAAAATTTTATTAGATAAAATAAGTATGTCAAGACTTACTCTTGCAGTAAGTTGATCCCTCATATATATATATATATATATATATATATATATATATATAACAGCATATGTTATTATGAGAGGTGAGAGAAAACTCTCACATTTCTTGAATCAAAGTCAATAGATGAGATTAAAACAAGAAGTGATTATGAGGAGGCCAGGATGGGAACTGGAGGGAATATAAGAAGTGCACTTCCATTCCACTTCCATGCATGGGAAATTCCCAAGGTATATTGAATAGAAATGAATATAGTATACGTTACGAGGGAGCGCTAAATATGATTGATCACACACATTTTGCCAGAGAAGAACGCGTTGTGAGTTATTTTTATTATAAATGATGGTATGCAATAATGCAACTATCTATTAGTTTCTACATCTTGAAAACACTGAATATTAAAAAAAGGAAAACTTTATTCAATGGCTATAAACATAAATTGTATCAAGGGAACATATCCAATTAAGAAGATACACACTCAGAATTCCCGAGCTGCAAATAAGAATCTCTTAATTGTTTTCTTGCTAAATATTGATGGCTCCGTGTCTCATGGCGACGATGACAGTCATAAGCTAAATAATGTTACAAAATTCTGGGCTCTTTCTAAACCTTCTGATGCGTCCGATCCTTATCCCCCATTGATTTGAAATCCCAGTTATGTATGGCATCAAAGTGTTATATATCTTCTTTCATTCATTCCATATATGGCGCTATATGACCTTTTGGAGGCATTATGCACTCCACTTTAATGATGGCTCATGTCACTGATGATTCAGCTTCCTTGATGCCTATATTCCTGGCCTCTTAAATTCTTTTGTGCAATATTCCTAATTTGGGCCTAGGCATAATGATGATGTCTCCCAATTGAAAGCTGTGAGATTAGCTTGAGGGCTGAGGCATTTAAGGGGGAAAAAAAAAAAACAGAGAGAGAGGGAGAGAGAAAAGGGGGCCAGAAAGGGCCACTTTGTGTGGTGTTTATAGTGGCGTTTCAGAGCGGGGGAGCGGAAGTTCCTCTTTATTGACATTATCATTAGCAGCTGGAGGTTTGAATTGACTCTAGATTATGGTATTGAATGAATTTTTCACATCACTGTTTGATTGTGCCATGTGAATTCAGGTCACCCAATTCGAACTTTTTTAGTTAAAAACATGGCTGCTACAGCAATAATAATTGTAGTAGTGTCGTTTATATACACAATAATTGCATTTACAACCTTTAATGTTGTTATGAATTTTGCTTGTTCTTATTATGCGTATGTAAGCAAATGATGTTACCTGTACGGTACAAGGTATGTGCAGAACAATGTAAAGTGTACGTTAACCAAAAATTAAGTTAAAATCTAAATAGTGATTTCTTAATTGAAGAGTGTATGCATATATAAAGAATATGTGAATGCCAAGAAATTAACATTGCTCTTTTCTTGCTTCCTTCTTAATAATTTGCATTCATAATCATACCAGAACCAAAGTGGTCATATGTAAGCGCTAGCTTGGGGCTGCGACTGAGTAAAGGACTGAAAAAGCAAAAGCACAAAAAAACTAAAGAGAATTCTCTGTCGCTAGGGACCCGACCTGTGAGACCACTTTGTCTAACTGATGACTCCATTGGCTTGACACGTAGCTATTACGGGTCGTGCTCAGTCCATACCATTAGCAAAGAATTCAATCAGAATTTCATGGTCAGCAACGACCAATAAGCCCTGAGCCTGAGGCCTAAAGCCAGTTGACCAAAACTTCGCAGCAATTATGGCTTTAGAGGCTAACATTGACTAAGACCCATTCCGTTTGCCGTTATAGGCCAACAACTAAGAATGAGCTTTTCATTGCTCAATTCCTAGCAACCTCCGAAAGGGTATGGTGTGACGCATTTATATAATGGAAAAATCATATTTCCTCCTATAAATCCTCTAAATATATTAAATATAATGGCTCAATTAAGCAGGTTGATTTGCAGGAGGATTTATAGCTAGGAGGCTCGCTCTAATGTTACTCTATCTAATGTGATAGGTAATTTTGGGATAATTTTATACCATTAGTACTTCGAATGTGGTACATTTTCTTGTTGGTGATCTTTGCTTTTAATTATCACAGCTTCAAGGAGCTAGCTGTGTGTTATAAGGCATGGGGTAAATTGTAATTCCGTAAAGTGTATGAAAACACTATTTACCGACACAAATGTCTTTATAAGCTGCTTACTCTTCTTAGCTTGTGGGGCTTAATTCAACGTCTAAAAGAACAACTTCCACATTCTTGATATGATAATTATATGTGATTCCACTCAAAATAGAAAATGCCTTAAGGTAGATAATATAGGTTAGTAGAGTGTATGATTTAATTTATGACAAGGTACATAGATTTCAATGAAAAAATTTCTTCGGTCATTTTCTTGGCCGTCATCAAGATTATTAAATCAGCTCCTTATCTAGCTTTTTAATTAATTCAAAATGGCCGGTGTAATTATAGGCAAAATTTTTTAGAAGTTTCCTCCATATTCTACTCTCTTTCGACGATATTCCATATTCTATTCTAACAAGCAAATCAAAAAGCATCAAACCTGAAATGCCGGATAGTATATCTTATAGATAGAACTAGCGATAGATTTTATTCCACTTTCCCTTACCCCTTTCTCAAATAATTATATTCTATGCCACAATTGCATCATGTTTAGGCATCTAACTTCAGAAAATTCTCTGTTTTAAAAGTGGGATATTAGTAAAGCTGTTCTATATAGAAAGAAGAGAATAGAATTATGACAAACAATGGTAGGTAACTGGATTTAATTATTTTAATGATGAATATCCCTCTAAAATAAGGTTAATTCCATAAGCTATTCCTCTATATGCGTGTGTATAGTACAATATTTAAAAGCAAAAAAGTTATTGAAAGGAAGAGGAGGAGCGAGAGAGCATAAAAGGAAGGGAGAGAGGGAGAGAGACCCGCCCGCGGGGGGGTGGTGGTAATATAGTAAGGTTTCCGAGCATGGAATAGTAATGCTAAGCAATGATTTTGTCTTGCGAGCTTAAAGTGCACGACCACCTTTCTTTGGTTCAAAACATGAAAATTAACTAGTAAATCCTATGTGGGTTTGCAAAGAGACGTGGACATTGAAATATGTTCTCAACCATCTCGCTGGTCCAAAAGAGTTTTTGCATAAACCATATAATTTGGGAGAGTGGGTTACTTCGGAAAAAAATGCTTCCGATTTATTTATTTATGTTTGGGGGTGGTGTATTGCATGCTAGCATCATATCATGGGCCATGCCTCTCTAATTGTGTAATACATCACCATCTACATCATGATGATGGTGTTGCTTCAATCGTACACACAATTTAAATGGGACGGTCTTTAAATTGTTAGTTATGGGAGACAAATAATTATGATTAATCATGTGCTTCATCCGTCCCTGCACATGCATGTGCATGGATGTAAAACTGCTCCTTGCAGAAAGCTGTTCAAAGATGTTGAAGATGAAAAGGACCTAGATTGGGATATATTAACTTACAAAAAACAACTTTATGAATCTCATTGGAATAATACTTTACAAGACTTTAATTTAGAAACGGAATTTTGGAGGTTCCACCTCAATATCTCCATATCCCCGATGTGCGAAACAAATAACAGTGCTATGAACGCTAGAAGCTTGCATGATAATTAAATAACCTTGCTTGATATATAATTAAACAACCTTGCATACCCAAAAAAAAAACTTCCTGTTGGTTGAAAACCATGAGGAAAACAAGAGGTGTACAATATTTGTTAATGCTCTACAGCTATATATATATATATATAGATTGTTTTAATTTTTTAATTCTTTAATGCTTCGTAAGAGTGTAAGGTTGAGTCGCGACACAATGGTAAAATTGTTACTTTATGATATGAACATCATGAGTTTAAATCCTAGAAATAATCTCTCTTTTGTAGAGAGATAAGATTGTGTACATCTATCCTTCTCAAATTTCACTAGATGTGAGTTTCATGTACTGGGCCATTTTTATTTTTATTTTTTCAAATGCTTTATAGCTGTATAGCAAAAGAAAACCGTACGACAGGAGGAAGGTTTCGCTCTTCAGAAATGGGTATAAACTTAGGCCCATATGGTTTGTCGTATACAAAAATGTAATGGGTTATTGTCCCAACATCACAGCCCATGGACCCATTTTAAAGAGATATCCTTCTGCTGACCAAAAAGAGAGGGAAATCCTCCTTGGCCGGGATGAACACTAGACACTCGTAGATAGGACTTTATTGGTCGATAGAATTTGACACCTTGGATTGTACCAAGTAAATACAGTTGGCTTTCCCAAGTCAATGAATATTATCTAACTTTTTTGGAAAAAAATACACCTTCAAATCTCCATAAATACTAAAATATTACAATGGTGAATGTTACACTATATGTGTCATTTTTTCTTCAACAAAATTGCATTATTGGTGTATTTGATACACAAAAATATTGAGGCTCAGACCAAAAAAAGTAAAATGAGGCGATAAATTTAGTTGACAAGCCCATATATATTTTCTGACATAGCATTCACTAACGAATTTTACTATAACATTTTTACTCTCTACTACCAACCACGTTGCATATATTAATTATTAATAAATTTAACAAAGTAGAGGTCCACATTTGAAAGGCCTATATGCGTGCATATGGCCTAGGCATGACTAGGTTGCGGAAGCTAGGGACTTAAAAGAAATAGGAAAATATTGTTTTAACACCAACAGAGGTGTAAACACCCATCATAGTGTGAGAACCCATCATAGCATGAGATAAGTGATGGAGAAAAAAGAAGTTGAGAGAAAAAATAAGTAATAGATTCATGTGTTTTGTGAATTGAGTGTTTGGGTGTTTGAGATTATTAGGTGTTAAGAGAAAACAATAGCTCATATAAATAATACGAGAACCGTTTGTAAGGAACATAAATATTGAATGTAGCATAAAAACATAGGGAAGGATGAAGGAGGAGGAGGAGGAGGAAAAGAGAGGGGGGAGGTTGCAAAGGGTAGAAGCACAGTATAATCCATTTACACTTAAAAGGAGGAATGGGGGTGGGGTTGTTGTAACATGTGGAAGCTCGGTAAAATCCATTTACACTTGAGGAATAATATATGCACATTACTACAAGTCACCATACACTTACATTTTACTACAAGACAAAGTAGGTGTATGAAATACAAAGGATTAAATGTGAAAAGAAAAAAGAAAGGCTTCCCCCTTCCATTTAGAACTCATTCTCTCTCTCTCTCTCTCTTGTTTCTCTCTCACTCATCATCCTTCTAAAAGCTTTCATTATCTCTTTCTCTGTCTTGTTTCTCTATTTCGTTTTTCATCATTCACAGGAAGAAGAAAAAGAAGAATCAATATGTATTAGTAGTGCACAAAACTAATCTTCACGCATATATGAAGGTTTAGCTTATTCAATTTGTTTTTTTATGTGTTTGTGTTGATATCCCAAGATATAGATGATTATTTTTTTTAGTTTTTCCATCAACAAAACAAATTGAGAATAACTCTGTTAGAAGTTGAGATTTGCTATTATTGTTGGAAACTAGAGCTAGAAAATTGTAAATGTATGTTATAAAAAGTTGTAAACCAATATGCAAAAAATTGGAAACCATATTCATAAAACATGTGAATCAGTTCTGAAAAATTATAAACTAATTAGGGACACATACTAAATAGATTCAAGATTAAATATGAAACCACATACAAAAAAGTTATAAACTAGTATGTAAAAAATTATAAACCATATTCATAAACATGTAAACTGGTTGTGAAAAATAGTAAATCAGTTGAGGACAAATACTAAGCAAATTCAGGATTAATTGTAAATTGGTTATCTCAATTGATTTACAACATTTTGTATAGTGATTTATAACTTTTCTGCATGGTTTCACATTTAATCCTGAACCTATTTAATATTTATCCTCAATTAGTTTACAATTTTTTAGAACTGATTTACATGTTTTATGAACATGGTTTACAACTTTTTGTGTGTTGATTTACAACTTTTGTAACACGCATTTGTAATTTTCTAACTCTAGTTTCTAACAATAATAACAAATTTCAACTTCTAGTAGAGTCATTCTCAATTTGTCTTGTTACTGAAAAAACTGAAAAAAAAAAAATCATCCGTGTCTTGGGAACCACAAACATATGAAAAATAAAATGGAATAAGGTAAGCTTTTATGTATAAGGGTTAGTTTTGTGTATTGTCAGTAAATCTTGATTATCATCCTTCTTCTTTCTTTGTGTGAACGATTAAAAACGAGATAAAGAGAGATGTGACAAAGAGAGAAAATAAAAGCTTTTAGATGGATGGTGGCCGAGTGAGAGAGAGAAACAAAACAAAGAAAGAGACAGAACAAGTTCTAAAAGGAAGGGAGGATTTTTTTCCCCTCTTTCTATTTTACCCCTTTGTATTTCATACTCTTTTTTATCTTGCAGTGAGGTGTGAATTTTGTTGTGATGTGAATGTACCATTCCTCTTTATGAATAACACTTAAAAGGCAAAGCATAGGTTTAAGATATCGGAAAGCTACAACTATGTTTGGAGCAAATAATCACTTTGGCCTCTTAAATTATATATGTGATTCATTTTTGTCTTTAAAATTAAAAAAGTATTATTTTAGTCATTGAAATTAAGAAAGTATCATTTTGGTCTCTAAAATTTTTTAAGAACTAAATTAATATTTTCTTAAGTTTAGAGGCTAAAATTAATTATACATACAATTTCAGTAACCAAAACTAAAACTAAAGATTACTCTCGATTTGCTTTCGGCTTTTTCAGTAATAGGAAAATTATCTGGTCGCAACTTACAAGTGAAAAGTTAACTCGGGTGGGCAGCACATGCACCACAATCACCAGCTCCACCACCATACCCTGACCAACCGAGTCTCTCATTCATTGTGGTCAACCACGGACAAGTGTAAGTTTATGCATAAACGAAACAGCTGACAAATTGAGACGGCATGCTTTCATTTATTTATTTAGATATGGTGGGATAGAATTTTAAGTTGTTGGATTATGGTATCTTTTGGCTGCTGCCTCATAGGATAATTTAATAATTTAATATCCTTTTGTCTCGTCAATCCTTAATTCTAAGGAAGCGAACTGTAGGTTAAAAAAATAAAATAAAATAATGATATAATCTCCTATAAATTGACCTACATATTAAATAGAATAAAAAATTAAATATAATCCTTATCTTAAAACTATAAAACCTTACGTAATGCAGTACTTAGGAGAATTTGTAAAAAAATTATATAGGAGAAAATATCATTTCAAAAAAAGAAAAGCAGAGAATTGATTTACTGATTCTCTATTCATTTATTAGAACTTAAAAAGAATTAATGTCTCACAAGTTACGATATTGTATTTCATTGTTTTTCTTTTCCTAATTAAGGCAGACCTCTTATCTTTCAAAACAGTAGATGAACAATTTGGAGAGTAATATATATATATATACACATATATACATAAAATGCTTGGATTGTTCAATTTCCTTCCAATATTATTCCCTTGCACCAAATTTCTGGGCAGTTTTGGAGGGAAAAATAATGAAACATCACTCTGGCTTTTCTCTATTATGTGGAGTTAACTCTCTGCAAGGTTTATCACTTGATGGAATTTGCAATTTTTGACTTGTACGTGTTAGAGGCCGTCTTAAAATCACATGAACCTTTTATAGGTTGTTTCAGTATATTACACCACTGCAAGGTGGTTAAAGTGGTAGGTGTCTTATTCCTTTAAAAAAAAGGAGTCTTGAGTTAGAGTTTGTAGATGTAAAAAATTGTTTGGGTATTAATTTTTTACTTAAGTCATGCAAAACTAATGTTTAATATAAATAAACTTTTAATATGATCCGCATAAACACATGTTAAACATTGATTTACAGCAGGAGAACTTCACATCCAACAACCAGTCATAATGCTACAATCCCAATGAACAAGAACTATGAACATTACACCATCACCTTCCCACAGTAAAATATTTTTGTAGAAGATAAGAGCCTGTTTATTTTGTTGGAAACAGTTTTCAGTTTTTAGTTTTCAATTTTTAGTTTTTAGTTTTTGTGAAAGAAAAACTAAAAACCACAAATTTCAGTTTTCAGTTTTTTCAGTTTTTCCTTCACAAAAACTAAAAACTGAAAACTGTTCAAACATGTCCTTAAAGTTACCATAAGACCCAGAACTGAAGTTCACATGTTTAATTAATAACATACAATATCATGTGACCTTGCAATCCTCTTGATTGATCCACCACCACTTCTCAAGCAATAATCCATGCTTGAAGGTAGCAAGGGCCCTTGTGATTTTCCATAAGAGTTCCAACAAACAGCTTGTTGGAAACCTGAACGGTATTTGAGGGAAGGCCTCAGTTGAATATCAGTTAAATCAACGTCTGTGCATGGTATGGAATTGCTGCAAGCTAGATGAACAGGCTGCACTGCATAAGTCCCACTTATTTGATCAAACTTGACACCGGAAATCACCACAGTCCCTGTCTGGTTCTTGCAGATATGCTTGTCACAATAGTATTGGTCTATCATTATTGGAAACATAACATCATATACTTGGATTCTGGAAAATGACACATTTTTAACCATACCAGTGCCTCCCTGTTTGAACGCAAAACAACTCAAAACTGGTGAAAATAAAAAATGAGTTGGATGACAACAACCAGTTTAATTGGAAGAGATTAGGCTAATACCTGCCACGTTTTGATCCTCGCTCCATATAGAGTATTTTTCAATGAGATATCCTCAATGATGATGTCAGAGACACATGCCACACTCTTGTCTTTCCCTAATCCTCCTAAACTATATATATTCATAAAATTAAATTAATAATGATCAGTAGTTTGGTCGCAACCACAATGAAGATGCCAAATTTTACTAGCCAGCTATAGGTGGTTGTATATATCTTTTTTCTTACCTTATACCATGGCCAGGGCCACACTTAATGTGGTGGACATGAACATTGGAGCAACCGGTTTGGATGGATACACAGTCATCTCCTGGCGGACGATATAAAATAATAACAAGTTTCAACATTAAAAGCTTCTGATAGCAAGTACACAATTTAATATAATGTACTATGTGGTCTGGTTTCAGTTGGATACCTACTATGCGCACAGTGTTGCAAAAGTTAAAGTTAGTTCAGTTATTAGTATATCTTTTTATGCTGCACGTTTCAAAAGTTAGTTGCGGTGACAGTTTACCGTTTAAAGTTTAATCTTGAAAAGGGGTCTCTCAACCAATCATTCTTTTTCAAAGTAGAGACATCTTTCAGCACAACTAGTCTAAGTGGGCAATGCACCATATTGGCCATGATTTAATATTTTATTTACCAAGATTCTACTTTGCCAGGTAGAAAAGTAACGAATGAATAAAGTCAAAATTGGAATGAATTAAAGTAATTGATGGCTTACCACTTCCAATATCAGAATGCTGAATTTCGACATCCTGTGTGTTCTGCAAGTGAATGCCATCAGTATTTGGGCTATTTCCGGGGGAAGAAATTGTAATGTTTGCAACTTTAATCCCCTTTGAGCTGTCAAATTTTAGATGGCACAGAGGACTGTTTATGATTCTGATATCCCGAACTGTTACATAGTTGCTAGAGTAGAATCTTACAGCCTGCATATGAATACATTACGAACAATATGTCATAATATTGTTATGACATGTTATGCTATGTTAGGGGAAAAGGGAAGATTTTACAGTTGGCTTCATGTCTGGAACGTATTTAGAGTAACTCTTCTGCAAGAATTCATGAAAAATAAAGTGAGTACACGTATTCGTTAATTTATTATGTAAGTTGCATTTAATAATTTGTCAATGATACTTGAATATGTTTGTGGATTGATTTTACCTGCATATCATAAGATTCTGAGGAGCTCCACCAGTTAAAGCCTTGGCCATCAACAATGCCAGAGCCTTTGATGGTGAAGTTCTGCACCCATTTGAAATTTATCCACTGGAACAAACTGGACTCAGGCCAAGAAGATGCCTCGGGATCAGGAGGAGCCAACAGAGTTCCATCTATCTGTTAGAATTCAATTTTCATTAACTTCATATTTACACGTTAAACATTATAGCTTTCAACATGTAAAACATAATATACTTAATGTTATATAGGCAACATTATACATATACTTTTAAATTTTCACCATTTTTCGTAAACTTATATCTAATACTACCTTGAATGTGGTAAAAAGAAGTGAAAAATGAACCTGAAGAGTAAGGCCAGGCATACAAGGGCCTTGTAAAGTAAGGGGCTTGATGAGGAATTTGAGTTTTGGTGGAACTTTAACTGTAGCATCCGAAATTTTGCATGCACTTTCCCATGCAGCTACAAGTGCCTGGTTAATTAGTGAACACGCTGAGGAAGTTAGAGAACTTTTGCTATTGAAACTCACTATCTCTTTTGAATATAATTGTTCTGAGCGAGCATTTTTGGGTTTACCTCTGAATCATCAGAAATTCCGTTGCCCTTTGCACCGAAGGACAAAATGCCAAAAGTGTTCGTTTGGGTTGGCTGAGGAAGAGGAGGTGGTGCTGGAGATGGAGAAGGTAAGCCTCGAGTGTGGCCATTGCTATTGTCTCTGTGTCGTTTAGGTTGTTTTTTCTTGATGTGATTCTTCCTTGCCTCCACAGAAATTATGGAGAAGGTTACAAAGACAATCACCAACAAGAACAGGAAAAAGAGTTTAGAAAAACTTCGGTTCCTCGTCATTCCTTAATGCAGCAGGAACTTGTCTAAATTTGTCGCTATTAATTATTAGAGCAACAACACTAGCAGCAACAAAGAAGCAACAAAGAATTTCAGGTGGTATAGTGCTTCATACAGCGAACTAGCACAGTACTTAATTATATATAGTAGAATATATGGAGGAAATGATGTTTGGTTTTCTTCTGAATTGATTTGTGGGGGTCCGATTTTAAAAATGTTACTAAGTCATTAGTGCGCTAGATTAGGCCCTTTGACAGGGACGTGGATGCCCTTGTGTCACATAAGTTATATGTGAATTTTCTCACTAGTCTGAGATGGGGTTTTGGACTCCGCAAAGCCATATTTTTTTTTATCGTTAAACCTTCTTTCTGCTTAATTACTATATCGATTGAGGTCCAGAAATTCTTAATTATCTATGATAAATTGTCCTTCTGCCGTGTGCAACGAATATTCTGGTTGTTTGTGTAAAATAATTTAAGGAATGAAGGTTGACAATAAGCCACCATCTCAGTTAATTTGGGATGGAAATCTCTTATGTGCAAGTGGTGTCACATTTTTTATATTAAAAATATAAGAATTAAAATAAATTTAAAAATTTATAAGTTATTAAATATATAATATTTATCTGCTACATGTTAATAAATAATTGAAGAGATAGAAAAAAAAAACTATTTGGGATAGAAGATTTCCCGCCATTAAATAGAGCAAATACTAACTGTGCCAAATTATTGTATGACATGAAGCACCGCGTAAATCGTGTTCTGCCTAATCAAGCGACATTTCAGGGGAAAAAAACCAAAAAAAAAAAAGAAAATTCCTGTTACTAGTTAATTGAAGCTGAAAATTTATTCTACAGTAATTAAAGCACAGTTCATAGCACAATTTGCTTTGGTGTTATATGTACAGAGTAATGATATACATAGAATATAATTGTACAATATTTATATAACATAGATATAAAACAAAGAAGGTGACGAGCCTATTTCAATTTCTGATTATTTACGCCCACAATTTCTTATTTTTTAGGCCCACTACCTTCTTTGCTTTTATAATTATGTTATACAAATATTGTACATATCATTATTCTATATGATCATGCAATAATTTCTCTACTAGGTATACTATATATTGGAATGTCAAATAAAAAATATATAGGATTGTTTCCTTTTGATAAATGTTTATTTTAGTCCTAAAATTGTAAGTATGAGTTATTTTAGTCTCTAAAATTTTACAATGAATTTTTTAGTCCCTTAAATTGTAAAATATAAGTCAAATTAATCCTTGATTTTGTTTATCTTACTGTATAATCATATTTTACAAATGTATCATGTTAAATGATATATTATTGATAAATTGACATCCTATTTAGCATCAAATGTGGGCATAATTGAATAATCAAATCGAATTGCTAATACAAGTCAAATATATTAACAATATTACTTGTATACAAAATTTGTCTCACAGTTTTCAACTATTCTTATTTTTCATGCAATTTAATTGGCAAAGATCAAGTAAAATGTAAATGATCACTAGTATGTCAATTAGCATAAAACGTCACTAATGTGACTTATATTTTACAATTTTAGAGATTAAAAAATTAATTTCTAGAATTCAAGGATCAAAATGACTCACCCATACAATTTTAGGAAAGATGTTGTATATTTACTTTGATTTTATTCCAAAACATGAACACTGTTGATCAGCAATTAAACTTATTATTTTTTAAAAATTATGTTGAAAAGAAAAGGCATTGCACAATGCTTTTCTCCCGTAACTTTATCAAAACAAAGTATGAAAAAAAAAAAAACTAAGACAATCTGTTGAGAAATTCTTATACGCAGCTAGGTTAATAACATTAATTAATTTGTTCAATTTCAATTATTATGTTTATGTGATCAATGTAGACAGTATCTTTTTATCGAAAAAAGGAAATGTAGATAGTGGCTTGGAGAGTTTAAAAATGTAATGTAGTGTAACCTCATCATCTTGCAAAATGGATATATGTTTAGGTAGGATTGTCTTGTTTCCAATGCGTGGAAATAATCAAACTAATTAATACTCCATGCATGCTAGCTAGTTAGTCAAGTAGTATGACTTAATGACCAGAATCAGCATAAACAAAACCATACTTTTATGCTTACCATTTTCTGTTGTTAATCATTGATGGCATATATAATTGATGGCTGCTATTTCACCATGAAATTATCGTCGTTTATTTGGTATGGTGGAGAATGGATGGAAGAAAAAGTCGTTCAAGAGGATAGCATAATTTAAGTCTTAGCTTTATTGTTTACATATGCTCCTTTTGCTCTAATCGCACCATCTGATCATAATTTCGAGCTTGATAATAAGGATAATGTAGCCATTTGAATAATTTATACTAATTGGCTGTCAATGGCAGTAAGATAAAGGGGGTTTACCCAACATACATTAAATCAACAGTGGATAACTGGGTCACTACTGGCCTAATAAATAAATAAAACGCTCATCTTGCTTAATTATAAGCAGAAAGTGCAAAGGGGTCTGATATGACTCCATTCATTGTGCAACAATGTATTACAGCCAAGCCTCGTGTTATTTTTTGGACCTAGGTTTCTCTGTTGCAGACAAATCAGAGTGTGCCACTAAAGCACTCACTATTATAATAAGACTAATACTTTATCAAGGCATTCTTAGGTGTTATTAAAGTAAAAAAGACAATTCGTACTTAATTTGTTTCGTATGATGTTCAACACTTTTGTATGGCATTATTATTTCACACTTTTAACTTACATTCTTGAAATAATTGTTGAAGTGTTAAAAGTAGTATTAATTTGTGCATTAGAAAATACACATAATTAATATGAATATAGTTGAGACTTGAGAGAAGAAAAAAATACAGACTCAGGTTTTTTTTTCCTCCTACCTATCAATTTATGTTTTTTCCTCTCTCTATTATATCTATCTGTGGTATGTCTATTTTTGAGTATATATACAAATAATATTTTTCCCTTTTTTTTTATTATTAAAGTATCTAAGAAATTTTCGTATTTTATCCTTCAATTTACAACTTAGAAGAGTAATGCTAGTTACACAATCATCTTAACGAAAATTGTATATAATATTGGACATTGCATCTGAGTATTACTTTCTATCCAAAAACCTGTAAAGTGTCACTTAGATATTTTCAGCAAGAACCTCGCAAGTTCCAACCCGAAAACTGTTTTTATTTTGATGATATCTTTACCTGTATTGCTATGTTATTATATATGAATGAGAAGGTAGTGTACACGTATCCGTAAAGGGTTAAAAACAGGGGAGGTTTGAACTTTGTAAAGTGAGGCTAAACTGGAGACAGGGTTGGCTGTATGGGCGTCAAAGAGTGTGCTGGTATTTGTCTTGTTCTAGCACGCGAGGTGAGGTGAGGTGAGGTGAGGTGAGGTGGGGCACAACACAAACACAATGGGACTGGTCGGTGGCACTCTGACACGCCTCTTCATGCTGCGGGCTCGGCCGAATATAACACCCTTTTTCCTTCCTCTCCGCAACTAATTATTTAATGTTAAATATATATATTATAATTAAAAAATAATATAATTGAGAAAATATTTAAATTAAAAAATAAAAATAATGTGTTGAATTACTCTTTTTTAATATCTTAATTTTTTCTTATCTACTCCACTATATATTTCTCTTCTCTTTTAATAATATTTAATAAGATATTATTGAAAATAAATAATTAGTGTTACTTAAAATTTTTAAATGGATAGTTACTTTTAGATAAATAAATTTTTTAAAATAAATAATTATTGAAGGATGGAAAGAATAATTTTCAAGCCATCTTGTCCTCTTAGATAATGTTTGGTTACTGTTTTCGAGACAGAAATATGGGTACACTGGAGAAGTAAACCTATTTAGTAATGAAGATAGGAATAGGGAATAGAAATGCAGAAAATTTCTGTACCTCCAAAAAGTAGAGACAGTGAAAACATGATATGGAAACTGAAATTTAATATTTTTTTATTCTAATAATATCCCTATATATGTTTAACATTTTCTCATATGCCCTCACAATCATGGGTGGTGCAAAGGTGGTCTGGCACCGGTCTGGCAAGAGTACTAATATCTTTTGTCATGTATTTGTTGTCTTGTCCCTGTGTTTTCAAACAAGATACGAAAACAGTTATCATATATTGTACTTCACAACTAAATATGTTATAGAGACAATAGTTTTTATGTCTTCATTTTCACTGCCTCTGTCTCCACTTGTCCTGAAACAGATACCAAACAATACCTTAGTGACACACTTGGACTTGCCAAAGAGATGTTAAATGTTCCACATGATACAAGCTGGATACTAGAATCTATTAAGATTTCTATTATTAGATATAAAATTATTTATTTATTTTTATTCAATAACTTAAGTATTTGGAATGGATGATTTTATTATTTGATATTGAAACATCTTCTACCAAATAGTTTAGAGATCGAATGTTATTCACATTTTTTATACAAAATAATTACTTTGTCTTTGGTTGAGGTATGTATAAGGAGATTTTTGTGATACTCTTGGAAGAAATAAAGAGTAATGTTACAACTCCAGAAAAAATATATATGCATAATTTTGAGAATTGGTTATGTTAATTTCAAGTGCATAAAGGTTTTCTTAACTGCCAAATTAAATTTTTATGTCGTTGAATACATGAAATCAATTCCTCTGGTTTCTATCAATTTGTATACTTTCATTAAGATATTATACTGCGTGCAAAATTAGGTTATGAGAGACTTAATATAGTAATTTGAATAAATGTCTTACAAGCATGTAAGGAAAAAAAAAATTTACCTTATTACTGCAAACCTAAGTATATAATTTTGAAAGTTTCAAAAATAAAATAAATTAAAAATTATATAATTAATTGAGTGATTTACTAGTGTATTTGTGTTTTTTAGGTTAAAAAATTATAAATTCTAGAGCTAAACCAATAATACATCATTTGATTTTATTTTAACTTGACATAATTTAATCATCTACACTAATTTAGATTAATTTAATTGATTCGATTGAAATTTATCTGACCAATTTAATTCAATAAACATCCTTAGATTTAAGTCATTACGATTGAGTTGGTGGTAAGGCATTTAAGTCGTTTATTATGAAGTCGTATATTCATATCTTATTGTCTTTAGATATTTAAAAAAATGAATCTAACAACCATCAATTATTCTAGATATGTACCCAACTGCTCATAACTATTCATACCATGGAAACTACATTGGTTCACATAATTTGTATTAAGTGTTAATTATTTGAATTTTTTAAAAAACAAATAATGTTAAATTAATTATCAAGTAAACATTTTAAAATAGTTCGTCCCAAAAACTACCACCTATTTAAAAATTATCGATTGACCACAAGCGAGGTTTTATGGCCATTACATCACATCAACATGGGATTTTTTTAAAAAAATAGAAAATTAAAAAAGCTCGTTAGGAGGAGTTGTGTTATATGGACAACTTTTCGGGAAAATCCATTCAAATTTAAGGATGAGAAATAACAACTTTAAATGTGGATCGTATAAAACTCAGTTATGGAAGATTGAATGTTTATACCAAGTACGAGGTGAAAATTTTACAAACAATATTTCTCTAGCTAATTAGGAGGCACTTCTCTCTTTCAAGGACTTATTGGATTAAACGGATTCCCGAAAATAAAATTTAAATACTGATAATTCCATCGGAAAAACATGGCAAGCTGCCAGTCCACGACGATGGACCAAGGTCTCACCAAACGGTGCTCCTGAGCATAAATGGGAGGCAAGATTTTCAGAAATCAGGAAATGTTTGTTTTTTGTTACATACCACCTTCTATATTTACATCTCTCACTTCAGCGAAATATAACATAACTATAGCAAAAAGTGTATAAAATTAAAGTGGGATGGAATTAATTATAACTAAATGATAAAAGTATACAAACATTTTTTTGGGGAAAATCAAGAAAATTCCCTTCCTTGGCTGGTGTGTCTTTTGGTCATGTCACTTAAAAAATGTGCAAAATGATCTTTAAACATTTCGACACTGCACATTACTACGATATACTAATAATTATTTATTTTTCAAAGTGAAAAGTCTAAAAAAATGCTTTATTTTTTTTTATCTATATTCACTTGTATTTTTTAATATATGAGGTTTCCTAATGAGATTGTAGAACATATGCATACAATTTTTCGTCAAAAAATGAACATTTATTATCAAATTATAACAATGTGCACATATTAAAAAGTTTAGGGGCTGTTTTGCATGTTTTGAAAATAATAGGACTAAAGTACAAATAAACCAATGCTGAAGGGGTCTTTTAGACTTTTTCTTTTAATAGTTAATGTTCATTTTTAGTCTCTTACTTTAATTTACATTCTAGATTTATTTTAGTATGTGATTTTTAAAATAAGTCAAATTAATCATTGACATTATAAAATATGAGTCATGTTAGTCCTTTAATTTAATTTCATTTAGCAATTTATCAATTAAATGATGACAGATAACCTTAAATGATACCATAATATACTATTTGTCTTTTTTAGTATAATAAAATTTAAAATAATTCATTTTGATGTCAAACATTATATAAAATAAGTTATTTTATGATTTGTAATGAACATTTAAATAACTTATTTTATATAATTTAAGATATTAAAATAAATTATTTTAAACTACATTATATTTCAAATAATATAAAATATAATAATATATCATTTAATATTACTTGCTATCATTTAACATATTATATAAATATTGTTACAAACGTTTGTCATATGAGATTTGCGCTAACAACTAACAGGCATCGAATTTTGTAGGTTAACTGTTTTGTCGTTTCTGGGTTCGTATATAAGACCCACGTAATCAGTAATCAGATAGTAAAGTCAATGTCCGTTATGAAGAAAGGAGAAGTCAGATTTGTCATCAAAAGATTCGTGTATCTTTATAACCATGGTTGATATTTTTGCATTGCTTTCTGGAATAATAAATTATTAAATTATTTTTTATAAAAATCAATCAACTTAAACTGTTATTATACATGTGAAAAAAAATGGCACATAAGGTTATATTAGTGGAAAATTCACGGACAAATTCAAGTGTAGAAATAAACTACTTGTATTTAATATAGTACGTAACACTGACATCAGCCTCAAATTTTGAGCTCCATCAATCAATGTTTCTTACTCGGTTTCTTCAACAACTCATCACTTATCATGGAATACGCACACTCCATCGTCTCATCATTCACACTTCGCTATCCTTATTAGCTTCCTCGTCCTTTATCTGCTTCCCCACGCATAAATCTTGCACACTCTCTCTCATTCCAAACGCCATCGCGCACTTTTTTTCTATACAGACGTATATCTGCGAACAACAGAATAATCCATCCTCCAACTCGATCCAATGTCCTCTGCATCGCTTCTTCTCGTGTTCCTTTGTTACCATGCACTCCTCCTCCGTGTTGCCCTTGCTGATCCAAGAACCACCGAGGCAGCACTCTTGTGCTCCAACAAAACCGCATCAACGCCTGAGCGCCGCGTTTTCATATCAAACTTCTGGGAAGCCTTGACCTCCTTGACCCCTCTGGTTGTCAGGCAAGGATATGCAGCTGTTGCTAAAGGGCCTCATCAGAATGGTACTAACACTACTGTCTATGCTTTTGGTGAGTGCATGAGGGATCTTTCTAGGCCAGATTGTGATGTTTGCTTCTCCCTCAGCAAGACACAGATTCAAAGGTGCTACCCATTTCAGAGAGGCATTGTTGGTGGCAGGCTCTTCCTTGATGGCTGCTATATAAGGTACGATGACTACAACTTCTTCGATGAGAGCCTTGGCAGTCAAGATAGAACTGTGTGTGGGACCAGAAATTTTGGTGGTGATGTGAGTGTTTACAAGGCCAATGCCTTGGAGTTGGTGAGGAATTTGAGCGTGGAAGCTCCAAAGAATGATGGGTTCTATGTGGGGTCTGTCAGTGGAGCAAGTGTGAATGTTTATGGGTTGGCTCAGTGCTGGAAGTACGTCAATGGCAGTGCCTGTAACAACTGTTTGGCTGAAGCTGTTAGTAGGATTGAGTCGTGTACTCCAAAAGAAGAGGGGAGGGTGTTGAATGCTGGTTGTTACTTGAGGTATTCAACTCAAAAGTTCTATAACAATTCAAGGAACGTCGCTCAAGGAAATCAAGGTGAGTTAGCCGGTGCCACGATTAATTAGGAGACTCCCCTTTTCTCTCTGTTTTCGTACTTTCTTACTTTTGTGGTTTTAAATAAGGATTTATCGAACCTGGCCACTGATTAAGGAACAAAAATAAAAGAAATTTGTATTAGAGTTGAGTTTTTATGTTTTCAAAGTATAAGATTTATCAGAAAGTTTTAAAACATGTTTTTCTAGTATCCCTAATTAATTACTGCCCATTGCTTAGTAAAACCCTTAAGTAATTAGACAGTATTAGTTTTATATAGGATTTACATGCTCTTTTAGACATCAAGATCAGATCAATATACATATAATTGGGATCCGTTTTAGTTATGATTTTGGAGAATATAGCAAGATAATTGACAATATATGAAAATTCCTTTCAGTAAATTCAGTATTTATATAATTGAATTTCGCAATTATTAACACCTAGATGTACGCATTTTGCGATAGACAAATTCATCACCTACATAGCTGAATATACATGAGTCCACATGTCAGAAAAGATCACCGTATGTATTCAAATAACAGCAGTCTAAGTAATTTCATGTGCAAATTTAGTCCTTTTTTTTTCTTTCCATATTATATGGTATTTCAGCATTCAATATCGACTCTAACATTCCGCTATTATCTGTGCTTGAGGCTAGTCATGTGAAAATTTAAAATGAGGCACAACACAGGCAGTAGTGTTACAATAGGAAGGAATGACATCGTTTAATTCCTATAGTTGATCCCCCTAATGAAAAAGGGCTTTTCATGTAACAATCATGTAATAGGCATTGCTATGCAGAACTTTTCATTACTTGATTAATTCCATGTGTTACTTCTTTGTTAGGAGGTAGTAATCTTGCTATAATTATGGCTGCATCATCTGCCACGGTGGCTCTTCTGCTGGTAGTTGTAACGGTTGCTTTCTTTGTAATGACGAATGTAGTGAAGCGGAGGAGAGGTATTATCAATGTTTGATATTTGGGACTATTGCAGATTGTTCAAGCTTCAAATACTGAAATTTACTGTATTGTTGTTTTTACCCCAGAAAGAAGACAGTTTGGTGCACTTTTGGACACAGTGAACGAGTCCAAACTAAATATGTCATACGAAGTTCTTGAAGAAGCCACCAATTACTTCAATGATTCCAATAAGCTAGGAGAAGGGGGTTCAGGTTCTGTTTACAAAGTAACTTCTGATCTTATCTATGATTATGATCATTTTTTTTTTCAAAAAATACTAGATATCCATAAATTTTGTTAGAATTTTATTGTCATAATGATGTGCCATGAATGTTGGCCTTTAAATAAATAAGTATATTAGATTATTTTATTTTATCAAATGATTATCATGATTTTTGTTAAAGATTTTGTATTGTTTTTTTATTTGTAACATTCCTCTATCCTTTTTCCCACCAAGTTGTTGCTTAAAGATTGGGTAACTATATGTTTATATCAATATAGGGAGTTCTGCCAGATGGAATTACCGTGGCCATAAAAAGGCTTAGCTTTAACACAACACAATGGGCAGATCATTTCTTCAATGAGGTCAATTTGATCAGTGGGATTCATCACAAAAATCTTGTTAAGCTTTTAGGGTGCAGCATTACAGGACCTGAAAGCCTTCTTGTCTATGAATATGTGGCTAATGGGAGTTTATATGACCACCTTTCTGGTTATAATTTTATTCTTACCTAAATCTGGTCTTAAAGACATGAGCTTCTAACTTCTGATTAGTTACTGATGTCTCCTTTGATATGCTCCAGTCAGAAGGAATTCTCAACTGTTGACATGGGAAGTTAGGCATAGGATCATATCCGAAACAGCGGAGGGCTTGGCCTATCTTCATGAGGAATCACACATAAGAATCATTCATAGAGATATAAAATTGAGCAATGTTCTGCTTGATGATGACTTCACACCCAAGATTGCTGATTTTGGACTTGCTAGATTATTCCCAGAAGACAATTCTCACATCAGTACAACAATTGCTGGCACACTGTAAGTGCTTGACCATCTGTAGTTATGTAATGCAGAATGGATCAAAAAATAAGAGTGTAACCTTTACAAAGCTTGAATGTAATGAGTTACATAAAACAGTAATTAACAGAGGGCAAAGTATTGAGTCATGAGATTTACCTTCCAGTCATGTAATTATGATTATAAGCACTTGTGCACCTTGTACGAAGCTGCAGATTCAATCCCTTCTGTTGACTTCTTGCTCCTATACAATTTTCAACACAGTTAACAAGTTCATATACACTTCATTAGACCATTCTCTTACATTTATTTCTCGTTCATATGTAGGGGTTATATGGCTCCGGAGTATGTAATTCTGGGGAAGTTAACGGAGAAAGCAGATGTTTACAGTTTTGGAGTTTTAGTCGTTGAAATTGTATCTGGCAAAAAGATCAGGTCCTTTGTTCAAAATTCAATCTCCATCCTTCACACGGTAACACTTTTAACATTTAGCACACTTATGTTTTTAATAAGACATGTTTCTCATAGTTCCAAGACGTTTCATGGGCTGATGATAATTTTCCTCTTGCTTTGTACAAGGTTTGGAATCTTTATGGATCAAATAGGCTATGTGACATTGTAGATCCGACACTAGAGGGAAATTATCCTGCAGAGGAAGCATGCAGACTCCTTAAGATAGGACTGCTTTGTGCACAAGCATCCGCAGAGCTGCGACCATCAATGTCAGAAGTAGTGAAAATGATTAATGGCGATCATGAAATCACTCAGCCAACACAACCACCATTCCTCAATCGTTGTAGTGCAGAGTTCACTAGATCTACTATAGCCGCAGATAGTTTTAAAGCTGGATCCTACAACTACACTCAGTCTTCAGCGTGTAGCATGACCAAAAGTCTGATTGAGGCTTTACGACACAAATCAGAATGCAGAACATTTTAGTGCATGCAACGCACACACATATACTTATATATAAGAGCGCTTATCATTTAGCTGTGGGCAAAGCTTTCGTTCTTAAGAAAGACAACTTGCTGGACAAAATGATATGGTTTCAATTATAACTGAGCATGGCTTTGTCCATAATTACCTCTCGAATACAAGAATCAGTGACATGATTTCCATACCGTATATGAATGCAATATGATTCATCTGCCGGTATTTAGAACCGAATGCATGTCTTGTACAGTTGCTTTGAAGAGGCTATGTAATTATATATGCTTTTTCATATATTATTTACCCGATGATAAAAAATAAAATAAAAATACCCCAGTTGAGTTTTGCTCAGGATATATGTATATTATATTGCGGGTCAACTTGTTTTAGAAAAGAATACTAAATGAATGAATTGGCTTGTCCATTTCTAACACTCGATGAATGAAAGTCGCATCCAAAATAAGTCTCGTTCCACTTTCCAGATGCAATTGCTCCCTTTCCTATGAGACTCCACACGCATCAGTTTACAGAAACTCAAACGGTGCTTGAATCACGAATGCATAATAAAATGAAGGCCTAAATAAATATGATTTTGTAGCTAAAAAATTAAGTGAAATTTAATTGAGTTTATCTTTTTATGTATTGATAGTGTAAAGTGTATTACACAATCATCCAATTACATTTTTTTCAATTGCATTATTTTATAAGTAGTGGGCATAAAGTAAACTATGATGTGATAATGTACGGTTGAATGACCGTATAAAAAGTCTATTGTAATATCGATATTGATGTATAAAAATTAAATCCGTTTTAATTTTGGTACACTAAATTTATTTATTTTTAGGTCTAAATATTGTTAAAATTGTCTAATTCTAATTTATATTGATAATATGTCTCTGATAAATTCCAAGGTGGCTGATGAAATGTTACATCTTCCAATCCTAGAACACATTATTGGGTCGAGCATGATGCTTTTTTTTGTTAGATCCAATGAGTTACGGAATAAAAATTTTGATACAAAGAATTATGAAATATTACCTACCATATAGATTTGAATAATGCAATCTTCTATTAGCCAACTCAATATTTAACCTAAAATAGATTGAGATTTCTACCATTCAAGAAAATTCAATAATATTTCAATTTATCTATCAATTTAATATTTACATAAAAAAATAGATTCAGTTACTTTTTTTTAATTTTTTTCAACACATACTCCCTTACTTTTTTAAATTCATTTATTTATGGACTTGATTTGCCACATCGTAAACGTGGCTAAATGTAAAGTGTAAATTTTTTTAAAATTTACGCCTATATAAGGTTTTTTAAATTTATTTCAAATTTAAAATAGTTCATGATCAAATTGATGTATTGATGATTAACAAAAATGTTTTGGAATTAGTATTATTGTTTATTAATATTAATATTATGAGAAACTAAAAATAATATGAAAAACAAGTGAGTCCTATATAATAGTTAATAATCATTCATAATAGATTACAATTCCAAGGGTAGTTTGATTAACATGTAAAATGAGAAGAAATTTTTTTATAGATGAACTCTATGTGTATTTTTACACATGAATCTTATCGATAGAGAATTTCCCCTCCAAATTTTACCCATCAATTAAATACACCCTAAGTGTTAAAGTCCTATTTACAAAATAAGTTATTGAGTAAGAAATGATTTTAGGTTAGGTCTAATAAGTTATTATTTTGACAAAGGATTATACCATGCAGGAATATTGTCAATTATGTAAGATTCTAAAGCGTGGTCTCCTCTTGTCTGGCATAGCATTTAATATATCAAGTTAATAAAAACTACAATCTTTTGTAAAATATTGGGACTATAACATAAAAAAAAATCAGGGATGAAAATTAAAATTAATTTATTTTTCAAAGAAAAAATATTTAAATCACAATAATATCAATAAATAAAAGAATGAATTAAAAATTATAATAAAATAATATAATGAAAATGGCTTAAAATAAACTAAAAGTGGTTAGTGACGTATGAAGCCAGAAGGCAAGCCCGATCGTCTGCCGAGTCTAGATTAACAGAGAAAATGGAAAATTCGAAGGATGTTCTGTTGAGTTCAGTGCCACTCAAAGTCAAAGGTCTTACCGCGTAACTGCAACGAACTCGCTCGCTCTGTCTGGAAGACTTTCTTTGTTCCTCACTGAGTTCTCTCTCTCTCTCTCTCTCTCTCTCTGTGTTCACATTCAATTCAACTCATTGTTTCAACTTTCAAGTTGCTTCTTGCCAGCACAATTTCCGTGCTTGACTCGCTTTATGAGCTCTGTTGTCTCTTCCTTCTCTCTCTCTCTCTCCCTCTCTCTCTCTCTCTCTCTCTCACCCTGCGCAAAGAAAATAAAACCGACCACACCCACACTTCCTTCCAATTCACATCTCAAAGCACAACTTCATTCCTCAGTCTTTCTATCCACGCAGCTCAGTTCAGTTCAATTCAACTTCAAAGGTAATAGCAACTTCTTCCTCCAAAACTCGCTCTGCAACTTTAATTATATTGTCACAACTCCATTCCTTCAAAGCTTTCTATGTTATCTCGGCTCGTACGACACAACAAATAAACCCTGTTGAGTTGCACGCAAACACAAACGTTATTGATTTAGTTAGCTACCTTGATAACAACTGTTCTTTCTTTGTTTTCTGTTTCTTCTTAATTAGTTCTTCTCTTGACAGTTCACTGCCAGTGGTTATGGTTTCTATGGCGAAATCCGTTGCCAGTTGCCATGTGTCGGTTTCTTGGGGGGTCAATGGGGTAGGTTCTCTTCTTTCTTGTGGGGAGAGGATCTTAAGTTTGGGTTTTGCTAGTGGCACCCGTGAAGGATGCGGAAATAAATACTGGAGAGTTTTTAAGGTTTTACTATCTTTAATAGATTGAAAATTGAAAATTTATGGCAACTCATTTTTATAATGCAAGTGTTCCTTTCTTAAAATTAAACCCTTTCAAGGTTTAATCCAATACCGACATTTCTATCGCTTTTTTCATTTTCAACATAGAGACTACGAAGGGCTTTGATTATTTCTCACACAAACTTCTTGTTTTGCATCGTTTATATTGGCAGATGTTTCTTTTACAACAAGTCTCTGATCTCACCTACACTAATTAATGAGGCTCAAATTATTGACCAAACAAAATTTAATAATACTTTATTCGGTGCTGATTGACGAATGGGTGGTGCGAAATATCATGTGCAATAATTAACAGAACTTAGGCATATTTATCCAAAAGTGGGGTCTTTGTTCTTTTTCAGTGTCATTCGCGTGTCATAATTCTGAGCTAGTGTGAAACCAGACTTTTGTACTGCTCTATAAATAAGGCAAAATAACCAATATCTACCTTATTAATGGTCATTTTTTAAACACCAAGGATGCCACATAATTTGGTAAGTGCCGACTATAGGGCTCCTTTCTCTCTTTCACACACTTGATGTTGGTCCTCATGGAGAATTTTTTGCCAGAAGCTCCTCTTTGCCTTCAAGAAGAGGTTTTGAATTTCACATCAATGCAATAGGAACTGTGCTAATCATGGCCCCCAAGCATGTTGTGACCATTTTTAGCTTGAGCATCATTGCATAAAAACAACTGGGTTTATAACATATCAACTTCCTACAGCTTGCTTTTATTCAATCAGAAATATCCTTTCCTTTCCTGGTAAAATGGAATGATCTTTTTATCTGATATTGCTACCCAGAGATCCTAACCGCTCCCTTTTGCCCCCCACAGTTCCTTGCTAACAGCCTACCAGGGAAAGTGATTCAGATCGGATCATCCCAAAAATGAAGAAAATAGTCCCTCTTCTCTCTTCTCAATGCCTTGTTATCCTTATCATCGAATCACTGTTACTATCAGAAACAGTAAAGGCGGAACCAAGGGCAAAGACAGTCCAAATAACATGTGGCCATCAACTAGAGCACAACACCACTATCTTTGTTCCAAATTTTGTTGCAACCATGGAGAAAATCAGTGAACAGATGCGCAGTAAGGGGTTTGGAACAGCTGTTACAGGCACAGGACCTGATACTAACTATGGCCTGGCTCAGTGCTATGGGGACCTTTCATTACTTGATTGTGTGTTGTGCTATGCTGAGGCACGCACGGTTCTACCACAGTGCTTCCCTTATAATGCCGGTCGCATTTTCCTTGATGGTTGCTTCATGAGGGCTGAGAACTATAGTTTCTTTCATGAATACACGGGATCAGGAGACAAGGCTACATGTGGGAACTCAACTAGGAAGAGTTCAAGTTTTCAAGCAGCAGCAAAGCAGGCAGTTTTAACAGCAGTCCAAGATGCAGCCAACAATGATGGCTATGCTAGGGGTGAGGTTGCTGTATCAGGAACAACAAACGAGTCTGCCTATGTTCTGGCTGATTGTTGGAGGACTTTGGACACAAGCTCTTGCAAAGCATGTCTTGAGAATGCATCCTCTTCCATATTGGGATGCTTGCCTTGGTCGGAAGGGCGGGCGCTTAACACTGGCTGCTTCATGAGGTACTCGGACACAGATTTTCTGAACAAGGAACAGGACAATGGGCGTTCGAAAGGTAAATAGATTGCAGTTTTCTTCACACTGTATTGTTGTCTACCAAACTGTAATAGAATCCAGCATTCAGATTTCTGAATTTAGAAAAATTTGCACACTTTGTAGTGGTAAATCTTGAGTATGAGTTCATTTTGCTGACTTGTGCTGTGCAGGTAATTTGGTAGTGATAGTGGTTGCAGTAGTGAGCTCATTGATTGTTTTGGTGGTTGGGATAGCTATTGGGGTTTACATATGGAAACAAAGATACATTCAAAAGAAACGAAGAGGTAAGTGACTCATTTAAAACCTTTCCTGTATCTGCTAATGAGAATGGCAAAGCCACAAAATCACACCATTCCCATTTCTCCAAATATAGAAAGCTGAAAGCCTAAAACTAATTGTGTTTGCTAGTAATTTGAATCATAGTTCCTGTCCTCTCTTCCGATTCTTTTTTTTTTTTCCCTTCCAAGAGCTTCCTTCGTCTTGTCCTATAAACAAATTGAGGAATTATCACGTTTTATGACAACCATGTCTATGTTTAATAAGGAAGTTTGCTGATCCCAATGATCATTCTGGTTTCCAGGTTCGTATGATGCAGTCAAGTTAGCAAAGTCCCTTCACCGCAATAGCTTGAACTTCAAGTACTCTACACTGGACAAGGCAACTGGATCTTTTGCTGACGCAAACAAATTAGGCCAAGGAGGATTTGGAACTGTTTATAAAGTAACTTTCTTATCTGCAGACTTGTATCCCCACCATTTCAACAAATCAAACCCACTCTTACAGTTTGCTATTGCAGGGAGTTCTACCAGATGGAAGAGAGATTGCTATCAAGAGGCTATATTTCAACAACAGACATAGGGCATCAGATTTCTACAATGAAGTGAACATAATCAGCAGTGTGGAACACAAGAATCTAGTCAGGCTGTTAGGCTGCAGTTGTTCAGGACCTGAAAGCCTGCTTGTGTATGAATATTTGCCCAACAGAAGTCTTGATCGCTTCATTTTTGGTAATTGCCGAACTCATGTAGTAGGCTGTCACTTTTCAGATTTGAAAATGACTTCATTTCCTGGGCAGACAACTAATGTCACGTGTTTAAGTCAATACCTATGGTGCCTCACCTTTAGCAATAAGTGATTATCAATTTATCAATGTGAACTAAATACGATATTTCTCAATTTGTACATTACAGATAAAAATAAGGGAAGAGAATTGAATTGGGAGAAGAGATATGAAATCATCATTGGGACAGCTGAAGGATTAGTGTACCTGCATGAGAACTCCAAAATACGGATAATTCACAGAGATATAAAAACCAGCAACATCCTATTGGACGCAAAACTTCGTGCAAAAATTGCAGATTTTGGTTTGGCAAGATCCTTTCAAGAAGACAAGAGCCACATAAGTACAGCTATTGCAGGAACTTTGTAAGCATCACCGATCATAATGCATCTTTTGGCTACTAATAACAAATTTGAACAAATTAGGGTAAGAGGCAAGTGTCTGATTTCTCACATGGACCTGCAGGGGGTACATGGCTCCAGAGTACCTAGCTCATGGCCAGTTAACAGAAAAGGCAGATGTATATAGTTTTGGGGTGTTACTACTAGAGATAGTTACTGGCAGACAGAACAATAGGAGCAAAGCAACAGAATATTCAGACAGCCTAGTTATAGTGGTCAGTTGCAGATTCCTTAAGCTATATGCTGATTTGTTTTAAGTGTTGTTCAGGTTTACATTAATCATGGTTAAGAGTACACAAAGTGCTTAACTAACTGTCCTTTCCTTGCTATAATTTGGCAACATCAGGCATGGAAGCATTTTCAGTCAGGAATGGCCGAACAGTTGTTTGATCCAAATCTGCAGTTGGATGACGATGACAACAGCAATATTAAGGAGGAGATTTTGAGAGTGGTTCACATAGGACTCCTGTGCACCCAAGAGAACCATTCACTGCGACCAACGATGTCAAAGGCACTGCAGATGCTAACAGAGAAGGAGGAGCACCTTGCCGCTCCCTCTAATCCACCCTTCCTAGATGAGAATACCATGGAACTGCATGACACAAGTGGTGACCCGTTTTTCCCACTCAATGCAGCAGACTCAATTGCCACTGTGTCCCATAGCTCTTTCTATCCCAGGTGAGTGGTGACCGACTATGAGAGTGCAGAGAAAAACACTCCTTACATACATTCATATATAATTGGCAGATAACCTGGCTGGCTCAGACCTATGATACTGAAGAAGGTTGCTAGCAAATTGCTAATGTAAATGTATTCTTGGGATACGGGAGCTGTTAAGCCAAGTATCCAATGGTGTTATGGGAAGAAAACAGTGTATACTATAGAGCCATGATTGATACATGTACATTATAGAATTTTGGATTAATCTTGTTCTTGTATGTAACAGCTTATAATTACACCGTTTGAATACAACTCCTACTGCTTAAGAAAGACTAGGTTTAAACGCAGAATAGAATACCCGAGAAAAGAACAAAGCAGATTAAAAGCTATTCTTAAGCAGCACAATAATGATTCACTGATTACATGTAGAGAACAATATGAACTACGTTAATTACCTTTGAAAGATTTTCTTTAGCAAACTGGATAAAAACGATTGTACCAACGACATTCCTACCTTTAAGAAATGCATTAAATTCATCAATGGCTTTGATGATAGAGTCACTAGTGTAAACTCCGCTTGTGCCAAACTCAAGTGATAATGCGCATCTTGGACAAAAGTCTTGAAGCTACTATGCATACCACTGAAGGGAAGGGCTAGGGTGCATATTCTGGATTGCTATGATGCATTTCACTACTACATGACATTACTAACCATTATCATCATGACTCATTACTACTTAATTATATGACTAGTGATTTTGACACTTTGGCTGTCAAAATATCAGCCATCTTAGAGACTCTTATAAACACGGACAGATTTATTCACAATAATTTAAAGGCACATGTCCCTCCTAAAATTTGAGAACTTTTAAAGAAGTATATGAGTAAAGCTATTAAGATTAGACTAATGGTGAAGAATACGATTATTATGTATAAGTCATAAGTTTACTCCTCATTGGTTTTAAAAATTTAAAAGTTCCAATGTACCAAATAAGAAAATCATATTCAACACTTTTGAATGCACAATGCATCAGAAACTGACCTCTTTTTAATTGAAAAAAAAATCTAACACTTTTGACCCTTTGAAGCATTGGTTAGAAAAACCGTGGCAAGTGTATTATATGGTGAGCCCAATTCTTTATCGTTATTTTCTCTCTTTCTAAACGTCTCTTTGTGATATCACGCAATAACACACCAGGGGAAAATTTCAAGGATATGAGCTCGAGTTTTTCTTGCTATTTCATGGTTCTTGTCATGATCCATTCGGAAGATATGCAGCCAGTGTCGGTGTTGGAAGATTTTGTGAGCCCTCTGTGTTTTTCACGCTCTGTATTTTTTTCAACTTTTGGCATTCGAAGTTTCAACTTTCAAAACGCTTACTTGCTAGCCACCGCAGTATAGTGTCCATGCTTGACTCGTTTCATGTAGGGGTGGCAATGGGGCAGGTTAGGGCGAGTTTTTGCTCAACCCGAACCCGCCCCGTATCAGATAATATGAGTCTTAACCCACCCCACCTCTATCCGTGGGTTTTACAAGTTTAAACCCGCACTCGCCTGTGCGCCCGCTGCTATTTTTAAGAAAAACTATAAAATTATATCAAAATCTAAAAAATCAAACACAGAATTATAAAATGCAACCAATAATAACATTAATATTTAAATTCTAGAGTAATGAACAAAATCAACCAAGTTCCAAACAAGTTTAACAAATATCAAATTATAACAACATTATAATGACAACAAAATCATAATGATTTCATGTCTAGACATTTAGCCTCATAATTCTTCAAATCATCATTCTTCAATTTCTACATCCTCATCTTCATCATTAACTGTCCGATAATCATTCACAGTAACAGGTTTTGTTCCTATAAATTAAACACAATAAATTCATTAATAAATCAATAAACATCATTTGAATATCAATATCTTTGAAATAAAATAATTAGTTAAAGCATATGAAAAAAATTACCTTTGCCTCCATAAGTTGCCCACAACTAATTTTGAGAACACATCAAAGCTTCTATTGTGTCTTCATTTAGACTACCACGATTAGGATTAATCAAACGACCACTCGCACTAAAAGCGGATTCAGAAGCAACACTAGACACAGGGATAGCAAATATATCTCTAGCAATTTTTTGAAGAGTTGGATACTTGGCCCCATTCACTTTCCACCAAACTAAAATCTCAAAATCAGGAGTTCTTGGAATAACATCTTCCTCAATGTAAAAATCAAATTCAGTTTTCACAAGTGAGCCCTTTGCTTTCTTCAACTTTCTAAGATACAACTCATAAGCAACATCATCATCTTGATCTTCTGAAAGACTGTTGTTTTGTGCAGAAAATTCTTGCACATTTGAACTTGAAGAGTTTGCCTTTTGTTGGTACTCAATGATCAAGTCATTGCATAATTGTTGAATTCTTTGAACTTGCTTTGTACAATCTATTGAATCTGGATACAATTTTGAGAACTTGTACTCAAGAAAAGCAATTTTATACCTAGGGTCTAGGACAACAGCAACACCCATAATGCCATGAACTTCATCCCAATACTTCTCAAACTTTCTCTTCGTATTACATGCCATATGACTAATCAATGGGTCAAAAGAAGAAGCCCATTTTTCCAATGCTAACTTTATTTCACAAATTTTATGAAAGTAAATATTAGCAGTTGGATACTGTGTACCAGAAAACAATTGAGTCACATCATAAAACACTTTCAATTTACCACATATGTCCTTAGCAAGTTCCCACTCCTCATTACTTGGAACACTTTTATATTGAGGTTCCTTTTGTCTTAAACGAGGGAAGACATCTTTGTACAATGAAGCCGTTTCTAACATTACATAAGTTGAGTTCCATCTAGTTGGGCAATCAACAACTAATTTTTTTGTGTATGGAACACCTGATTTACTACACCAAGCAACAAATGTTTCATGCCTTTTAGCAGTAGCTCTCCAATATAATACACTATTACGAATCTTCTCCACACTTTCCTTGACTATATCTAAGCCATCTTTCACAATCAAATTCAATATGTGAGCAGCACAACGCATATGCAATAATTTCCCCTTCAATACCAAGTAATCAGAATCCAAGCGTCCCAACAACTCTTCTATCATAGCATCATTAGTAGAACAATTATCCAATGTGATGGTTGATAATTTTCTATCTATATTCCATTCCAACAAAACCTTCATTAATGTGTGAGTGAGCACATTACTTGTGTGAGGGGCGGGAACATAAGAAAAACTGAAAAATTTAAAAAACATACATTATGAAATGAAAAGAACCATTGTTTTAATGTTAAGTGGAAGAAGGGAAAGGAGAAAAACCTCAAAATACGCATCTGCAAATTCCATGAGCTATCAATGTAGTGTGCTGTGACAACCATATATCCTTTGCTTTGGTTGGAAGTCCACATGTCTGTTGTAATTGCCACCTTACTTCCATTTTGGTCCAATGACAAAGTTGTTTTGATTTTTTCTTCCTCATAAAATTGAAGAATGTCTTTTTTTATTGTGTTGCGACTAGGCACCTTAAATGAAGGTTGTAAAGAAGCAGAATACTCTCTTAATGCAATATGTTCCACAACACTCAATGGATATTCATGCATTATAACCATCTTGGCAAGACACCTTCTTGAGTATGTTGGATCAAATGTGAAATTTTCTTCCCCTTTTTTGCCTTGTTTCACAAAACATTCAGCAAGAGTTGATTGTTTTGATTTGGCTAACTTTATTCTCTTGCAATGGTTAAGCACATGATTTTTCAATGCCTTGGTCCCATTCCTTTGAGCTGCACTAAGTACCTTGCCACAATGAAGGCATTTTGCTTTCCATTCTCCATCTACTTTATTTCTTTCAAAATACTGCCAATAAACACTCTTCAGATTAGATTTGTTGTCATCTTCAACTTCAAGTGTTTCACTTTCATTTTTTGGGATAGATGTTGCTCCTGTGGTTGGATCAACATTTTCTCTTCTTGTAGGCATAGAAACGTCCTCAGATGCCATTACTGCATTAGCCTCCATTTGAAAAAGCTGCAAATTCAAATAAAAAAGAACATGACTAGACAATTAATTGAAACAAGAACCAAAATCTGTCCAAAATTTAAATCCAATGTCTAACACAATTAATGAAGGCAAGAAGAATATTTAAAAACAAAACTAATAAAAACAAGAACCATAGCATTGACCATAAGTTGAAATAAGAACCAGAATATGACCAAAATTTAAATTAAATCTAGTGTCTAACAAAATTCATAAAGGCAAGAAGAACCAAATGTGATTATGGAATACTTGAATCTTGAACCAGAGAAAAAACTCAACAAATGCCAAAGCTAAACTGAACAAAACAGAACCTCAAACTCAAACTTGAACTGAACAAAAAGCACCAAGAAACTAAACCAGAATTCAGGAACGATGGAATAAAGATCCATCATGGCATCATCAACTCATCAATTTATCAATCAAACAAAAATTATTGAAAAAAAAAAGGATATCAAGAACAATGAAACTTACCTTTCACTTTCACTTTCAGCTTCAAGCTTCTCGCAACAGCGATGGCAGTAAGCACCAAGAAGGCAAGAAACCAAACAAGAAATCAAGAACAATGGAATGAAGATCCATCATTACCTCATCAGTTTATCAATCCAAAAAAAAATTATTAAAACAAAAAAAAGGAAATCAAGAATAGTGAAACTTACCTTTCACTTTCACTTTCAGCTTCAAGCTTCTTGCAACAGTAGCGGCAGCAACAGTAGGAGGCGCAACGGCAGGAGGCAGCAACGGCGGGAGGCGGCGGCGGTAGGAGGCGGCGATGGTAGGAGGCGCGACAATAGGAGGCGACGACTGCAGGAGGCGCGAGGCAACAAGCGCGACAACAAGAGGGGCGACTACAAGAGGCGTAACTGCAGGAGGCGTGACGCAACAGGGGCGACACCTCTTGGTGGCGTTGGGCGCGGCGCGGTGGTCTTCTTCCTCCGGCGAGATATGGCAGTGGCGGCTAGGCGCTGGGCTTGCTTCTTGGCAGCGCTCCTCACAGTCACAGGCTCAAGGGAATTAGGGAAATTGTGAGATTAGGTTAGGTTGTGACTTGTGTCTTGTGAACTTGTGCAGTAACTAGTAAGAGTGAAATTGTGCCTGTGACTTTGTGTGAAACGACTGTGTATAAGGAAAAAAAGAGGGCCAGTGGGGTGCTGGGGAATGCAAAATTCGTATATAATATTTAATGGGTATTAAGTTAGGTGTTAGTTAATGTTTTTTAGAAAAAAATATATACATACATGTAATAATATTAGAAATATTTATATATATATATATATAACATATATTAATAATAATATTTTTTAAATAAATATATATGGGGTGCGGGGCGGGTTGGGGCGGGTTTACCTTAAACCCACTCCGCCTCCCATAAGCAAAACTCGACCGCATCAACCCGACCAGCGAGTGGGTTTAAAACCCGACCGAGCGGGCGGAGTAGTCTGAGTAACCAGAGACGGGTAGAAATTGCCACCCTTAAGTTTCTGCCTGGATTGAAACAACTGAGAACCGAAGCGTAAAGAATTTTTTGAGATGTGAACTGGAGACGTGAGGTTTTTTATTTGCAGAGAGTGAAAGCACATGAAACTAAGGGTGGCAATTTCTACCCGTCCCGCGGGTTACCCGCACTACCCGCCCCGCTCGGGTCGGGTTTTAAACCCACCCCGCTCGGGTCGGGTTGATGCGGGTCGGGGCGGGTGCGGGTTTAAGGTAAACCCGCCCCAACCCGCCCCGCACCCCATATATATTTATTTAAAAAATATTATTATTAATATATGTTATATATATATATATATAAATATTTGTAATATTATTACATGTATGTATATATTTTTTTCTAAAAAACATTAACTAACACCTAACTTAATACCCATTAAATATTATATACGAATTTTGCATCCCCCAGACCCCCACCTGGCCCTCTTTTTTTCCTTATACATAGTCGTTTCACACAAAGTCACAGGCACAATTTCACTCTTACTAGTTACTGCACAAGTTCACAAGACACAAGTCACAACCTAACCTAATCTCACAATTTCCCTAATTCCCTTGAGCCTGTGACTGTGAGGAGCGCTGCCAAGAAGCAAGCCCAGCGCCTAGCCGCCACTGCCATATCTCGCCGGAGGAAGAAGACCACCGCGCCGCGCCCAACGCCACCAAGAGGTGTCGCCCCTGTTGCTTCACGCCTCCTGCAGTTACGCCTCTTGTAGTCGCCCCTCTTGCTGTCGCGCTTGTTGCCTCGCGCCTCCTGCAGTCGTCGCCTCCTATTGTCGCGCCTCCTACCATCACCGCCTCCTGCCGTCGCTGCCTCCCGCCATTGCCGCCTCCTGCCGTTGCGCCTCCTACTGTTGCTGCCGCTACTGTTGCAAGAAGCTTGAAGCTGAAAGTGAAAGTGAAAGGTAAGTTTCACTATTCTTGATTTCCTTTTTTTTGTTTTAATAATTTTTTTTTGGATTGATAAACTGATGAGGTAATGATGGATCTTCATTCCATTGTTCTTGATTTCTTGTTTGGTTTCTTGCCTTCTTGGTGCTTACTGCCATCGCTGTTGCGAGAAGCTTGAAGCTGAAAGTGAAAGTGAAAGGTAAGTTTCATTGTTCTTGATATCCTTTTTTTTTTCAATAATTTTTGTTTGATTGATAAATTGATGAGTTGATGATGCCATGATGGATCTTTATTCCATCGTTCCTGAATTCTGGTTTAGTTTCTTGGTGCTTTTTGTTCAGTTCAAGTTTGAGTTTGAGGTTCTGTTTTGTTCAGTTTAGCTTTGGCATTTGTTGAGTTTTTTCTCTGGTTCAAGATTCAAGTATTCCATAATCACATTTGGTTCTTCTTGCCTTTATGAATTTTGTTAGACACTAGATTTAATTTAAATTTTGGTCATATTCTGGTTCTTATTTCAACTTATGGTCAATGCTATGGTTCTTGTTTTTATTAGTTTTGTTTTTAAATATTCTTCTTGCCTTCATTAATTGTGTTAGACATTGGATTTAAATTTTGGACAGATTTTGGTTCTTGTTTCAATTAATTGTCTAGTCATGTTCTTTTTTATTTGAATTTGCAGCTTTTTCAAATGGAGGCTAATGCAGTAATGGCATCTGAGGACGTTTCTATGCCTACAAGAAGAGAAAATGTTGATCCAACCACAGGAGCAACATCTATCCCAAAAAATGAAAGTGAAACACTTGAAGTTGAAGATGACAACAAATCTAATCTGAAGAGTGTTTATTGGCAGTATTTTGAAAGAAATAAAGTAGATGGAGAATGGAAAGCAAAATGCCTTCATTGTGGCAAGGTACTTAGTGCAGCTCAAAGGAATGGGACCAAGGCATTGAAAAATCATGTGCTTAACCATTGCAAGAGAATAAAGTTAGCCAAATCAAAACAATCAACTCTTGCTGAATGTTTTGTGAAACAAGGCAAAAAAGGGGAAGAAAATTTCACATTTGATCCAACATACTCAAGAAGGTGTCTTGCCAAGATGGTTATAATGCATGAATATCCATTGAGTGTGGTGGAACATATTGCATTAAGAGAGTATTCTGCTTCTTTACAACCTTCATTTAAGGTGCCTAGTCGCAACACAATAAAAAAAGACATTCTTCAATTTTATGAGGAAGAAAAAATCAAAACAACTTTGTCATTGGACCAAAATGGAAGTAAGGTGGCAATTACAACAGACATGTGGACTTCCAACCAAAGCAAAGGATATATGGTTGTCACAGCACACTACATTGATAGCTCATGGAATTTGCAGATGCGTATTTTGAGGTTTTTCTCCTTTCCCTTCTTCCACTTAACATTAAAACAATGGTTCTTTTCATTTCATAATGTATGTTTTTTAAATTTTTCAGTTTTTCTTATGTTCCCGCCCCTCACACAAGTAATGTGCTCACTCACACATTAATGAAGGTTTTGTTGGAATGGAATATAGATAGAAAATTATCAACCATCACATTGGATAATTGTTCTACTAATGATGCTATGATAGAAGAGTTGTTGGGACGCTTGGATTCTGATTACTTGGTATTGAAGGGGAAATTATTGCATATGCGTTGTGCTGCTCACATATTGAATTTGATTGTGAAAGATGGCTTAGATATAGTCAAGGAAAGTGTGGAGAAGATTCGTAATAGTGTATTATATTGGAGAGCTACTGCTAAAAGGCATGAAACATTTGTTGCTTGGTGTAGTAAATCAGGTGTTCCATACACAAAAAAATTAGTTGTTGATTGCCCAACTAGATGGAACTCAACTTATGTAATGTTAGAAACGGCTTCATTGTACAAAGATGTCTTCCCTCGTTTAAGACAAAAGGAACCTCAATATAAAAGTGTTCCAAGTAATGAGGAGTGGGAACTTGCTAAGGACATATGTGGTAAATTGAAAGTGTTTTATGATGTGACTCAATTGTTTTCTGGTACACAGTATCCAACTGCTAATATTTACTTTCATAAAATTTGTGAAATAAAGTTAGCATTGGAAAAATGGGCTTCTTCTTTTGACCCATTGATTAGTCATATGGCATGTAATATGAGAGAAAGTTTGAGAAGTATTGGGATGAAGTTCATGGCATTATGGGTGTTGCTGTTGTCCTAGACCCTAGGTATAAAATTGCTTTTCTTGAGTACAAGTTCTCAAAATTGTATCCAGATTCAATAGATTGTACAAAGCAAGTTCAAAGAATTCAACAATTATGCAATGACTTGATCATTGAGTACCAACAAAAGGCAAACTCTTCAAGTTCAAATGTGCAAGAATTTTCTGCACAAAACAACAGTCTTTCAGAAGATCAAGATGATGATGTTGCTTATGAGTTGTATCTTAGAAAGTTGAAGAAAGCAAAGGGCTCACTTGTGAAAACTGAATTTGATTTTTACATTGAGGAAGATGTTATTCCAAGAACTCCTGATTTTGAGATTTTAGTTTGGTGGAAAGTGAATGGGGCCAAGTATCCAACTCTTCAAAAAATTGCTAGAGATATATTTGCTATCCCTGTGTCTAGTGTTGCTTCTGAATCCGCTTTTAGTGCGAGTGGTCGTTTGATTAATCCTAATCGTGGTAGTCTAAATGAAGACACAATAGAAGCTTTGATGTGTTCTCAAAATTGGTTGTGGGCAACTTATGGAGGCAAAGGTAATTTTTTTTCATATGCTTTAACTAATTATTTTATTTCAAAGATATTGATATTCAAATGATGTTTATTGATTTATTAATGAATTTATTGTGTTTAATTTATAGGAACAAAACTCATTCGTGAATGATTATCGGACAGTTAATGATGAAGATGAGGATGTAGAAATTGAAGAATGATGATTTGAAGAATTATGAGGCTAAATGTCTAGACATGAAATCATTATGATTTTGTTGTCATTATAATGTTGTTATAATTTGATATTTGTTAAACTTGTTTGGAACTTGGTTGATTTTGTTCATTACTCTAGAATTTAAATATTAATGTTATTATTGGTTGCATTTTATAATTCTGTGTTTGATTTTTTAGATTTTGATATAATTTTATAGTTTTTCTTAAAAATAGCGGGGCGGGGCGGGTACCCACGGGGCAGGTGCGGGTTTAAACTTGTAAAACCCGCGGGTAGGGGCGTGGCGGGTTAAGACTTATATTATCTAGTACGGGGCGGGGTCGGGTTGAGCAAAAACCCGCCCCAACCCGCCCCATTGCCACCCCTACAGAAACTCAGTCACTATTACCATCAGAAACTTCAGTTCCCCAAAATGAAGAAAATAGTCCCCCTTTTCCGTGTAACTGAGTTGCTGTTAGTATCAGTGGCAGAACCAAGGGCCAAGACAGTCCAAATAACGTGTGGCCATGGCCATCAGCTAGAGCACAAGGACACTATCTTTGTTCCGAATTTCATTGCAGCCAGCCACGGACAAAATCAGTGAAGAGATGAGCAGTACTGGCTTTGGAACAGCAGCTGCAGGCACAGGACCGGATACTAACTTTGGCCTTGGTCAATGCTATGGAGATCTTTCCTTTCACTAAGCTGATTGTTTTTATTGTTGTTCAACTGAACATTAATCATGCTTAAGACTTCAGGGTACATTAATCAGGCTTGGGGACTGCCGAACAATTATTTGATCCAAATCTACAGTTGGATGACCATGACA
This sequence comes from Dalbergia cultrata, assembly GCA_031216105.1. Taxonomy (NCBI): domain Eukaryota; kingdom Viridiplantae; phylum Streptophyta; class Magnoliopsida; order Fabales; family Fabaceae; genus Dalbergia; species Dalbergia cultrata. The sequence continues at coordinate 643,937 of CM062344.1, read as the reverse complement.
GCAACAATGTTAAGAACGAGATTTTAAGGGTGGTTCACATAGGACTTCTACCCACTCGAGAGCACTTTTCACTGCGACCAACTATGTCAGAGACGCTGTAGATGCTAACAGAGAAGGAGGAGCACCTTCACCTTGATGCTCCCTCTAATCTACCCCCCGCAGATGAGAGTACCATGGAAATGCATGCCGCCAGTAGTGACCCATTTTTCCCACTCAATGCAGCACACTCGATTGTTACTATGTCCCATAGCTCTTCTTATCCCGGGTGACCATGAGATTGCATAGTGAAACACTCCATACAGTAAGTCTATGATTGGCGGATAAGATGGCTCAGACCTAAGACACTGAACAATGTATCTCACCAATTGCTAATATAAATGCATACTTCGAATATGGGGAGCTTTTAGCCAAATTTCCAATGGGACTATGAGGAGAAAACAGTGTCTACCGTGCAGAGCCATGATTAACATACATTAAAGAATTTTGGCTTAATCTGATATGGAACAGTTCATAGCTACCACATTTGAATACAACTCTTCTTATTATTGTGTTTTAATCTGTCAAATGAAACGCTGATTAAGCCTTACAGTTCATGCATTTCATAAGAGGAGCAAATGGGATTTGCTGATAGTGCACTGATACATAGTAGATTAGTAGTTACAACTTAATCTTAAAGAGCCATTATTTGAAACAGAAAATATGAGGAAATACGAAAACATGACTGCTGCATTGCTTCGGAACATTTATCTTAGCAAATACACCTAGTTCAAGTCTCTATCAGCCATTCGCATCAAAATGCTTGGCAGTATTTGATGCTCTTACAACTTCAATAAAAGTAATCCACAAACTGAATTAAATGCAGTATCAGCCATCAGCAATTATTTAAAAGTAATCCACTTGAATAAACTGCAGATTTTGTGTTCTTACAACCTGAACATAGTCTCTAATAAGGGGGGAAGGAGGGCTCTATTTGATGACAAAGATAATTCACAAACTCGTCTAACGAATAGCTACCAAGCACCCCATGAGGCCACCACTGATCTCATAATGACGGGCACTAGAAAATCCAACTTCTAAGGCAAGTTTCTCCAATTCCTTCCCTGCATCGGAGGAGGGTTCTTCAATTAGAAAATCAATATGACAACGTTCTACCATGAGTACCATCAATGGACATTCAGTTTTTTTTTCTTTTTTAAAAAAAAATTTGCTTGCTTCGTACTATTGAACTTATGAACTACACGAATCTTGTGCACCATTCAATGAAAGGATCAATGAACTTGAAATAGCAAGTCAAATTGCCAACAACCCTGGCAGTTTATGCAAAGTATGTAGCCAAACAAAGGAAGCTTCTCAACATATGGCAAGTACAGAGAAGACAAATGTGAGAGGGTACAGCATGATAACCATACCAAAATACTGGTTTTTATAAATATAATTTAGCATATTGGATTGAAAAGTTTGTCCAGATAAAAAGCCAGCAATTGAAAACAAACCAGTTAAAAATTCTCTTATTGAACTCTTGAGATATCTGTACTCCTCTGAAAGGCCATAGCCAGAGGCCACAGGAACAACAACATTGTCAATCATAAATTCCTAGCAGAAGAGAACACACGGGAGTTAAACCTTCACTTGGCAAAGGAATCAAAAAGAAAAATGAAAGTTAAAACGGTATTAATATATGGTAATCTGATATCCATCTGCATATATGGACTGTCAATTTTTCTCTATGCTTAAGCAGTGCCACACATAAATGTTGTTAAGGAAATCAGTCCAATAAATCGGATGAACACAAGAAAATTGCTGCAAAGAGTAAATTCATTTACAGTTCTCTTCTACGTATATTTATCCTCAACCCTTAGCCAAGCACTTTCTTTTACTGGTAAGGTTGACTAGACTTTTACAAAATGAAATAGAATTGCTATGCAGATTGAGATTATCACCATTAACTCATACAAAGCAACAAGTATTAAGACTGAGATATACCGTAACTGTAGAAATCAGCAACTGATTGCTTTTATTGAAGTCAAGGATAGACACTTTGGAGCCTGGAAAAACAAAACACAAAATAAAACATAGGAGTTTGTCAAGTTTGTACAACACCAATCATCATATCGATTGGATTTAATAGACAAAACCTACCAGCTTTTAGAACACGTAAAATTTCTTGCATGGCTTGACGCCTATCAACCACATTCCGGAGACCATAGCCCATAGTGATACCATCAAACCAGCCATCAGCAAATGGCAAATCAAGAGCATCACCTTCAACCCACCTACAACTCAACCAAAAAAGATTACTGCCTCATACTTTTTCCATCAATCATTCAAACATAAAACAAAAATCACAAAGAAATGAATTGATTAAATTTTTCAGCCTTTTTAGATAACATGCAAACTTTCTAACAATTAAATATGAAAAGAAAAAAGTGTAAAAGAATAAGCCCCAGGCTGTTACATAACGTTTGCACACTGCTAAAATTTCCCATGCTCACTCAATATTGGTGAAGCAGTTCTTTGGACGCGAGTGCTGCTTAGACCAGGCAATCAATAGTTGCTCCTTCGAGAAATCAAGACCAACCACCTACACCCCCAAAAGATTCACATGACAAAAAATTTCACTACCACAATTAAAATAAAAAAAAAAAGAAGAAGAAGAAAAGAAAATCCAAAAAACCAAACCTTGCCATGATGCCCAACTTTCTCGGACAAGAGAAAAGCCAAATCCCCACTTCCGCAGCACACGTCCAACACACGGTCTCCCATTTTAGCTCTGTTCCAAAATTCAAAAAAAAAAAAAAAAGAAAGAAAAGAAAGGAAGGTGACATTTTTGAAGGGAATGCAGCGATGTAAGCGAAGAAGAGGGAGCGAGTACCCAGTCCAGGAAACTGCCATGCGCTTCCAAATTCGGTGCTGACCCAGGCTCAGCAAATCATTGAGCTGCCGAAGAAGAAGAAGAAGAAAGGGCGTGAAGTTACGTGAAAGAAAGAGGTGACGCAGAGCAGAAGATGAAAGAGGGAATGGGAAGTGAAGGACGGCGCACGTTATCGTAGAGAGGAGCAATGCGGCTAAAGAGCGCCTGGCGGTCGGTAGAGCAGCGAAGCGTTGGTGTTGGTTTTGGTTGGAAAGAGAAAGAGGAACAAGGAACGAGTGTTGGTTGCAGCTGCAATCTTGCCATCTCTCTCTCTCTCTTCTCCCTTCCCACCTTGCGCTTGGATTTTCCTTCCACATCATCGCACGATTTAACCCCCAAGTTGGATGAGAAACGATACGGCAACAATAAATCCCCACGACAAATGCGCAAAAAGACAGAGTACGGGGAAGAGTAATCCATAGTCTCACTCACTTAACCCATAATCTCACTCTCAGTCCTGACTCAAAAATTGAAGGCAATACACTCTCTCTCTCTCTCCATCTCTGCTCACCTTCTCCTATGAAGGCTTCAAGAGTCCATCATCATCACCAACAAAGAGTCATAGCAACAGAACGTTGTCTCGAATTGCTCAAGCTTTGGTTACTACAAGAAAACAAGACCAAAGAAGTTTGCCTTTCTCATGTTTTTGTACCCCTTTTCCTTAGCTTTTTCTCACTTTATCTCTACTTTGAAATGACCACTTGCCCATTTGCATATGCAAGTGTCTTAACGCATTCCAAACTACAAAATTACTCCTATCTGGAAAAGTGTAATAAGCAATTGGTCATTTTATATTACATTAAAACGAGTTTGATTTTGTTTAAAAGAATTGCTCTATTGCTAATCATTTGTACATTTTATACTGATAAATATGTAAAATAGCTAGTCATTCATTAAATTTCTGAGCAAAAGGCTTTACCGTACTTGTAAACTTATGATAATCCGACATGCAATCGTCTTGAAGCATTTTAGACTGTATTATTACTTCAATATGAGAAAATCTAATGGACAAGTGGTTATTTGATTAGTTTGAATGACTTGTATAGAGGTATTAATTTCACTAACAAGTAAGGTATTTTTGGTGATAAATTGTTTGAAAAATGCTAGTAAGTTTGGTGTTATGCTTGTAAGTGGTTTAGTTTTTAATGTGGACATTTACTTTGTATATAAATGCATAATAAATTTATGTGAAAGTGTGTTGAAACATTTCAAATTCATTATACTCCTTTTGTGGGAAAATTTATTAGTTATTTAAACCCATATTAGAGTACACCCTCTAATGAGGAATACTTTATGCAAATGTTATTACAAAAAAAAAAGGTGAGATGTACCATACACCTTAAGTGGTATAGACCACTCTAGTCTCCACTCTCTCTTTTTATTTTTCTCTTCTTCCTCCCATCAGAAATGGTGCTTTCTTCCCTCTTTCTCATTTTCTTTCCTTTCTCCATCTTTGTTACTCTCTTCCTCTCACTTCTTTCCATTCTTCTTTGCTTTCACCTTCATCAATCATCAACACCACCTCCATTATTATCATCATCTCCTCTTCCTCTTCATCATCATAACTACACTATCTCTCTATGTCCTCTACCTCCACTTTTTCTCTCTAACCTCCATTAGAAAGTTGAAAATTTTAGAAGTTTTGTGAGTGATTTTCTTCATTAATTCTACTCTCCGAGTGGTAAATAAGCTTCTAAACTTCTTTATTTAAATTGCTAAAGCTTGTAGTTAATTTAGGGATATTGTTAGGTCTCTTTGAGCCCTAGAAATTGGGGGTTTTGGTGATTTGGGGTTAATTTATGTAAATTGGTGATATTGTTAGCTCACAAATATTAATATTATTTTCTTCCTAAAACGATAGAGCAATCGGGTATCAACATTTGAATTAGTGGCCTCAGCAGAGTGTTCTTCGGTTATTGAAACCACTAGCTGTAAGCAGATAGTATATACGTAATTTACTTTTTGCATAATAAATTTTAATTATAAATATAGATACAGAAAGTTGAAAGTATGTTGACATAGGAGGAAATAATTCTCTTTAAAGAAAATGAGGCTTTATATTTTAAATAGAAGCTTTCACTAGAGGCAAGAATTTAATTATTATGTTTATTTAACTATTTTTAGCTGAACTGTAATGTGAGTTGAATTTTAGAATATCTCATGTTAATTATTAAATTTGAGTTTATCTTATATCCACTATATCTCATATAACTTGAGGATGGATTTTATTTTGTAAAAATATCATGAAATTGGAATATGCTTGCTAGTGATTTAAATTAGGGAAAATTCTATAGTTAGAACCTGTAGCTAACGGTAGTAAGTTAACCTTGGTGCACCATAAGAAACTTCACTTAGCAGGTAAGATACTAACCCGCACATAGTTACAACTATGTTTGGACTTGTATTTGGTTATGGGTCAACTCCAATTAACAAGTGATATGCTAATCCGCACATGATTTTTGTCATGTATGGACTTGTCTATGGCTACAGGCCAACTCCAGTTAGCAAATGTGATATTAACCCGCACATGACCTTAAGTCATATCTGGACTCGTTATTGTTAGGCTTCAGATAACTCCCCGTTATGTTTGGATTTATGTGATTTTGTAGAGATATGTGTTTTTCATAAATCTCGAATCCTAAGTAGAACCACATTCATATAAGTATATATATGTTATTATATTTATCTTGTTTTAGGATTCCATTTAGTAAACTATGCATATCCTATCTCTCATTGAGTTGCAAAATTCACCCCATTGTCTCTCAATATTTTTCAAATACAGGTGCTAGTGCTGGTTTTGGTGTTCGTCCGGCACCACCTTAGTAAATTCTAAGTTAATGAGCCTTTTTGTTAGAACCCATATTTTATTTTTAGCCTATAGTTGTTAATTACTCCATATGTCACAGGTAGGATCCTTGAATTTGTATTATGTTTATGTTGAGAAATCATGACTTAGATATTTAGATTATGTTATAGAAAGGATTTGTAAACTTAATTTGGTTTTATGTTTAAACTCTAGTTGTATTATGTTTAATAGAGTTTGAAAACTAATTTGGTATTATAAATGGACTATGTTGAGATATTATTATATGCTGAAAGAGCGCATTATGATAATGCTTGATCTCCCAAGTGCCGTGAATTTAATTGGTAATATTGCATGTTACATTTTATTTGGGGAATATCTAAAAAGTAGAGGAAACTCTATCTGTTTTCCTAGAAAATTTTGTGTTAAGGTTTGCTGAGAAAGTTATTCTCCATGCGCCGGTCATAAACTGAGTTGGGTTTTGATGATATGAATGCATAATAAATCTCTTCATCAGAAACTTAACAACTTACCAGCATAAGATCAAAGTTACAAGCATATTGTAAATAAATTATCATCTAAAATACCTTGCTAAATAGCATAAGCAGTAAGTATAATTCTTATCCATACTTCCATTAGGTAATGCATTTGTCGTGAAACACCAATGACATTGAGATCAATAACAAGTTACACATCTTAATACATTTGCCCTTATTATTTTTTTCACCTTCATTAATTATTTGTAATTCTTTCCCATTGTTTTTGTTGTTGGGAAAGCAAAGTGACTTCACAAACTCAAAGAATTTTGATTTGAATTAAAGGATAGTTATGCCCATTAATCAATTGCCACAACTTTTAAAGAAGAGATAAAGTGAGAAAAAGGTGAAGGAAAAAGGGTGCAAAGACATGGCATCATGAGAGGAAAGTGATAAAAAGGAGGAAAGACAACATCTTTGGTCTTGTTCTATTGTAGTATAACCAAATCTTGAGCAATCCAAGACAGTTTCATTGCTTTGACTCTTCGTCTTTGTTGGTGATGATGATGGACTCTTGAAGCCTTCATCAAAGAAGGAGAGTAGAGATGTAAAGAGAGTGTGTTGTCTTCAATTTTTGAGCTAAGACTTAGAGTAAGGAAGAGAGTGAGATTATGGGTTAAAGGGGGTTCTTGCGTGAGCTATCTTTTTTTTCTTCAGCGTGCACCTTAATTTCTCTTCCTATACTAAGTTTGGCCTTTTGTGCTTGTTGTGTACTTGTTGTTGGGAGTTGTTCCCTTTATCATTTCTCCAAGTTGTATAGGTTGTTTTACCTTTTTTGATTTAATTAATCCTCTAGTATTACTAAATTTTTAATTAAATTCCTATAATTTTAAAAAGAATAGTATGTGTTTTACTGTAAACTTTAAATCGTATGTCGTTTACACCATGACTTTTCATACAATACAAAACATTGGGAAATATATTTTTTTTCAACTAGTAAAAAGGTATGATTTATGTACACTTAACATCTCTAGTGTTTTTAATTTGTGTAACCTAACATTTTGTCTATGAATTTTCATATGCATTTAACCCTTTAATTTTTTTTTATTGCGAGGAACCTAACACCTTGCTATGACCTGAAGTTAACATATATTACAAAAATATAAAATTAACTAGATTATTCCTTGATTCATCTATTGTTAGTTTCATATTAGTTAGCTTGAATCCCTTAGAGATTAAAAATTTAATAATGTTGTCAAACTATCTCCAAAACCTATCATGATAGACTTTTATTCTTTTATTATTGGACAAAAAAAGAAGAAGAGTTAGATTAAGTCTGAGAAAGTATCAATGTGAAATTTTTGTCAACTTTTTCCTTACATGTGCACTCACATTAGAAAGAATCAATGGATATTGTGTTTAGTCTCACTCTTTTGTAATGGTATAGTTAGATCAATTGACCTAATTACAAACTTTTATTCACTATAAAAACCTTGTTACAAATTTTTAAACTATAAGAATCTAATTGGAAATTTAATAAAACTATAGAGATCTACAAATTAATTAAATTAATAATAAATAAGTCATGTATTCACAAAAGCAATAGGAACTATGAGAAATTTATAATTGCTCTTAGCCTGTGTTTAGCTAAAGAAAAAAAATTGAGAGGAAAGAAAATTATTGAATTTTTATATATTTTATAAGTGTATTTAGAAAAGAAAATACAAGGATAGAAAATAAAAGAAGAAATTTTTTTCAATTTTTGATTTATGTATAAAAGTGAATGAAAATAATAAAAAAATAATAATACTAAATGGCAATTTACCCTTATGCCATTACAATTATGTGTAAATGTCTTCTTTTTTATTTTATTTTTAAAACCTAAATGTCATTTTGAGTGCTAAAAATTGCATATAATTTTTCATCGTTTATTCTTTCCTCTTAGTTTTCCTTCCACTCCCACACATAGGAAAATGATTATTTTCTTTCAATTTATTTCTGTGTCCTCTTGTTTCGTCTCTTTTCCACTCATTCAAACAAAGCTTAGAGTAAGAAAATACAAGGTTCTGATTGTAAATGGAGATCATCCCAATCTTCTAAATTATCAACTTGATTTCTTTTGCTCCAAGAACAATTAAAAATTTCTTATGATTCATATATTTTGCTTTTGTGAGTAAATGACTAGTTATGTCGCAAGAACTTCTAACACTAACTCATTCAATCCACCTTGGTCCTTATAGTTTTGCTCTTATGTGAATTTTATCCCTTTCATTTGGGTAAGGTATTTACATATTAATTTCAGAGGGAAAAAGGCTAGCCTAATTAATTATGAGCAGGTAGAGTTAGGTCAATCTTTTGAAATATTTGACATTCAACCTAAACCCTTGATGTACCCCTGATTGGGTTGAATTGAATGGACAAAAATTATGTATTTTAATCATATATCATGTCTCATTTTCTCTCTCATTAATTATTTATTATCACATGAAAAATAAGCAATCTATATTTAATAGTTATTTTAAAATTTTAAATGCGATCAAAGTGCATGACAACAATAACAAAATACCATTTAAAATAATAAGATGTGAAGAAATCAAGTATCAAATAGAACATTACAAACTTGTGTGTAATATAATTAACATAACTTCAATTAGTTATTGGAAAGGATTAGTTATACAGATCCTAACAATGTGTACGAAGAAGGTATTATGGTCAAACTTAAACTCATGTTTATGAATTCTATGTCTTGGGGTGATTAGTCACTACTTTTAATGAATGATACTTTGAGTTCAAAAAAGAAAAATCAAATATCAATTATCAATCCATAAGATCCAGATCAATATAAATCCAATTTCTTTTTCTTGCTTTCGGTCAAATCGATATAAGTTATGGATAAATATAATTTATATTATTCTGGAGACATTTTTTCAAAGCACACCATATGATGTTCATCCCTTATATATTAGTCGAGAGTGGATCTCGATATTTTTTAACTAATATTTAAGTGACATTTTAACTAATATTTTTTTAACCTATTTTATGTAAGGATATAATATTTAAAAATATTTGTAAATTTGTTCTTTTTTATGAAAAATATAAAAGGTCTTTTTTCAGTTATAAGATTATTAAAAAGCACATGCAAAAGCAATTTTGTAAATGACATTTGGACAAAAAAAAAGAGTACTTAGATCGTATTAAAATGTTAAAAGAAATCATTTTTCAAGGGAAAAAAAAAAACTCAACAAGTGGGTTATGTAACAATTTTTTATTTTTGTTTTGAAGTTTTTATATTTTGAAAACAATATTTTCAACATTTCAATATTTCATCATGATATATAGTACTCTAGTTTAATCTGGCAATAGTACAGTTATGCTATATGTGAATTCTTTATTAGATTAATATATTATTTTTAAACACAACTCTTCTTTTTATTTACTAATTTAATGGTAATAAAATATAAAAAACGTATGTAACCAAACAAGAATTTTTACTGTAACTTATACTTCAATCTTTTTATATGCATATGCACATTTAAATTTCAGGGAAAATAGTCATATATTCGTGAAGTCAAATAAGAAATAATCTTAGTCGTTTTCTTTTCTTCTTCTTTTTTGGGTCAAATCTTAGTCATTTTCTTGTATTGGTTGTTGCTTACACCTCTTGGAATTTGTTGCTAGGATGATTGAAAGAAAAGTTAATTAGTTATATTGCACTAATAAGAGCTAAAACATTAAGCGTATTTTGGGAATCACAAAGAGACAGCTTTTTTAGGACAAATGTATTTTTTTCCTTTTTTGAAAAAATTATCATATTTGGGAAAATCATAAAATACATTAATTAATAAATTTAAGTTGAAAAATAAATAATGATCATAAGCAGTTTTTTTAAAATTTTTAATTATAAATAGAATCTGATTATTTTAGAATATAATGTCTTTATCAAATTAATCATCAGTTCCAAACATGATTTAAACAAATATCATTTCATAGATTTTTTAGTTTACTAAATAAAAACATTTTTTGATACAATTAAAGAAAGACATTACTTTAAAATTACTTTTAAGCTAATACGTCCAAATACAATTTAATTTTCACATAATTGATTAGATAAAAAAATGATTATACTTATAATCAATTATTGAAATAAATTCAATCTCACACTTTTCCCAACACACTCTTTAATCTATTGATTATTAATCTTATTGCTGAATTTATTATGCCCAATTATTTCAAAACAGTTTTTTAACAATATAAAAGTCTGCTTTTCAATAAAAAAAAAGAAAAAGAAAAATTATAAATTCTTAAAATTTCCTTTAAACTTTTTGTAATTCTAAAAAAATTACCAAAACATATACATATAATATTAAAAAACCTATAATAAAAAAATTTATCAAAATAATGTCATTTAAACTAGCCAAATATCACATTATAACAACTAAGGTATATTTTGTTATAGGATAAAAATTGGATAAAAAGTTACATAAATAAATTTTATGTGTTAAATAACACATAAAATCATCCATATAAATTTTTTATCCACCTTAACGCATCGCATCGCATCAACCAAGTACAAGTAGAGAGGTTCTACTCATGCAAAGATTGCATTTGATTTCAGAAAACCACTTTTACTTATCATTTTCATTTCTGAATGTTGTAAAGAGAATCCAAAAAATTATGAAAACTACAATATTCACTCTTCAGTTTTTTAAAAATCCATTTGATTCATAAATGTCTGAATAAATTATATATGCAAACGGAACCAATACGAAAAACTCTAACCGAAAACAATGCCCGTGAAACCGAGTTTGAGTCTCTTTACCAAGCTTGATTCCAGTAAACATCGAGGTGCAAAATTCTACTTACTATAGGCTAGATAAATATTATATATTGATACACGCAAAATGATGAACCAATGCTGCAGCGGCAAGAACCTACGACGCGACGACAATGAACAGTAGTATAAGCATTCATTCACAATGTCAGCAGTTATTATTTATCAAGAATACAACTGAAAATTACTACTATACTATATATGATCACTTCCCATTCTCCTTTTTGGGAAATTACTCATTTTGCTGTCAGTGACCTTTTAATTTTAATTTAGAATTTACAGGTGAAAATACAAGCAATAATTAATTACTCAGGATATACATTAGAGATGGAGAATGTACTTGATGTACATGCACCTAGCTCATTGACATTCATCAGCAGCAAGGAACCGTCCAGTCAGATTTTCCATCATAGAGAACTGCATATTCTCAGATGGTTTCCAGTGACGCTTTCTTTGATTAATAAACCAATTGTTAATTTGCTTCTGGTCCAGCCCTGTTGACTTAGCCAGCTCAATTTTATCAGCCTCCTGGATATATATATATATATATAGATCAAGGAAAATAGTTAATTTGTGAGCCTAGTCTCAAGCTCAATAAACTGATAAGCCAAATAATATATATATATATTGACTCTTAGAAAATCTAAGCATTTCTTGTTCAGTAATTGCGCCATAAGCAAAGTGCATAAATAGTTCAGAGTGGTGTTGAAACGAAATTAATAGTATGATGAAACATACCGTAGGGTAAGGCCATTTGTAGTGAACATTCCACCACTGAAGCAGTGTTTGTCTTGCTTCCTTCGGTAGCTTACCCTTCTTTTTCTTCTTTGAGAACTCCAATTTCAAAGTGCCAATGTGACTCCCAAACTTGCGTAAAAGCCTATCCTTGAGCTCACGGTCCTCACCCCTCGATTGACCATCTTGAGCATCACCATCGCCAGCACTAAAATCTTCGTCCGAAGACACGCCCCCATCATCTAGCCAAATACGTAATAGCAGAAACAAAAATCACGAAAGTCGTACAACTATGAATCACTCTTTCACGCAATCCAAAAAATTGATATTATTTCGTAAAATTTAAGCATGAAAAGCAACTAAGAAACAATGAGTAAAATAAGATAATATAGAGTACACAAGATTGTTAAGTTCTATATATATATATATATAAAACACGAACACTACTGGTTTTATTTAATAGTACTCTATACAGATTTTAAGAAAATATAACAAAGCACACGCTATTGCGTATACCAAAAGAGGAAAAGTATATGTAGTTGAAGAAAACATTTTTTTTTAATTTTACTGTAGACATACTTGGATCTTATTTCTTTATTTTTTCCTTTTCTTATATGTTTGTGAGTTTAAATTTTAGAAGAGAAGAGAGGAGGGGAAGACTTATAGTGTAAAATTATATTACAAGTCTTCCCCTCTCTTCCCTTCTCCTCCAAAATCTAAACTCATAAGAGAACCTCTTATTTTATAATGCCAACTTAAATAAATTAATCCTAGAGAGAAACCATTGCCACTTATCATTTTATGACCCAGCTTAATTAGTTCTCTCAAATGGGGAATAATGTTGGACTGCAGGACTAGTAGCCCACGAGCGAGCACCCACAAATTGCATCTGACACCCACTTAATCCCGACAAGGAATTGACCATCGCATGAGAGTACACTGTACACACCAGACCAGATCACCTAGGTTGGAAAGACATAAAGATGGAAAAAAAAAGGCAAGGAAAAGAAAAGAGAGGTAAAAAAAAAAAAAGAACACATGTGTCAGTGCCTGGTTCCGTCCATTGTCATTCGGGACCCTAAACCAGAGAAACTCGAGTTTTACAATGAAGCAAACGGTACGGCCAGGCCACCTACACATGATCACAATTCACAAAAACAACCAGATCGAGCAACCAGAACCCTCTCCAGTCCCAAACCACAACCCTAGTCTTTTAGTCTTCCACGGACCTTGCTTAAACTGCTGGATAAACCGGTGTGTGCCATGAGGGCATGCAGTAGACTAGCAAACGAAAAAATAGTGTGTGCGTGTATATATATATATATATATATATATAACATCAATGACATACATGTGCGCCTTCCCTTTCTCTTCCCGCTTTTTAACATATTAGATTAGATTTGTGAGACAAGGAGGTTCTAACATGCTAATAATGGCCTGAGCACAAGCATCGTCCCCAATAATAAATGCTAGCTTCGTCAAAGTAGGCACAAAAGAATAAGATTGCTTTCTCCACCATAAAGAGAGGGAGGAAGGGGCCGGGGGCCCGTTCATCAAAAAGGAAGGGGTACTTGGAGATCGACAAGTGTAATGCTTTTGTGGCATTGTCCTTAGGGTCAATGACGGTGACAGAGGAGAGGACCATGATGGATGGGCCACAATAGAACAAAACATCGAAAATGGCAATGACAAACACTAAGCCAGAGAGAGGTCAGGCCAGAGTGCGTGTGGGGAAGGGGAAGACATATATGCATTCATGGCAATGGCAATTGAACGTTCCCTCAAAGAAAAAGCTGCTCCACATCACTGCGTAAACCGCGGGAGTGCATGTGAAAGTCTTAAATCTTAGATCACCCGCTCTACACGGCATTTTCTAAAAGGTTACATTCAGTAATCCGCAGAATCACCACTCCCACAATCACAACCACAACGTGTGTGTGTGTGTGTATAAATATATATTTGTGTGTATTTTGTTCTTTTTTTTCAAATCAAGGTGTGCCCACCATAAATTGCCCCATGGTCTTCCCCTTCATCACATTCACGCTTATGCAGCTTTGCAATTTCTAAGCTTTGAAAAGGTACCATAGCATAGGCAGGTAGTCTGCACCTAATAACAAGATCACTCTTCTTCCTATCATCTATTTAATCTTTGGTACTCAAATTCATGATAACATTCAGCATGGTTAAAAAATAATAATAATTATTTCCCATGCACCCACCATTATCTGATACTTCAATAAAACACCAAAAAAGACCGGGAGCAGTGAAAATCTCTCCCCCTCATACCATGAATTATGAAGGCGAGGAAAGTGCAAACTGCAAATAAAGCATACCTACTATCAATGGAAATATAAGGTAACTTTATTTTCATAGCCATGTCATTGTTACACATGCATCCATCATTGTGTGAATGCAAAAGACAAGACACAACTAAAGAACATTAACGTTTTTCGTTCCTCTTCATTAGAATCCTTTATTTTCTTCGGATCACAAGATCAGCCATAATTTCAAGCAATGACTTCTTATATAAACCATCCATGTAGTAGATTTCCTTCGGCACTTAGTGCTAATGTATTCAGTCGACAATATATATATAGAGTAATGATATGTAAAATAAAATTACATAACAAATGCACACAACACACTTTAGTACCATTGAATGTTATGAGTAAGTAGGATGAGTAGAGACCACATATCACATCCAAAGGTGCTAAGGTATGGGGTGTATATTTATTGTGCAATTTTATTATACACCAAACATTATTATATATATTATCTGTTCCAAATAGAGTTATTCTGGTTGTCCTAAATTCAACTTACAATAAGGGCATTACCCAAAAACATAAGTCAGAGGGTACAATGCTAATGAAGAATCAACCATTTTTTTTTCCAAGAACTCCAAAGGTTCGTCAAAATCCCTAAGATTGATCAATTTGGTTTTAACACTACAGATGAGCACATCATTCAGGGAACACACAACACCCAAATTAAAAGATTTTCTCAAGTCGCTAGTAGAGATTTGGAAACGGCATTAATTCGATAGTAAAGCATAAATGTCAACAATGATTAAATAGAATAGCTTACATTTCGAAAACCCAAGAGCAAGCAAATGCCCCAAATATAAAAGAGTAAACCATAAATTTGCCAGAGGCAGTTTTTTCAATCCGGGCACAAGAAAATTTGCTTCTTAAAAATACAAGATCCAATTTGACGCCTATAGTGGACGCAGTACAAGGAAACGATCAACAAAAATCAAAAGAAAACAAAAAAAGAAAAGAATGAAGAAATTAGAAACAAAGGATTCCACATCCTATCAACTTTGCTTCAGAAACAAACGTTAAAGGAATATAGGTTTGTGAAAAGAATGATGAAGGCGAATCCACCAAAGGATGCAATACAGCCATTAACAAGTTAAAACATCACTGAAAAGGTAATTTGTACTTTCAAGCATAAACAACAATATTTGCCGACCATAACCAACCTGACATACTCACATACTCACTTTGCAACCTAAAAAATTCTTTCAAAATTTAAATATTATTAGAATCCACCGTATGCCAGCCTCCTCAGTTAGCTAATCAGTATAGGAGTTACAACTGATTATTTAGCATGGATAAAGTTCAATAACCAAGAAAAAAAACATAAACAAATAAAAGTTGATAACCAGAAAAATAAATATTCTGTTTCAGGATGTGTTGGTTTTGCATAGGATGGAATATTATACAAGGAAACATGATCACAGATTTAAATGATAATTAATGAGAAGAACTAGATGGGAGAGAAGAAAAAAAAGGCAAACCATTAGTATCTAATCAGCTGCTAATTTATTTTGGCAATGCATTACTCCCCTGTCCTTGAATAATTGTCCAATTTTAAATGCTCACTAGTTAGAATTAAGAAAATGATTGGAGAACATCAATGTTAGAGAAAGTTAATAGTAAAATATATTATCCTTGTCTGTTTTAAATATTCTAACTTACTCATTTCTCCTCCACTAAGTCTTTCTACTCCTCCAATAGTATTTAATAAGGACATTGTTAGATATAAATAATTAATACTACTTAAATTTTGTAAATAGACAATTATTTCTTTCTCCTCCACTAAGTCTTTCTACTCCTCCAATAGTATTTAATAAGGACACTGTTAGAAAGAAATAATTAATACAACTTGAATTTTGTAAATAGATGATTATTTCTAAACAAAGAAAATTTTTGAATTGGACAATTATTCAAAGACGGGAGAGAATAAAACTTTAATTCACAACTAGAAAATAGACAAAATTAATTTTCTTGAACAAAAGGATGTCAAACAAGATATAACCAAACAACAATTATGTGCTGAGCCTCATTCTTCAAATTTTACTAACCCAAGAGAAATACTTGCATGTTCCTCAAACACCAACAAGATGTGCTCTATATCCAATAATATATATATATATATATATATATAGACACATCCAACTAGGGGCGCAGAAGCATACTAGTATTTCTCACTAACCCAAGGCCACATTCCATTTAATTCCTACTTTTAAAGAAAATCTGACATTACTTTAGCTGCAGACAGACTATCAGCTCCGTAGACAATTCCCAATGGGCATTGTTTATCTCACAGCATACATCACTTGTGCTCTCTATTGGAACTCGATACACTAATAAAGTTCGAAAGCAGGATCAACTTGCATGCCAAGACTGTCAGATCCTGTTATGTTCATCCAATCCAAAAAGGGTAGACCCGAAGGTTATTATATTAGGCATTACCATAAGCATGTAGATTTCGTGTGAGAAACAGGAAGGAAGGAGAAAGTTCTCCACTTATATTAATAAATTCACACAGACCTTAAAAGGGATATAGATAAAATATTACATGGGAAACATGCTTTGATGCCAGAGGACTAATTCACGCTCATTAAGTGCTTGTTTGGTTTGCATTTTGAGCAGGCCAAAAGAACTTCCTATAAAATGAGAATGAAATTCTACAATATACATTGTGTTTGGTTTAACTTCTTCTTGTTTGAAAGTTCATTGTATTCTATGGTGATTAAAAGTAATTTTGATTGAAATAGATGGAATGGTACTTTCCATTCCAGGAAAAGTATTTTTGATATAGAATATTACTATTACTCACATTAATAACTATAAGTAATATTACTTTATCTTATCCAAACAAAAATCATGCTCTTAAACTTACTTTTGATACACTCAAACCAACACAAATTATTCTTTTAAAAGTAATTTTTTTCAACTTAATTCTTTTGAAAGTAATTCTACTAAAAGATAAACCAAATGGCCCCAAGTACATATGTTGAAATATAATTTGAAGAACATGTTCTTTACAGCTTCCACTATTTCAAAGTTTACATAGCAATTCAGCTACACTATTCCACAACCATACAATAATTCAAGCGTAGTATACTCTTTTATAGCCTCCTAATTTCACGTCAAAATAGAAGCGAGCTTGACAGACACATGAAATGATTTCCAGAAAACAATTGAGTTCGTAACTTAAAAATGCTCTAGTAATGACTTCAAGCTGTCATCAAAACCTAGTAAAAGAATGGTATCATCTTCAAAATACTCACTACCAGCATCATTTGGTATTATCACAAGGGAAATGCTCTATCAATCAAACAATTAAGGGGCCAAAATAAAAGTCAAGAACCATTTAATTGACTGCAAGCACAAAACATCTGAGAAATTGGAACCAAGCATTTACTGTGGGCATTAGCACAAGAGCATTACTCGAATGAATTTTCTGCGGAAGTACTAATTTTGACCAGAAACAAGTGCAAAACAAGCTTACACTAATAGTAGTAGCTGGAATACATAAGAAACCATTTAAGACAAGAAAGCTCATTTATGACTACTGGGTGCTCGGAAAACCATCATCACTTGTTCGGTCAGTGCGTAATATCGAGGCTACTATTTGAGACGTCAGTAATTAAAAATCCGTCGTTCGTCAAACTTGACCTTCACAGGCACGAAGCAGAAACAAAACAAAAGGAAAAATAGAGTGGGAACTGCGAAGATAACAACGCCAAACAAAACAAACAAGTCCAACGAAGCCCCTAGGAGGTACTAATTAATTCAATTCAAGGACCCGCGTAGATAAAGAAGGAACTGAAAAAGGCGAAAGGTTAGAACAGCGACGGTGAACCATGGTCCATGAATGACTAAACAATCCAAAACTTTCTTTCTCCAACAAACGAAAGAAAGCGTGGATTGCAGTCTCAACAGTGAAAGCATACAAGATGATAAATAAAAGCGATTCTTAAAGTTTAACATTAACTGCGCAGAAAGAGAGCAGCGGCACAGTCATGCACAAACCAAAGGCACAGACAGAGAAATAGAGAGAGAGGCCTTGTGATTGTGTTAGGGTTTCTATTCTTTTCCTTATTTTACTTCAAAAGCTGCGTGTCGTGTCTTATTGCAAGCAGGTATTTGCTGCAACCGAGTTGGATTATTCTGCGAGGATTATTCATGTTCTCAAACAATGATTTTCCTTCACGTGAAAAAAAAGAAGAAAGAAGAAATTAAAGGGATAAGGAACAGGTAGATCAAAGAAAGCAACCATAGACGATGCTCCGTGTAGAACTCCACTCTACCCATTTTTGCTTGTCCACAAAAGAGAGAGAGAGAGAGAGAGAGAGAGAGAGGGAAAAAAAAAGGAAGGGAGATAGCAGGTAGCACAGATATCAATGAAACATCGAGTTCCGCAAAACAAAAGAAATCACTAACCAGAAAGAGTAGGAACAGAAGCACCGGTGCAGCAGAGGTGGCTAAGCTGCATTTCGATCTTGTTAAGGAAGCTTGTTGCTTCATCGAAAGGCCGAGCCAGGTCCGATTTATACTTCACCAGCAAGTTACAGTACGTTTCCTGCAATAACCACAAAGCCAATAAAAAAAAAAATGAAGGATTATGTTCACTACCCATGGCAAGCAACAAGCACACAAAATCCGTGAGAAAAGTTGTATCTCTAGTCACAATAAATAAATAAATAAATATTAAGTGTGGGGGGACCATGACCATGAACTCGTCGAGCTCGGGATCGGCTCCAAAGCACGTGGAAACAACGTCCCTCTTGCAAAGGTCGTTTTCGCGCCGGATGTCCTCCAACAAGCACGCGATTTCCGGAGGCGCCCCGACCTGCAGCCAGTACCCAACAGCAAGTTGTTAAGTTTTTATAACTGTCTCTTTCCGTTGCGGGACGGGAGCGGTTACGGTTACAATCACGGTTGCAACTGATGATATGACGATATTGTTTATTTATTTATTTATATATCACCTTCTTGCAGTCGATGTAGGCTTGGAGAAGCCGAGGGTACTGAGGATGGGACGCGATTTTGGCCTTCATCACCGTGGACGCCACTGCCTCGTCCTCCTCCGCCGGCCGCCGAATCCCTGCAGCGGCGGAGGAGGGTTCTGCCGCGGAGAGGAGCTCGTCCGATCCGAACATGGGAATCCGGGAGGCGGCGGCGGAGGAGGCGGAAGAGGTGGACATAAGGAAGCTGTGGTAGTCCGCCGGGAAGATCAGATTCTCCGGCGTCATGAGGGCCTTGTCGGCGTACTCCGCCGTCGACGGCACTCCGTACATTTCCTCCATAAGAGAGAGCTCGTGTATAGGGGACACAAAAACGCTGCGTTTTAGCTTCCTAATCACAATTTCTTCGGGTTCTGCTGCGGCAGTCTTCAAGAAGAAGAAAAATAAGAACACACAGAATAATAATAATAATAATATTATTCTACACCACTCGCCGCACTCTCACATCATCCGAAAAGCTATATATATATATGAACAAATGAGTAAGATTATATAGTTTTATAATAGTAACAATAGTTTAATTAAGTTAACTTTTGTTTAGTTAGAGGAAGAGGACTTAGAGAAATGGTAAAATTATCGACATTCAATTTGGATAAAACTTGAGTTTGGCTTAACGGGTAGCTTGGAGAAGAATAGGAGGGTGTGATTGAAGAAGGAAGAGGTGAACTAAGAAGAAATAACAAGTTGGAAGATCTCTGTAGACTTACCTGTTCAAGGTCTGCAATTTATCTTCCTTTTCTCCTTACTTTGTTTCAATCTTTTTCCCCCTTTTCTTTTCTTTTTTTGTTTTGGCTAATCATACAAAGTTTCATTGAGATAAAAAAGGAATAATAATAATTAAAAAAGATCACATCTCCAGAAGAAATTAAAAGATGAGGTGCGTGCGGGCTTACAAAACTTCCCAAATTACGGAGACATGGTTTTGGTTGTCTCCAGGCCAACCAATACTATAGCACTAGACCTCGCCCCCCTCCAATCTTTTGTGTACTGAATTGTCACCTGTCAACGCCTGCTCTATGCTTTCAAAATAAAAAATAACATGGAAGCGTGTATACGGTAAGAATTATGAGTGAATAATATCGAATTAAAGGTCAATTTTAGTGTTTGGAGTTATGTGTATGCTTTATTTTAATATATAAAATTAACAAATTATTAATTTAATACATAGATTTATAAAAAATTATTCAACTTAATCTTTATAGTAATAGAAGAATGTACTAGACGGTAACAATATCTAAACTATGATTAATTTAATATTATATTAATTTATATAATACTTGTTTAAAAAATATTTTTAAGTTATATAAATTTGGCTAGCCTATTAGCTAGTGATAAATTGAAATACCCTTAACTAATATATTGGTTTATCTAAAAAAAAATTAACACTTCATTTTATGAAATATTAATTCATATACCTAGTAGGTTATATAAATTTTTTAATATTTTTCTTACTAAATATTAAACTATTATTGATAGATTTTTTTAAATATATATTCATTAACAAATATAAAATGGGGATTGAGTAAATTAAATATTTTTCTTCTAATACAGATTTTTATTATATAATCATATCTCAATTTACAAAGCGTGCACCTCAAATATGTTATAAATATATTTGGCAAATGAACTTAGGTTTTCAAAAGAAATCAAGCTAATTCATATAAAAAAATTTATTAACTACATATTATTTAAAAAAGTATCAATTGAAAGATTATGAAAAAAATTGGAAAGTCCAATAAAATAATAAAATAGTATATTAGTTGAGAGAACTTAAAAAATATCAGTTGAAATAATGTAATTAACATATATAAGAATATATATATATATATCATAAAAATAATTAAATTAAAATTTAGATATTGCTTTTAGGTTAAATTTAACATACATCCATTTTACCAAAAAAATTGAAAGACATGTATCAATGAAAAATTAAATTGGGAAAATTACTATTAATGGAGAAGTCAAATATTAGTAGCATAGCCATTTGACGCAAATATGAAAGAAAATAAAAAGCCAAATAAAAATTGAAACTTTTGGTATAAATAATATAAAAATCAATTTTTTAATAAATATGTGCAAAAAATATTTCATATTAAAGTATATATAAGAAATATCTGTAAGTAAATGAGATAGTAGATGAATGTTTAGAATAAGAAAAATGTTATTTGTATTCGTTGTGTGTGGATACTGTGTCGACTCACACTTCATCTGCCATTGAATGGAGTGCGCACCCTACTTAAATAGGGTTTGTATCTCATCCAATGGTAGATATGTTGTGAGCATAAAAGAGAAAATCAGACCAGCCAGTCTGACCAGGAATCGGTCACCTAGCCGATCTGGTTAGCCTAAAAAAAGGGGAAGTCAAAACAAGTGAAAAGCGATCAAAACCGGGGGGAAATCGAGAAAACCAGCAAACCAGACCGGTTGGACCGGTTCGAAGCTTTTGATTTTTGATTTTTTGTTTCAAAGCTTAAATACTGATATCTTATGGCAGTTTCAGAGTAAAAATAAAAAAAATTGAATCAAAGGAGAGCACTAACAAAGATTGTTGGATTATTCTTCTTCTCTCTCGCCGGCTGCTCACCACCATAAACCTCACTAATCACCAACAAATATTGTTTTCAAATGCTACTGTGGCTGTATTGTGAGGCTGAGATTAGAGAAATTTTATATAAATTATATTTATTTTTACAAATTTATGAATATATTTTTTTTTGTTGATTATGTTAGTGTTAATGATTTAATATTTTTTTTATATTATAATTAATCATAGGTGTATATATATATATATATATTATATTCCAGTTGAACATCTAAAGCTTTGAACCAGTACCTTGACTGGTTCAATACCCGGCCCAGTTTTCTCTTCCTTGGCTGTGAGTTGATATTGTATCCCATAAATAAGAAGTACAGATAACACAACTCTTAGAATAACCAATGCATGATATTGGGTAGTCAAATGCACTAAAGAATTAGTGGATAATTAAAACCATTTAAAATGATTTATTGATAGTTAAAATGAATTAGTGGATAGTTACAGCCATTCAAATTTGTAATGAATGAAGACCCAAATAGCTAAAAAACGAGGATTGGAGAATTTTGAAATCTGACTTTAATTGTAGTACAACTAAAAAAAAGAAAAATTTTAATAAATGCTTTCAAAATTTTGATATGTGAAAGATGAAAAGATGAGACTTTTTCGATTCTTTATAGAATTATTTTTAAATATAGATATATGATATGATGATGCCAACAAAAATGAAGAAGATCATTTAGATAAATAAGACAGTGAAAATATATAGACCATTGTTAAAGGTTTAAATAATAATAGATCTTAAGAAGTATATGAAGTCAAAATTTGGTTTAATCTATAAACTATTTTCATTATTATGATAGATATTTATTTTTGTCCAATTCTTTTAGTTTTTGTTTTAAAATTTAGTACGATAGTGTTTAGGAATTTAATACGCAAATGTTTTAAAATGTTTTTGTTTCATCCAAGTCTTGGAAGAAAATAAAATTTAAGTTAATAACATAAAAAGAAATAAAACAAAAGAATATAAAATTTAAGAGCAAGTGTTCGGGAGGAAGAGAAAATTTAATAGGTCAATTTTTGGAAACCAAAGAACGGATAGAATATTGAGCAACTAGGTAGAGAGTTAAAAACATTTGAAATGATTGTAGGTAGCTAATAAAAAAGGGATTTAGAAATTCTGGAATTTTAATTTAATTGCTGTAATTACTTTGTGAGAAAGGAAATCAATGAGTTTAGATGGAAATATTAATTTGGACTTTTGGTATGCAGAAGCTGAAAAGCTTAGAGTTTTCAGATTTTTTATAGTATTACTTTTAGATATAGAAGATATATAATATATAATAAGATATGATAAAAATAATGAAATTCTACCGTGATTTAAGCTAATCTTTATAAAATTATTAATTTATCTCTTTAATCTTTAAAAGCTTATTAGTTAGTCTTTATAAAAAAAACACTCTGTTTTTTATATAGATTTTTTTTTTATAATTTTTTTATGCATGTTTTTAGTGATATTTTGATTTTTTCTTTTATAAAGTAATATGTTGGTTTATTATTTTGTGTTATACACGTATGTGTATACATACCAAAAGAAAAAAAAATACACATGGGCATATCTATACTATTAATAAACAAGATTCACTTTTATAATTAATTTTTGGTATCTCCTAACTCTATTTAATTTTATTTTGAAGTCTATAAATTCAAATTTTTGCCATGTTTTTCCTTTCTCACTCGCTTCTTCTTTTGAAAAAAAATAATTACATCACCTTGAGCCATTTACAAAAAAAATTAATAAAATTTAACAATTTATTATTATAAAAATATTTAATTTTATTAATATTTAAAAGATAAAAAAATATGGATTAACTTGCACTCTAGTGTATATAAATTTAGAGGATTTTAAGTATGAATAAAATTGTGAAGAAAAAACTAAAATTTGATTTGAGTTTTTAGTTTTCATTTTCAGTTTTTTAGAATTTATAAAGGAAAAACTAAAAGTTCTAAAAACTGGTAGTTTTTAGAATTTTCAAATTTTCCTTTATAAATCCTGAAAAATTTAAAAATTAAAAATAAAATTAAAAATTGAAAATTTCAAGCAAACAGAACCTAAAAATCAATGTTAGCCTTTTTCTCAATTCATTATTAAAGATGTGAATATGACATATGAGTTACTAAAGCATTTTAGATGTAATCACGTGACACGTGCACAAGTTTGGTTTAAGAAATTTCCTCTCACTTTATAAATTATAAATATTAAACAAAATGCTGCAAATTTATAGGAACTAAAACACAGGTAAAGCAATAAGAGTTGAGTGTAATGAGAATTGAGAAATACATTTTACTAATTTAAAAAAGAAGGGATCAATGTTTAAATCCGACATTCATGGACATCTTGTTAAGAACAAAGGAAATTATGCCACATATATAATTGTGAGCGTCTACATGTGTAACGACCGATCTTAAAATCTCGAACGTGCCTATCGTAGTATTAGGACCTGTACTTTCTCTAAACATCTTTAGCTAAATTGTGTTACCTTTGAATGCGCATCTATTATATTATTTATGCTTGGTTATGTTGCTGGTAAAAAAAACACCATGTAGGTAGTTTTAATTCTAAAATCATATGCATAATTGGAGGTCCTCTGTGCTTTTAATCTCTCTTTGGAGTGTTGCTAGATAACAGAAACCTCCAGGTTGGTGAATTAGAGAAGAAGAAAGGAGTTAGGTGCACTGTTTACTGCCCCAGCGGTTGAGCACTGCCCTGGCGATGGACAAAGGAAATATAACTATAGGAATTTTTCACAGGATTACCCCAACGGTCATATGCGAGTGACCAGCGTCAGCGCAACACGATTTTTCCGAACTAGGCCCAATTTTGTTTTTAATTTTCAGTGGTAGAGCAATGTAGTAACCACGGAGAGGAGACTCCCTCATTCTCTCTCTTTATTCTCTGTCTTGAATTCCTCACTCTCTCTCTAGGGTTTAGAAGTTCTCAACCATTGTTTTAGCCCTATTTTGGATGATAATTGATGTTTTCTTTCAAAAATGATTGTGACATTTCTCTTATGGAAGAGTAATCCCTTTACTATGTACAGGGATTAATGAAGATTAAGATTGTTCATGAGATTATTAGTTTTTATCTCAATTTGTGCTTGGTTTTCCTTTCAATTTTGTCATCTCTCTTAAATAATAATTGGTTATATGGATTATTGCGATTATATTTCTGAGAGTTGCCTGACCATGTGATATTTATCCATTGAGTAAGG
This sequence comes from Dalbergia cultrata, assembly GCA_031216105.1. Classification (NCBI taxonomy): domain Eukaryota; kingdom Viridiplantae; phylum Streptophyta; class Magnoliopsida; order Fabales; family Fabaceae; genus Dalbergia; species Dalbergia cultrata. Next base: position 619,058 of record CM062344.1, on the reverse strand, counting down.
GATTGGAATTAATTTCGTTTGAAATTAGGTTGCTATAATTGATAATTACACTGACATAGTGTCGCAACCGGGATCGCGACGAGACGGCGAAAAATGAAAGATTTATTTAAAAATGGAGTCGCCACCAAATTTTATTTAATTGGGAAAAATTATGGAAAAACCCATTTAATTCAATGAAAATGATCTTTGAAACCATATTTGAATTCGGGAGTCGGTTATGATTAGGGAAGGGTAGGGACTTAATCCTTCAGCACCCCTAATACACCCGTCTTTAGACAGTACCTTAATTAATTGTGCAAATTATTAATAACCTTTCAAAATATTTATTTACACTTTTATTTTAAGAAAATTATAAAAGAAAATCTTTTTAGAATAAGAAAATTAGGAGTACCAAAGCATCACAGTTAAATTGTCAAGTAATATTGAGTTAACAAGCCGTCACGGCTAAATTAACCTCTTTATTTGGAATAGAATATATATTTCAATGATTAATTTAAATTAAGATAATAAAGAAAGAGGAAGATAATAATAATAATAATAATAATAATAATAATAATAATAAATGAATAAATAAACAAATATTTACAAGAATAATAATGATAATGAACAAGAATATTTACATGCAAAACAGAATAAAATAATATCATAAATAAATACTAAATAAGTATTTACAATAATAATAATAATAATAAACAAAAATATTTACATGCAAAACAGAATAAAGTAATGTCATAAAATTTAATTTTAGCTTGAAAGTTTGAAACATCAAGCTGTCGCAGCTTATATGTCCAAAATATTCAGTTAACAAGCCGTCTCGGCTAAATTAACTTTTTATTCAAAATAAAATATTTAAAAAAAATAATTGATTAATTTAAAATTTAAAGAATAAAAAGATGTTAAAGAAAATATTTACATGTAATACAAATTATAAAAATCTAATTTTTGTTTGAAAATTTAAAACATCAAGTCATTACAAATCGGTGTTTAACTGAGTTAATAAGCCGTCACGGCTAAATTAACATCCTCATTTAAAATAGTTTGATTACTAACTAAAATTAAAAACAATACATAACAATAAAAGACAATAAATATTTATAAATAAACAAAAATAATAATAAATATTTACAAATAGAAAAAATGAAATAACATAAAATAATCTAATAAAATATAATTTTGACTTAACAGGAATCACCTGCTCCTACGTATCCTCTGGTGCGATGAGGAATTCAAAGTCACGTAGTTCTTTATTTATGAATTGATTTTATTTTTGAAAATAGAGAATTACAGAATATCAAACTGTCACAGTTAAAATATTCTAGAATGTAGGATTAACAAACCGTCACAGCTAAATTAATCACATTCTCAAAAATCTAATTTACTAAAAGATTTAGTCAAGAATAAATTAAATAAAACAATCAAAAATTCATTTTTAACCTAAATTAAATAAAAAAAGAAAACTTACTTTTTCCCCTTGAAAAATCATTTTTAAAGTTTCAATTAAGTAAAATTTTTTTATTCATTTATTGGTTCTTGACCCAAATTATCTAAACCCAAAGCTAAAAAAAAAACTAAACCCAAACAAATAAACCTATAATCTGATCTAATAACATATTTTTCACCAAAAATTAAATAAATAAATAAATAAAACAAAACCCCATTTACTAAATTCACCTAAAACTAATATTATTATCCTAATACTAACCTACCCCACACACACCCACACACACACACACCATTCCCACTCACACACACACGGATTGAGAGAGAGAGAGAGAGAGTACAAGACAGAGAGAATGAGGGAGAGAGATTGAAAGAAGTTTCTACATGTGAAGGATGGAGGAAGGCAAACTCCATGAAAGAAAACAAAGAGAGATGGGCGGAGGAAAAGGAGGGAACCAGCGCTGCACAGCTGGGCAAGGGAGGAGGGAACCGGCGCTATACCTGCAGGAGGGAAGCTGGCGCGCACAGGGGCGGCAGAGGACGAGGCGGAGTGCTGGAGCTGCGTGACCTTGGGTCTTCGAGGTTAGCGGGACAGCGAGCTCGCGGGATGGACAATGAGATCAAAGACAACCAGAGGCAGCTCGATGGCTAGGAAAGGACGAAGGTTTCGCATAGAGAGGGGGTGCGGCAGTGGCGTCAAACACTCATGGAGGCCAAGGTATCAGCTTCTGGGCTTCACGGTCGTGCTTATGCACGAAAGCAGAGGGATGGCTTCTCCTTCCTTTTTATTTTGGTCATGGCTATGGCTATTCTTTTGGTTGGATGAAGATTGTTGTTTATTGACTTTTTTTGTTTTATTATTTCTTTGATGATGATGATGAGATGGTGATAATTGATGATGGGCTGTGGTGTGATGAGAGTTATAATGATGGTGGAAAAGGATGATGAAATGAGCTTTCTGTGATGATGATGAACCAGGTTGTAGTGGTAAATGGTGAAAAATGGAGGATGAACTCGGTAGGTCGATGAAAGGGGTGATGGGTTTATGATGGTGGTGATGAGGTTGTGATGATCATCATTTTTTGGTCGAGGCCCCCCCTTTTTGATTGATGAAAATTGAATTTATATGCCTAGCTCTGTTGACCAAAATTGTTGCCGGTCATCTCTTTACAGGTTGGCTGGAGCATCCGTGATTTATGATCGAAACAAAACCTCTCTCCTTTTGTGAAGATCGGAGAGCAAACTCTACAAAATTTGTCCTCTGCCCATGGTGGAAAGGAACACCGAAAACTTCATCATGATGCTTGCTATTGTTATTTTATTTTTTTACTTTACTTTCCCTCATTCCAATTTCATTATTGCTTCACGGGTACTTGGCAAAGGGTATAGGAGCTTGAGTCCGTGACTTCTTTTGTCCTTCATTTTTGTTTTATTTTTTATTGGAAACAGATTGGGCTGAGCCCCCTTTTTTTTTTTCTTTTCTCTCTTTTTTTTTTTTTCTTTTTTGGTGCAAATGGGCTAAAAATTCCGAAAATGGGTTGAAATGCAAAATATTAAAATGCATTTAGTTTAAACACAATAATGATTAAATTATGAAAATATGCTAATTTTTGGACTTTTTGTTTTATGAATCGAACAAAAATTGGGTGTTCACACATAGGTTCATAGAATCACGATTGTGAATCACTAGTTCATATGTTAGTCAAACCCTTAGTGGAAGTGCATTTGTATAACCGTTGATTATAATTGTTTCAGTATTATGTGGAACATGATTAATGAAAGCAACCTTTACCACAAATTTATCTTTTGAATCAATAATTGAACAACTCTTAATTTGAGAGAATCATTGTGGTAATTTTTCCAATTATAATTCTCTTAATTTAAATTTGTTTCAATAACATTGAAAAACCCCTTGAATTCTTTGAATCAATTAGAACACTTCCATGTCAGACGACCTGGATTACACCCTATCTGCATTTGTTGTGTAATTTAGTTACTACAATATTTTTAATTTGTTGCGAGTAGCGACAACTTTCATCACCAACTCAAGACAAGCACAACATCACAAATACAACCCGTACAGCAAAATATCATAAAACAACAACCACTCCACAACCACAACATTGACCTTTCTAGTCCCATAACATAACCCAAAAACAATCACAACCCAAAATCAATTCTTGATACAACATAATCAATAATCAAATTAGAGTCACAACCCGAGCCCTTCAATTAGAGAAAGTAGAAGGAAAAAAAAAACTAAAAAAAAAAAAGAGAGATACAGGAAAAGGAGGAAGATCACAACTTACTATCATCACAACCTCTGCCATGCCAGTCGCCATGCGTTAGCCCGCGATCATCTTCCACTTGTCGGCACACCGTCACCGCAAGCACCGCCATGGTTTCTTCCTTCACCACCGTCCACTAAGATTTGCAACCAACAGCTTTCGCCACTTTCGTTTCCACAAGCGTGATCGATAGTTGCCGCTAAAGAGGTCAACAACACCACCGCTACTCCACTAATGAGTGATGAGTTGAGATCCAATTTCGTTTATTGTGAAATGCTGAAACCTGAAAAAAAAAATTTTGAAGTGTTATCACTGCTTATTTTTTATTATTATTACCTCCTTTCAATATTTTAATTTAGGTCCGTGGTGTTTGCTTTGACTTTTTTTTTTATCGTCATGAACGTTCTTCTTTTTTAGTTTTTTGTGTTTAGTTTTGTGCCATTGGATTCAATGGTCAATTTTGTAATGCCCAGAAATGAGGGCGAGGAGTGATCACCGGTGCAAAGAAGACACGAACAAGGAGTGGCTCCTCACAAGGCCTTCTAAGCAGAGAGGTACATGAATGAACCGATTACACACTAGAAAGAGAGGGATCTTAAGATTGTATAAGTATGGGACTATACAGTTGATGATAACTTATATGAATTGATTTGTACTACCTATACCAACAAAATGCATCTTCTTTTCAGTAACCCATCACTAAAGAACTCCATGGTTAAGTGTGTTTGACTTGGAGCAATTTTGGGATAGGTGACCTCCTGGGAAAAATCCCGTGTTGATTAGTGGGGACAGTTACCAACCTATAAAGCAGCATGGGCTGTTACAAATTTCTTTCAAAGAGAGTGAAGCACTTGTGAGTAGGTTAATGTTGAAGAATATTTTGGCTCACCAATCATAAATTGTCAGGACCTCGAGTCTTGAAGATTTTGATGTTACATTTGCTGAAAAAATTAAAGGTGATTCGTGAAGTTTTTTATGCTTTTCGATTCTGGAAGCTGAAGGGCAGACAAAGGTGTGGCATGGGTTTAAGCTGTTTGGGATAGGGAATTTGATAAAAAAAAAATTAAGGGTAACTTTGGCAAAAAAAATGTCACATGACTAGTACATGGACACTTAACAAAGTAAATATATGCCTCATTAACGAAAGGTCTGTTTTACACAATTTGAAAACCATAGGGGGTTGCATTGCACAATTTAAAAGGCCTAGGTCTAAATTGTACATGGCCTAAAATTCAGGGGATTAAAATGCATTTAACCCTTTTTATTATTATTGATACATACATGCCTAACTCCGTGACATATACCGAGTTGTACACCACCTCATACACTATTTTATAGCTTGGCATTTTTTAGTGATATGAAAACCACATGGAAATAATGAGATACTAATCTCCATAGGAAATCAAAGAAACAATACATAATTGTAAATCAAATTTCTATTCCTATAGAAAACAGGGTCGTTTTTAGCTTGACAAAGTTACAGAAAACTATAAATTTTCATACTTATAAATTCATTAAAAAAAACATTTGAGAGTTCATATAGATGTATTTGTAAAGCTATCTCTAGTTGGTAGAATCTCTATTATCATTCCCTTCCTCTCCTCTTCTGGCATGTAAACCAATTCTATTTGTAAGCTCACAAATGGGCAAGGACGTCCCCCATGCCTATGTTCTTCTTACTCTATGACCAATTTCATGGTCTTCTTCGAGTTTAGGAATTCTTCTTCAAGAGGTCATGTTCTCAAATTTAGTTTACTAACCTAGAGTCATAAGGAAATGTAAGAAGTACCGATTTGAACAAATCTTTAAATAAATTTTCCAACACAGGACATCCCAAATGTAAACTCACCTCTTCTATAATCAAAAGAAAAGCGTTGTATGTAGGACTAGTGAGGTCAAAGTCAAGTTGTTAGGATATTTGCAACAATTTACTTTTATCAAACATCTACTAGACATGCATAGTAGATATCACTCCTAAATAATTCTCCTATACTGTTGCCAAATAGTAGATATCACTCGTAGAGATCACTTTTACAAGACATGCAACCCCTATTTCAGTAAAATTAAAGTCCCAATCTTCCTTCATTTTTTTTTTCCACTTGAATTTTAGGGACATGCCAAATTGACAAATTCGCAATTAAGAGTTCGCATATATATATATATATATATATATTCTGGTTTACGAGAGGAATTAGTTGCAAGTAGATGAATAAATTATTTCCTGAAAAATTTTGAAAGTATAAACAGAGGAAAACGGCTCTTTGATTTCCTACCCATAAATTTTCCCTGCTTATGCATACTCCCTTTCCCTACTCTTTTCCATCGACAGAGTGTTCTCTTCTATTCTCTTCTTTGTGAGAGTGTTTTATTTTATTTTATTTTATTCTTGTGAAAGGGTAGCAATGATTTTTCGTTTTAAACAGGATATGTAAACTTGGTGACAAAGTATTCTCTTAACCCCTAAGGTGGCGTGAAATACAGGAACACTGGAGATACAAACTTGTTTGGTAATGAAAATAGGAACATGAGACAAAAACATTTTCTGTCCCTAGGACAGAAAAACATAAAATTTCTATACCTCTAAAATGTGGAAACAGTGGATATAGGATATAAAGACAGAAATTTAATATTTTTTCTTCTAATAATACTCTTATATATATTTATTATTTATGTCTCAATCTTCACTGTCCTTATATTTTTGTTTCAAAGACAGTAAATAAATGCTACCTATAACCCATGCTACTCCTTTAAGCTATCTTAGGTAAATGTTAAGGCAGCTTTAATTTAATTTCCCTTCTTTTTTAATAATGTATTATTATTATTATTATTATTATTATTATTTTATTTGTTTTCTTTGCCTCTTCCACTGTTTCATACATTACACATGTATATTTAAATATTTCATTTTAAGAATTTTCTAACATTTCTTATTTATCTATTTATTTTATTTTATTTATTTAACGCTAACCAACTTGTGAGTTAATTAGATTTAACATGTTTATATATGTATCACAATTATTATTTTTTATTCTATCATTTTAATCTTTATAATTTTATTCCAATTCTCTTAAAAATTTGGGTTTTTACCTGATATCACGAGTTGTCATAACATGTATATAAGGCATTTTATAAATATAAATATCAACAAAGCCTGACACAATTGGTAAGGTGGCTAGATCCTTTAATCATATATTAGGGATTAGTCATCGGCTGCTGGCCGGGGCTACCCTTGAGTAATAAAAAAAAATCAATTTTTTTTATAAATATAAATATCTATGCTTGCCGTATACTGCTAAAGCCAAATGGTTATATATTTGAACATTAACACCGATGGTAGTCATCGAATCAAATATAAAGATATTAAATACTTAATAGAACCTTTTTTAACCCTAACGTAGTAACGTTGTATATACTTGAGAAAATCCCCACGCCGAACTGCCCTAATTAGGTGATGTATAATATCTCTCCAGGGGTTCGTTGTACTTATTAGTAGTGCGTGGTGAACTACGCACGCAGTTCACCTGGACTTAGCTTAAATAAGCAAGACGGCTTAAATCAAATTTTTAAGTGAAAAAAAAAAAATTGCTCAAGCAATCGAGTGATTTAAAACTGATAGTTTCTTCGATAGATCCAATGGGTCCTTCACAATTTTTATTCTCTTAAATAAACATCCCTTGCACTCAAATTAATTTTAAATAAGATGATAATTATAACTGGGTCCTTCACAATTTGCTGATGTCATGGCAAGATTATAATTATCATCTTATTGTGGGTATGTTTTTTATTAAGAGAAAATAGAGAGATTTTTTTGGTAAAGAAAATATTGAGAGATTACGATTTCTCTACTCTAACTTATAAATGTTTATTTTCGTGCTATTAAATTATTTTATGAGCTTAATTGTACGTAGAAATACTTCATTATTGATTTAATTAACAAATATTGATTTTAAAGGAGAAAATAATTCCAACAGTCATAAAGTTGATATCGTGGCGATTGAGCAAATCAGGAGGAAAAATTGACCAAGACTCTGACTATCTTTTAGCAAATTAAACCAGCAAGAGCTCGAAAGTTGCTCATGTAAGCAAATTCTTTGATCTAAAAGGAAGCCAAAATATTCGAGTAGTATTCATCAATGGTTTGTCCTCTTTAAAGAGAAGTGATCATCTCCTATCAAGAAAACATTGAAAATTTATTTTGTTCATTATTTAGTTGTGAGCTTTCACTTTCTTATCTATTTTAGAGAGATTATTGTTGTAAATATTATACCTTATTCATAAAAGGATCTTTTATTTGAGGAATATAGTATTCTTCTTTGATTTTGAAATGGGGGAGGTTTATTGTGGTTTGTGTTGTGAGAAAGAAACCACATAAGACTCTATTTGGGATTGAATAGAGGAAGATTTGTCAGGGTTATTAAAAGTTAAAAAAAATTCAACAAGTGAAGAAAATCTTAAATTATTGCTTGGTGACTGAACATAGATCACACATTGTAACTGAACAAGGATAAGTTCATTCATGCAATCTTCTCATCCCTATCATGTTTTTATGAATTTTATTATTATTTTTTTTACATTACGTGATTATTTTTAATTGTCATAATGTTCTATTATTGAACTATATATAGAACCAACTCACCCCTTCTATTCCTATCATAGTCAATACACCGTTTAATGGGAATGCTATATTGATAAGTGAAAGTTGTCGAGTTTTGTTTATGTGAAAATTTTGAATTGTTTGAGGAGTAATTAACTCAAACTTTAGTTTGAAAAATGTGAAATAAATCCCATATGGACTATGCTTGAAACACGTTCAAAAGGCTGCCTTCTTAATTAGAATCATGCCCATATTGCAAAATTCCAAATAAGGAACAATGCCACAATCATAAGGTATAAACTAATGATGTTCTGAAAATCAGACTGGCCGATCCGACTGATTGAAATGAGAACCAGCTAGATGTCTGGTTTGGCTTGGTGCCTAAAACCGGTGACCAAGAAAATCGCTTCTAACCGCTATGAACTGGCTGATAACTAGCGAACCATCCTGATTCATGGGGTCTGGCAATTTTTTGGAAAGGAAAATTTTTTGACACACCAAGGGGCCGTCTAATTCAAAAAAAAAAAAGAAAGAAAAACATGGCCATGTGATTCATTTGTTCACTTCACACACAGCGCCCATATCGGTTTCCTTTCTAACTTCACACAGCCCAACTGTGAGAGAATGAGAGGAGGAGAGGAGACAAAGAGTAGAACCACCCATCGTGCTGTTCGCTACCCGCAGCTCACCGCATTCTGCTTCTGCGCTTTGGTAGCATCATTGTTCTGCTTTAGCCTGCAAGTGTTCTTCTCTGCATTCTGCCTCTTACTGTCTTACCATATAGCTAGGTTTAATTTGAGCTAGGTTATTTTCTTTTGCTCTAGGATTTTTTACTATTGAGGTTATTTGGGCTAGTTGACTTTTAGGCCCATTTAGACTTAAAGCAAAAAAAATTTTCAGTCTAAAACTAAAAAAGTAAAGCCCATTTTTTTTTTATCTATACAATATAATAAAGGGAATTATTTAGGTTTGGTGTCCAACTTTTCTTTCCATTACTACCCCTACAAATATCGAACAAATAATTGTTAATAGGGTTAAAAATGTCAGTTGAGAATTTTTTTTCACTTTTTACTGTTGAGGGCAGTTTTTGCAGTTCTAATTCAATTCCCTTTTATCACCATCTTTCAACTGCCTTAATTACACACTACTAAAAAAATTGACTTAACAACATGCTTAGCCATCGAGAAATGAAGAAGTGTTACATGCTCACATTCAATTGGGACAACCTTGGCATGGGAAAAACCACTACCCACAATGCTTATTTTGTATGTTAGTAATATTTAATTATTTTTCATCATGTGATTTGAATATATTATTAGTACATTCCATGTACATATTATTATCGTTTGATAGTGGCATTTATTGAGTATCTTAACTTTCAAACTGATTTCACCATTGAGCCCACCCTTGCCCTTCTTCAAATGGCATATACAACAAATGCACTATCTTAATTGGTTATATTTTCCTTTTCTTCTTTTCGTTTTCCAAATTATATTTTGTGTTTTAATTTTTTTTAAAGCCGCTTCATGTATATAGGAAGTTGTGCTTCAATTGCAATGAATTGAATGTTTGGATTTGTTTTGTTCTTCTTAAAACTATTGGTAGAGAGTTCAGAAAAGAGTGGGTTCAATGAATTAGCTTAGTGTTTATGGTGCAAAGAAAATGTAACCATATGGTCTCCATTTGTTAAGACATCATGGATTTTGTTTTACAGTTGTAATTAACTCACATTCATTTTGCACTAATGCACATGAATACATGGAATGCAACTTATATATAAGACTTTAATTGTGATGTATTGACAGTGTAAAATAGTTTTATACTAATCTCTACTTTTGTATGACTTTTTAAGTAGTGAGGGTTGAAAGTAAATATATTTATTAATATGTCATTATATGATTGAATAATTGTATAAATTTTTTTTTTTGTACTATTAGTGTATTCCAATTAAAACCTATATATAATAAAAAGATAGAAAGATTATACAAGAAAAAAAGTGTATATATTATAGGATTTAATTTATATGCACTAATGGTGTAAGGGATAGAAAGATTAACGTATTATCATATTAATCATAACAGTTGACTTTTACATTCATGACTTGAAAAATCATTTAAATGAAATATTTTGATTGCATGATAGTATAAAGTTGCTTTAGACTATTTGTGCATCAAATTAAACTCTATATTATTTATAAGTAAAGTATAATTTCCTAAGACAGGTTACTACTATACTATCTATTTCTAAAATATATATTGTTATTTTGCATTTCCAAAAATAAAAAATGTGGCTTGACGAGCAGGACAGTGCCTAACAAGTTGGTAGTAGTTAATAGAAAAAGTCCTTTTATATATACATTAAATATAAGTATAAATATACTACAATAAAAAAAAATATAACAATAACTTTCAAAGTAATTTTACGGTTTACTTTATGAATAGTATTCTTATTTAGACCTTTATAAATAATCACATTCATTTATATATTTATATAAATAGATATATTTACTTCCCCAATCTTTAATGTCTAATGTAATTTCTAGTTTTTTTTTACATGTGTATTTCATTTTATATTTTTATATAAATTATATTTTATTATATACATGTTATATCCCGATTGAATCTCTGATTGAACCGGTTAAACCTCTAAATTGATATCTCATTCAGTTCAATATATGGTCCGGTTTTTCAAACATCGGTATAAAAACATCATGTAATCTTCAATTAAAACAAATTCAAGTCTTTTCTGTCATTATTATAAGGAAAAGCAACAAATCATTTGAATTTGACTTTTTTGTTTGGTCATATATTCATTGCTTTCGTAATTAAAATATATCTGTTCAGCTATTTGAACTAATTTACCGAGGCAAAAATATTGTTTACTGTATAATAGAACGTTCTTTTTTATCCACCCAAAAAAAGGATGAACGTGATTTTTAGATAATTATTCATGTCATTTAAATTAAGAAATGATAATTACATGAAACGCAGGTCGCAAGTCTAAAATTCGAACTTTTAATAATGAGTCCAAATTATTACAGAACCATTCTAACTTTTGAAAAATGTTAAAAATATCAATGATCTGATTACATGGAATTAATCATAGAACAAACAAATATTATTTTAATTTTTGAACAACTGAACCACTTTGCTTTGTCTCACCAATAATAAAATCTGGAACCAACTTGCTTCTCTTAATTAACTGTAACATAATTCATGGTATAAATCCATCTCTACTTTCGTTCCAACTTTTTAATTGAATATTATGCTTGTCACTTTAAAACATAAGGATTAGTCAGTATCTTTGTTGAAAGAGAATAATTTTGATATATCGTGAAAAAGAATTTTATATTGTAATTAATAATATATTGTTATTTATAAATCTTTTAAAATAAGAACAATATATTATTTTGACAAACACTTATGAGACATGATGTCAATATATTCTCATTTATTATTGAATTGAATATGGACTTCATTTATTTTGAGTCACATATCTCATCTAATAGTAAATGTAAATAGAACTTAATTAAACTTTTTTACTGATATAATGATATATTATTAATTAGATATTTGTGCAAACATATATATATATATATATATATATATTATTAATCAAACTTTTTTATTGGTAGTGCATGTAAATTAAATTTTTATTAAAATATGGTTGAGAAATTTAAAACGGAAATAATCATGTACTTTTTTATTTTAAAAAGTATTTAAAAAGTGAAAATGATATAGATTTTTCAAAGAAACAAAATAGAAGAACCCTGAGGATAATTATCTACTTTCATTTTTTTTTAATTGACAAATCTTGTGTTCTACTTCTATCAACTACAAAACCAAAGACGAGAGAATAACTTTCTTCATCTAAAACGGAAAAGATGGAGAGTGGGTATTGCCTTTTCCAAATGTTTATTGACACTTCCATTTTTTAGTGGTTTTTAGTTGATTTTTCTATAATGCCCTTCTTCTTGAAAATACTAATAATTAATTTTTTTAATATAATTATTTAGATCTAATCATTGACTTATTTATTGAAACTTTTTTTGATACAATAATTATATAAATATTATAATAATGACCATTTCTATAAAAACATATTAATTAAAATTTAATGACATTGAAGACATCTTAGCAAATTGTAATGTACAAACAATGTGAAGTCGAGTTAATAAAAAAATAACGTAACTAAAAAAAAAGGTAATATACACTATCCACATAAAATCTTTTAACATTCGGTGCCAGTATAATTAAATAAATATTAAAGAAACATATAATTTCAAATTTTATTTTTTTAACCAAATAATTTTTATTATAATGTCTTCTTCTTTAGTTCTATTTTTTTTTTCAAAAAAATCTAACTTGATGCATTAAATTAATTTTTTTTTACTTCTTTTCATATATATCTAGGTGCAATTATGATTTATAATTTTTTTTATTATCACTTTTATGAATTCACTATTAGACTATTTAAAAGTGTTTCAACTATCACACGTTGGAGGATTTTAGCCCACCATTATATGAAAGAGTGACACTTTGCTATAGCTTATAAGTGTTATATTTTTATTTGATTAAACTTGACAAGTTAATTAAATTTTATTTTATTATATTTTCTAATTCAAGTTAATCAATATGTTAAAATTAATAGTTTCTTGTGATGAGTTGAAAGTTTAGTTATAGTTATTTTTATTTTGTATTAATTAGTAATATTTAAATGATGATCGAAAAATTTTTAAAATATATTTTTATAGGGAAATTTGAAATGTTAAAAAAAATCCTAATATCCAAATTAAATATATAAAATATACAATCTCAAAAATTAAAATTAAAATTCTTTGAATATCACAAAACAAAGATATAAACACTTATCTTACTTTCTTTGTCTCAAATACTTATTCAATTTTGAAATTGGTAAATTAAAAAAATTAATTTTTATATTTAATGTTAATTAGTGTAATTATGAAATCTAATTTAAAATATGAGAGTGACAATAAACAAGAATGTAACAAAGCTCTTAACCCTTAATTAAGGGTAGTTTTGGAATATATGGATAAAGATACCAAGAGAGAAGTGACAATGAACATGTGGAAGTTGAAAAGATGAATAACTTTTAGGCCTCTTGGCAGAGGTTATTTAAAAGAAAACAACATTTGTTACATACTTTTTTCTTGGGACTACGATTAATAATTTAACAGTGTCATCCACTCAATTACAAAATTGGGAAGTTTTGGTTTTGAGTTCATTAACTCTCAATAAGATTTGAGTTCAGAACTATGAATTAAGTTATTTAACTCATAAGTTGTGTTTTTTGCTGATAATAATTTTTTTTTATTCAGACACGTTATTTTTATGATAAATTAGAATTCATGTAGACTTTATACATCGTAATTTTTTTTATGACTGTACACATCGCAATATATTTCAATATTTCATATATAGAGCAAATAATTGAATAAGAAGTTGAGTAAATACTTAATTTGTTGTAAATTTTATTAACACTTTCTCTAAATTATGTATTTTTATGTCCGAGTAAAAAAAATGAATTTTTTAATTACTAAATATATTTTATTAATGACATTATGAAAAAATAATGTTAAAAGAACTATGCTTATAAAAGGTGAAAATCAAACTCAATAAATAAATAAATCTCTCCTCTTATTCATCAATATTAAGGGTATAGACCCGATACAAGCTGACCATGTCATGCATTGCTTTTGGCTTGAGTTGTTGAAGATCATTGCTAGCTGTAATATGGATCTTCTTGCTGTTTGATTAGAGCTTAGTTTTTGGTGATTCGGTGTTTTGATGACACTGGTTGTGGGCTTTCTAATTTGTGTTTGTAGCACCAGAGACGCCTGTGCCATTGGTGTGTTTTCCAGATTTTGGTTCAGCCATTGGTGAATTCTGCTATACCTAAAGTGTCTATGTGGTGCTTCGTTTGTCAAGATTAGTGTGATGTTAGGTTTCGTTTTATGTGTTTTAAATATAGGTATTTTTGTGCTTTGATTCTCATATATTTTCACATTTTCATTGTTTTGGGGGGTAGGATTTATCATTTTTCAAACTGTGATGTTTTCTAGTTTTATATTTTCACAGAGACTTTTATGTGCTCTATTTACTTATTTCTTTGAGAGTTTTATGTGCTCTATATTTACATATCTCTTTAACCTTTTTATAACTATGGGGGAAAAAAGAAAGAGTAAGGGTATATGTGTTTGGATGGAAAGTAATAAGAAAAATAGGAAAGAAAAAAGATAAAAGGGAAGAAGTTTCCTAATTTGGGAGTTTAATATAGAGGAGCAAAAGAAACCTATGGGAGACAATTCTTGTGCTTTTCCTTTTCCTCAAAGCATCGTTTTGGTTTAATTAAATATATTTTAGTGTGATTTTTGGTTTTAATAAACTTTTTTTTTCTTTTGATCCAATTTTTTTCGAATGTTTGGTTTTTGTATTTGTTGCGTTAATCCAATTATATAGTGGTGATAGTTATCTGAACCAAGAGAAAATCCTTAAAATATCTACAGGAATCGAATTCAAAATTCAAAGTTTTGGATATTTGTGAGTGACAAACTAAAATATAGCGGACAAATTTAAAATAACAGGATGAAAAATAAAATTTTAAAAAGATTGGATCAATGCCAAATAAAAAAAAATTAAGGAATTAAAACTAAAATTTATTATATTTTCAAATACTAAAGACATAGTTAAGGGTGAAATAAAAAGAGAATGGCGAAAACTAAAATTATAACCGCCAAGCAATATCTTTTTACAATATAACTCCAAAACAAGACTCATTAATCTCCCCCAAGTAATAAAAAAAAGTAACTTTGTTGCATTCATTATTTTTAAGGGTTTAATTTCTATGCATTGATAGTCATCCAATCAAATATTTTATTTATGTGATTTTTTAAATAGTAAATGTGAGATTTAACTATTTTTATTGATGTGACAAGACATGATTTGATAACAGTATAAAATTTTTTTTATACTATCAATACATATAAGTTAAATTTCATCTGTAATTTATTTCCTAGATTATTTTTATTAGTTTCACTTCGTTTGATCAACTGGAAGAGAAAAAAACTTTGTAAAGTTAACCTACAGGGTTATTATTGGATCAAGAGCAAATTCTAAGGATGATGCTAACTATATAAAGCCCACAATCTCTTTCCAAGCAGGAAATTTGAATCCATGAACTCGCTTCGATAAGTATTTGTAGTATTGGTACATTTACCACCAAGCAAAATGTTATAACTTTTAGTAATGGTGCAACTTTATTTCTTTAAAAAAATTTAGAATTCCATCAAACTAGAGAGGCTACACTCATTATAAGCATCATAGGCTATTATGTTAAACTCATCAAATTCTTAGGGTGATGCTGGTCAAATAAAGCCAACAATTATAACAGTCACATCTAAATAATTTAATTTGAACCATTTTAATTGAAGTTCAATAGATTTTAGATACTGATAGTTTTTTTAAAAAATCTAACAATTATATAAAAATTTAGAGACTAATGCGTATGTTTCAGTTTTTTAATTAAAAAAAACTGAATCAGAGATGGTGAATGAAACTAAATATAGTAGGAGACAATCTGCCTTATACTTTGCTCATTTAAGTAAGCATACCTCAAACAGAATTCAAAATCACCGCATACTACTCCTTCAGACGAATCTTTAATTTGATTCCTTTGTTCGTTTATCTTGTGAATATATTAAAGGAATCTTTAATTGGATGTTCACGAAAGGATTCGATTAATCCATTCAAGGACTGGCACTCTAATTTTTAAATAAACTAAACAAATTAAATTGGCATGATAAGACTTATAAGGAAAAGGAAGGAAGGCACCTTGGCATATATTGTCTACCTAGCTTGCTCCTCAATCTCATCCACGCTATTGCATCTATCTTGAGAAAAGAAAAATAAAAGTATTAAATCAAGTTTAATAAGTGTCTTAGAATCATTTATGTTCTCTCACAATAGTAAATTAAAGCACTTCCATTATCTTCCCGATTGAGAGGAAGGAGCTCTGGGGTTTTTCCTTTTATAGAGTGTTTATATATATTTGAATAGTTGGCATATAAAAAATGTAGTGTATAAAACTTGTGTTTTGTGCCTTTTCGAATTGTGATCTACACGATGCTCGCTGACGCTCAGAGCACGACTTGAAAGAACAGTGATGCAATTGCATTTTTAGGACAATGGTTTAAAAAGAAAAAAAATTAAATTTTGAATAGACCTCACATAGTAAAAATATGAATTCTTATCTTCCTAACACAAAGGGGTTGGATAAACACTTACTTTTAATACCACTAATTATATTATTTGTTATTAAAAGTTAGGTCCATTCAAACCACTTATAAAATTCGTTTGGTTTTGAAAAAAAAATAAGGGTAAATTATAGGAATCTTTCCTAAAATGAGTTGTTATTACATTTATTATTTTTAGATTTTAAAATTACCCCACTCTTAAATAAACTAGGTTAATATTTATTAAAATAATTTTCCAAAATACCCAAATTATCCTCAACAAGTTCATCCCCTTCCTCCTCCATCCTCAACTCTTGACTTGTCACACCACCACACTTCCCCTAAAACCAAACTGAAACATAAAAAATTGAAAACTTGAAATGACTCTCATCACAATCCCCAAACACCACAGTTTCACCCCTAAACTGACCGAGCTCCATTTAAAAGCCCTTCCCAAAAAGACCAGTGAGAAAGATCACCAACAGATCCCCAACCCAGCGAGATCCGAAGACAGGACGGGTATGTACGGGGGGTGGGGCGGGCAGAAATTTTCGTCCTTAACTCTAGATCATAGTTATCAGACTCGACCTGGACATCGACTTGATCAAGGCACTGAGTCACTGGTTCAACCAATTGAATCGGATTTAATTAAATTAATATATATAAAAAAAATTATTGTGCTAAATATATGATATATATAGTTTTTTCCATACATATAACAGAGGATACTGGTGGCTTGGTGGTTGCAGCGCGCCCGCACATGCACATGGTGGTGTGTGTGTGTGTTCAAACCTTACCTCAAGCATTTTTGAAAGAAAATGCTTTGACGTGTGGTCAACGCAGGTGCAGCATCTGGTCAACGTGGGTTGATAGGCCGGTTTGCCGGTTTGCTCACGGGTTGATCTGGGTTTGACTGGGTTTGATTGGTTCAAATGCAGAATCGAATCGGTCTAGTGACCGGTTCACCGGTTTCCAATCCGAACCGGCCGGTTCGGTCCAATTCTGATAACACTGCTCTAGATGCAGTTAACATCATTTTGCAACTGTGGGTAATTGAAGAAGCACTGCTGACCTTTACCGCAAAGGTGTACGGTGTACGGTGTACGGTGTGCCACAGCGCTAGCATCTCTTTAATACATGAAGAGCTTACTTGACTGTTTTACACTTTTAAATCTTTCAAAAGCAAAGCTGTTAATCTTAATTAACGTATTGGTAACCTAAAAATACGTTTCCTTGTGTGTGTAAAATGGGGTGTATAAAATTCATCATGACTGAATCTTCTTGAAGAAACTGAAAGAACAAGAAAATGGTGGGACAAGCTCACGTGCGGAAAGACCTGAAACTGAAGTAAGTACATTTCCAAGATGCCAAAAAGCAGAGGCTACAAAGCAGCAGGTGAAACCCTGCTAGCGTCTTCCCAACACATTGGACCCATATAGGTCGGACCAACGTTTTTTATGTTTTTAAACATTAAAATCCAAATTATATGTTGCTTAAATTAACATTGTCATTTATATTTTATCTTTAAAATTATCATCAATTAAATTATTTATAAGTTAATTTGGTTTTGGTTCAAAATATAGATGGTTGAATTAATTTAATTAAATTAGATTATTTTTTAAACTTTTTTCATTTTCATTTTTTTCACATATATTCAAACCAAAATTAGATTGGATTATTGTAGATTATTGTATTACATTTTAAAATAAATTTTAAGGTTTTATATACATGAGAATTAATAAAAGTGCAAAATTAAGTCACGACGCACTCAATACTAATTCAAATAAATAAATATTTTTAATGAATAAAAATAATTACTTAAATGTATAACTTTACAAATTTAAAATAAATTAAAAATTATTTGATGGTTAAATATAAGATAAAGGTTTAAAAAATATTAAATATTAAATAAAATATAAAATAAAATATTTAGTATATAATAAAACATTAATTTCATCAACAATGCAAAAAAAATCATTGAGCGTACTAAATATTACCAATCTATATATATATATATATATATATATCACCACTAACTTGCAATTGTTACATATATATAGCTTATTATATATCACCACTAACTTGCAATTGTTACATATATATAGCTTATTATATTTTATAATAAAAAATATTTTTATTTACATTTGCTATATGATTCAAATAACAATTTAATTTATGGTTAAAACTCACTATCCCATATGAAGAAAAAAAATCACTTTAATTTGTAATAATTTAATTGTGTATGAATAATTATCTTTTATTTTTTATAAGTTGAATTGAATAAAATTTAAATAACTATATCAATCTTTTCATGGTATCATAATTTTTATAATTTTATTTTAAGAATTAAAAAAATGTAAATTGATTTTTTAATCAAAAATAATTTTTTAGATTCAATTATTTAATGAACAAGTTTAAAGAAAGAAGTGAACATAGTATCCTAAAGAAAATTAATTTCATGTAATACTTTATTTAGTTTATTAATTACTGCAGTATAATGTTCGTCTTTTATTATCCAATTTTATAAAGTTAGAGTCTTAATTATTATATTAATTTTATAGCTCATAATAACATAACTTGCTGATTTATATTTTGAGAGTTAATTTTTAAACTGTTAAGAAGATGTAAAACTAAATTTATGCTTAAATCAAAGAAATAAAATGCTTTTAGAGAAAATAGCAGTTTACGCTTAAACTATAAGTTATACATACTTTAATCCTGAAATTTTAAAAGCATGGAAATCAACATCTATCACATTTCTAAACCGTACAAACCGATCATTTTATTTTTTTTAATCTAATATTAATGTAAATAATAAAAGTTTAAGAAAGTTTAGGGAATTACACATAAACTAAAGTTTAAGGAATATAATACACTTATTTTCTACTCACAATATAAATTTTTTTAACATAGTAATTTTATAGCTCATAATAACATAACTTATGTGACTTCTATTTTGAGAGTTAATTCTTAAATTGCTAAGGAAATGTGAAACTAAATTTATGTTTAAATTAAAGAAATAAAATATTTTTAGAGAAAATAGCAGTTTACCCTTAAAATATAAGTTTGATACTTTATTTCTGAAGCTTTGAAAGTGTGGAAATCAACATTTATCACATTTCTTAATTGTGCAAATTGATTCTCACGATCAGATTTGAGAACATAACAGGCACGTGGGGGTCTAAGTTCCTACATAAGCCTTATGGGTGGCGTGACTCACCGAATGCATAAATTAACATGATTTTCATGATTTAAAATATGATTTCTTCTAAATCAATATCAATTTCTCTATTTAAGTCATAATAATTGATTTCATAAAATTTATCCATTTCAACATAGTTGACTGTAAACTTGTTTTATTTCATAATCTTAGTCAAATTTTCAAAATCTGTTTAATACATGAAGATTGAGTCATGGATACATTTCTAGCTTGTTATATAAATTTTGATTACAATTTACATCTTACATCAATGCTTGAAATCTAAAAACATATAAGGATGTTCATAACACTAAAATAAATACATAATCTTAAAGTAAGATGCATGGTTCGAATCCTACTTGCACAACTATTGGAACACTCTATTTCTAATATGAACTTAAGCTAAGCCTTCCTTCAAAGCAAATATCTCCATTGGAAATAGCTCCGTCTACTGGAATGGCGACTGAGCAAAATTGAACCTACAATAGTGAGTAGGAAGGGGGAGGGGTGAGCCAACGGACTCAGTAAATGAATTCTTCTCCATCATCCACATGAGACAACCAATAGGATGTAAATATAATATACGCGCATAATGAAGCCATTTCAAATATTTACATATTTAGCTACTAGGAAAACACTTCTAAATTCATGGATTCAAATAAAAGCTTTTCTAAATTCATAATCTATCATGGAATCATTTCAAACTGATGGTGCATGAATAATCGAGAAACAATACTCTGAACATGATAAATATGTACATAAAAATTATCATCATCATCATCATCATCATCATCTCTGGATTACTCTGATCTCTATAAGTAACTCTTACGGTCCTGAGTTTGGACATTCCATTCTCTGAATGTTCTGGGGGCGAGATTATTGGTACCAAGGCTAATGATCTCTCACATCCGTTAACACACTATCTGTTTTTCTATATTTACCATCTAAACTAGTTTGTATATAAATCAAATACATCTGAAAACTCTAAAAGCTCTATATTCATGCAACTCTAACAATTCGACCTTAGCATAACTATGACTATTAAATCATGTCCAAGGTAGCATTTGGTAAAGGGGACGGAGGGATGGGAACAGGGGGACGGAGACAGAAATACAGGGACAGTGGAGACAGAGACATAAAAACTATTATCTCTATATCATGTTTGGTTATAGAGATCAGGACAAACATTGACTTTTCGTTTACCAATGTTGACCACTGCTAGCCGGCTATTGACCACCGCCAAAGATCGTTGATCGTCGGCGATCAATGTTGACCGGTGGCTTGACCACCACTGAAAATTTGTGTCTCCGTGTCCTGTTCCCACTTTTTGGAGGGACAGAAGTGCAGGAAATTTTTGTCTTTGGGACATAAAATTTTCTCATCCCCATACCGCGTCCCCTTTACCAAATGTTACCTAAGGGATCATCTGCTTGTAGATATTGTGATTTTAAAATCCCACAGATTATATAGCCCCCAACTACTATGAATCTTATAGAGATTCACACTCTCAAATTTTATATGACTGAAATTCTAAATCACATCTCAACAAAAATAATTTCATAAGCTTGATAACTCTAATGCCATCTTTCATCAACATGTTTCATAATCTTAAAAACTCCGAAACCATAATAAAATGTTTATTCCTAAAGATAACTTATACTCTGCTCAACATTGTTTTTTCCAAATAACTTAACTAGATATCTAAAAGCAAAATTGAAAATCTCAATTAGTGAAAACGTAGTAAATCTCTTAAATCAATGAAAATGTGGCACGCAACCATCCAATCATAGTTCCATGATTTTCTTAAAACACATTTTTCATGCATGATCATATCTATATCGTATTTTACTTCTAAATTCATATTTGGCATTCATAATACTACAAACATGATTGTATGGATGAAATTAAGGCCATGAGTTCAAACCCACTTATTGTTTAGGGCCAAGAATATGTGGGTACCACCAATTTGACCTTGAAAGCTTGGAATGACACCAACAATTATCGCAGGGCAACATAGACACATGAATAATTTATAACAACTCTAGAACAACTCTAACAATCTTGAAGAGCATCCCTACTTGACAACAATGGAGAACATAGATAACCCATACATAAGAACATGGAAGGAAGGAGAGAAAGAGAGCATAAATCATAAAAAAATCTCTTATCCTGAAGCCTGGAGGAGGTAAGATTGATGGAGGGGTAGAAGAAGGAAGGAGGGCTGTTAAGGTTTGAAATCTATCCCCAAAACATGTGGAAGGGGGTTTATATAGGGGTAGAGTTTCATTTAAATGAAACTGTATCGTTTTGTACTGTTCTAGCATTGGGGGTCCTCACTGCAACTAGCCACTGTAGTAAGCCTAGCTAATACAATCAAGCTGATTTGCTCATTGTAGTAAGGATTTCTCACTGCAGCGAGACTATTCTGCATAATATTGCAGACTTCAGTATCAACATGGTTCTTAGGGTACCAGGGGTTCCCGGGAACCAAAAGGCTGTGTAAGGCCCAACCTAGCTAGGACACGTGGAACTAAGGCATCATATTAATCATTTTATTAATTTTTTATCTACTATATATATTAATGTAAATAGTAAACATTCAAGTTTAGAATAATGGGTTGCACATGAACTAAAGTTCAAAGAATATAATACACTTATTTTCTACGCATAATAGAAAAATTTTAACATAATTACTAAAATGCCTATTTGATAAATTTTAAAGGTCAATTTACATACTTTTACACTTTTAGAGATAAAGTTCACATAGACTGTATTTATGGATTTGGGGAAGGTAACATCCATTTTTTCCTTTTTCAATTTTGAATTATTTAATTAATTAAGATTATAATCAGTGACAGAAGATGACTAAAAAAAGTAGGGGAACATACATAGAGTTATAATATATCATTTTTTTTCCTAACCATTAATTCTTCTAATTTTAAATTACACTCATAGTGGTATGGGACAATGATTAGTCATGTAAGATATATTTTAAATTAAGATAATTTTTATACACACAAATTAGTAGATTTATAACTTCTCAAAATATTAACTAAATAAAGTTTAAAATATAAATATGCAAATGAAATGCCTTGAAACAACACATAGAGCATAGAAATGTTTTAGTGCACTTTCTTTTCTCAAACACATACACATGTATATATAGTTTAGAAAAAGGGGTAGCTTCCCCCTTAAGCCCTGCTAAATTATGTTACCGGTTATAATGCATTTATTAGTAAATAATTTGCAACATTAAGATGATTTTAAGTAATATTAAGTAATTTAACTTTACATCAGTAAGTCTCAATTTTTAAAAAATTTTATTTTAAAATCTATGGGAGTAATTGAAGTCGGTATTGATTATAATTATTAGGACTACTTATATATTTAAGGTTTTTTTTAATGTTCACCATTGAACATCTTTCATCATTCTAAAAAATGTGATGAATAATTTAAAAAAAATAATTGACTTCATTCTTCATGTCATATTTTTTTATTGAATATTTTTTTAATAAGCACAAACAAATAAGTACAAAATATTTGAAATCACTTATTATCAAATCAAGTATTATTTCTCCTATTAAGCACATTCAAGCAAATTTCTTGCATGGAACAATTAAACAAAAAAATCAATAATTCTTGCTATATCTAACTCTTATTAATATCACAACTTTATTTTAAAAATATTTTTATTAAAAGTAATTATCATAAAATATTAAAAATTCATGCAACGCATAGATACTATCTCTAGTAACGACTTAAAAATCCATTGATCGTACATATTTATTAATTAAAATAAGGAATAAGTTATTGGATGATGATTTATATAAAAAGTTTCTAATAGCTATTTGGGTGAGAAATAATGAAATTATATGCTGCTTGATACTCTAAAATTTTGCATACAAGTTATGCATAACATTATTAAGCCGTCTTAGGAGGTATTTACTGAAGCAATGAAAAGTGTACGAAAAGTCTACTTTTTTTTCTCCCAAAATCACTCAACTTTCCCTTTCTTTTCTATTTGTAGTAAAATTTAAACTAAGTTCCACTATTAAATTATATATCTTGTTCAATTTATTGTTTTAATATTTTTTTAA
The DNA here is from genome assembly GCA_031216105.1 of Dalbergia cultrata. Classification (NCBI taxonomy): domain Eukaryota; kingdom Viridiplantae; phylum Streptophyta; class Magnoliopsida; order Fabales; family Fabaceae; genus Dalbergia; species Dalbergia cultrata. The sequence continues at coordinate 595,189 of CM062344.1, read as the reverse complement.
TTGAATATACTATTATAAATCATAATACAACCAATTTAATTTTAAAAATTTGTAACTACTCATTTGTATATGAATAATCTAAAACTATACAATTAAATCTTTTTTTAACAAAATACGTTTTTATTTTGATATTAATTTCCATATACTAATTTATAGTGTAATTCAATTACATTATATTTTTTATATGATGCAAAATTATACTAATTTTTATATTAATTTTTTATATGATGCTTAAGATAATTATAATAAGAATCAAACAATTTCAATGACATCTTAAAAAATGAATTTAATGATATATGGGTATAAAATGACTAGATGTTGATGGATGTTTAAAAGTACATGTTGTTATGTTGAAGAGATTAACATTGATACCTTGATGATATAAGTGAATTTTATATTGTCATTTAATTATTTTCTTTTTGTAAAAACTGATATAGATATATATGATTAGATGTATGTGAAATTGTTTCTTATCAATTATTCATATAAAATAAATTCTGTATTTAACCTACAAACTCATATTTAGTTTAATAAAAAAGATCTTCCTACATTTTTAGGATATTGATTAAAATGTTTATATGCTTTATATTTATAAGACTTTGAAAACAATTAGTAAGTAGCTAATTTGCTGACATGATAATACATGATTTAATATTTATATAAATTTTTAATATTAAAACTTTATATAAATTAAATACATAAAAAATCTTAGCATGACTTAGTTGGTTTAAATTGCAAACGAAAATGCAGTTAAATGATTTTTTTAAACTAAAATAACCACTTTGCATAAACTAATTGTATCAACTTTTATTCAAAAGTTAAAAGTGTGAGGATAGATATATAATTTATCGAATTTAATTAAATATATTATAAATAAAAATACGATTTTGGTGAATTATAAATAAAATATTAAACAATTTAAATAGTTTAACTTAAAAAATATTTTGAAAACTAATTGATTTTCTGTACAGTGCACAGATACCATCTAGTTTTTATAAATAGTAGTATTGATCATCCTTAGAACATAGATGGAGGCAGGCGAAGAGATCCTATGGCATGAACACCAGTTACTTTTGAAGTTACTCTTAGTTTAGGCAAGGAAATAAAAATAAGAATTAAAAAAACCCTTTTTTTCACTAAAATACTTAACTTTACCAAAAAACGTCAATCTACCTTGCTAATTTTTTGGTAGATAATCAACCTTACTAATTTGGTAAACCTATACTCTGTCCCATTTTATTAAGAGCATATTTAAAAATATGGATTATAAGCTAAAATCAATTTATAAATAAAATTTTTTTTAAAATAAAGGGTTTATAAGGGCATTGATTAACGATTAAAAATTTGAAAATTTTATATTAGAAAAATAAAACTTTTAAATTTTTAATATATGAAAGCCACTCAAAACTCTTAAAACTTATTTTTTTGGGTTCCATGACCATTCCTCTTGGAACAATAGTCAGTAAAACCCGAAAATTAATCATCACACATTGTTCAAGTAAAAAGAAGACAATAAATTATAAGTAAAAATTATAACTTTAAGTAGAAAATAGTGTATAAATATAAGCAAATTTTTGAAATTGTCCACTGTAAGTCAAACCCATTACTTTAAAATTATGTTTACGGTAATACATCCGTACATAAACTACTTTTAAATTACATTTGAATATAAATTGACCATCACATAATTGATTATAAAAAAATTGTGCTTATGATCAATTATTGAAATAATTTTAATCTGACAACTTTCCAAGCACAATCAACCCTCGTTCAAACATTTGTTACCCAAAGTTTACTTTTTCACGTAGGTGGTTATCCAAAAAGACAATTATGCTTATAATCAATTATGAAAATAATTTTATTCTCGTTAAACACACTAGTACTCTCTCACGTTACCTTGGAAGTGGGAAGTAACGAGGAAGATTAGCAAGGACGAGGTCTACTGCAAGCTGCACATGCATTAGCTCCCTTCCATTCACTGGGTCTACAATGGGCTCACGGCTAGTGCATAGTCTCTTCTTCCATCAGTGAGGCTTCTCAACCCTAAAACTATTTTCATCTATTTCTTTTTTGATTTACTTATTGCTTCTCATCACAACAAATAATCAGCTGTCATAGTTACATTGAATTATCTCAGCTCAGGATCGTGCTCAACTAATCTAAACCTCTTTTTTATTATGTTTCTAGGATTTTTATGATGTTTTCAATAATGACATTTCTTATCAAGATTAACAATTTAAAAGTTAAAATTCAATCCTTCAAAAATGCATGCCTAATCCTTATCATATAACAAATAACTATAATTATTCCTTGCATTTAGAAGATATATTTTGCTCTTTTTTTTTTAAAGATTCATTACTTTAACTGTCGAAAGATATGTCACTGACAAAATATTCCCCCAAAAGAACTTATATTCAATGGTGGTCCCTTAAAGATCAATTATGTTTGGCAAATCCATTTAAACGCCAAATAACTTTCATTTCTATTAACGAAAGTGACTGTGTCACATTTGTGCCAACTTGCCACAACAAAACTGTAACTTCCTAGTACTCATTTCTACATGCTCGAGTCATATAAGAATTAATACTAAAGAATCACGTCCTATTTCGCAAGCTTTTCAACATTTGACATAAAATATTGCTAAGCATTCTAATGAAAGTTCGGCATGATAATGACGTAAATACTATGCTCCTATAAGACAAAAAATCATAAACAGGATAACCAATCATTCATAGCTCAACATACTTTTCAAAATACAATACTTCAACATATCATATATCATCCTTATAAGGCACACAATGTGTAACGCCCGGGGACGAGGACGAGGAGTGATCGCCGGTGCAAAGAGGGCACGGACAAGGAGCGGCTCCTCGCAAGGTCCTCTAAGCGGAGGGGTACATGAATGAACCGATTACACACCTGAATGAGAGGGATCCTGAGACTGTATAGGTATGGGACTATACAGTTGAGGAGGGCTTATATGAATTGATTTGTACTATCTATACCAACAAGATGCATCTTCTTTTCGGTAGCCTAAACTAAAAGAACTCCACAGTTAAGCGTGCTTGACCTGGGGTAATTTTAGGATGGGTGACCTCCTGGGAAGTTTTCCCAGGAAGCGTGCAAGTGAGGACAAAGCATGCTGAAAGGACCCGTGTTGGTTTGTGGGGACAGACGTCAATCCATAAAGCAGCAGGGGATGTTACACAATGTCATTCAATCTATAACATAACATAGTAATGTAATATCAAATATAAATAGCCACATGGGTCAAACCAGCTGAGAATATACTAAGTCATAATCTCAAGTCACAAGATACAAAACATAAAAGGAGAAAAATCTCATGATCCAAATACAAAGTTAAGATCCAAGATATATAGCACAGTCTCCAAGTAACGAAAAAGCAACTATACTTCAGCAAAAACAACAATACTTCAGCAACTAAGTCTTTACATCAGGATCTACCTGCTCATCTAGAGATGATATGGAAAAAAGAAAAGGGGTGAGAAATCAATTGAAATCTCAGTAGGAATATATACAATTAATATGACATCATTATCATCTCTAGTCTACCTTGGTTTCTTCTGAAATCATTTACATACAATTATGATGTTCGATTTTAGGATTTCGCAAACAATCTTAATCAAGGTAGAGGTGTCTTTTAGCATGGTCTTGGCATGATAAGTATATGCATGTATGAAGGAACTTTATTAATATAATTAAAGAGAAATGCTTACATGGAAATATACTAGGTTCATTCATTAAATGTCACAACATACATAAATGGCTATCCTAATGTAAGACATCAAATACATCATAGTTAAGATATTTTTATTTAGTCTTATCTACCTCATAACTTCCGCATTTCTATCTGTTCTTATTCATCTCACTGTTCTTTCCTATCAATTAATTCTGGTTAGATATTTTAAAAGCTATAACAGTTCCTTAATACGAACCGACACTGAAACCCTCATGTGCACTATAAAGAAAGTCAATGCCCAGTCATCACTGGTCCTTAGAACGATTCAGTGTCGGAACCCTCTTTGTCGACATAAATCGACCCTTAATCTTCATGTCTTAATTCTGATTTCCTTATCTTTAGTTCTTCCTCTTTTTCCTATTTCCTCAAAGTCATTCTTTTTCTCACAAGAATGCAAGCATAATTTTCAATAATGAATTCTAAAATCCTTTTCTTTAAGATGAGATAAACCACAACAACAACTCAACGAATAATCATAAACATTAATAAGCAATCATTCATTATGTCAAGACTAAAATGCTACTATATGATAAACCAAAACTCATATAAATTCCACTCTTTCACTTTCAACAAATATGTAAAAACTCAATCCCAAACAACTTTTACTCTCATTTAGAAATTTTATCAAACACATGGCATATATATTTACTCAATTTTCATGCATATTTCAAACATTGTAACACAAATTTATTTGCATGTTAAATAATACATTCAGAGGATATAAAAATTATCTAATACATTTCAATGTGTCCACAAGATCCTGTAAAAATTTTAAAACAAGAATCATTCTCTAAATATGTTAACAAAATTAGACAATTTCAGTGGTTAGAAACCCCCTATTTACAGCCAACAACCATAGTTCCCAATTTTATTACCCTGTCAAATGATCATGTTAAATCTTACAAAAATTCATGATTTAACTTCAAGATGTCCACAACATCTTGTAAAAATTTCAAGTCAAAATTTGATCATTTGATATGGTAAATAAATTATACAAATTCAGTGCTTCAAAAATTACTGTTCATACCGAAACTGAAATCTTCTCGGTTTCTGAATTTTAAAAAAATAGAAAAAGTCATCTAAACACTTCAAGAAAATTAGTGAAGATACTTCCATATGTTAGCTTCATCATATAAAAATTTTAGCTCAAAATATTGTCTCTATCTATGTGAATAAATTCATACAAATTGAGCTGTCTACATAAATCCGAGAATTTCAGCAACAACATACAATTTCTTTTGATTTTTCATGCATAATCATTCATCAAAACTCAAGATTTCTTAACAAAATCATAAATAAACAAGTTTAAACATAAACCCCTACCAAAAGATGATTTTTACTGAAGATCCAAACAACCACAAGCTCCTTGAAGTTTGATCTCCTAAGTAAGGAAGCAAAAACTCATTCTTTCCTTTCTACCCAAATTTTGTTTGCTCCAGAACAGGTAGGAGGAGGACTTTTCTTGAAAAATTAATGGTGGATTTGTGTTTATTGGGTGGAAGAGCTATGAAAAAGTGTATTTATTTGTTGGATTTCGTAAAGAATTAAAGGATTTATGAGGTTGAGATGGTGGAGGAAAATGGAGAGAAAGAAGGAAGAAGATGAGAAAATGGAAGAAGAAATGGAAAGAAGTGTGTGTGTCTGTGTGTACCGTGAAGGGGAGGGGAAAAATGAGGTTTGGGTTTTCATTTTTTTTTTTTTAAAGTGTGGGTGTATATGAGAACTATAGTTTGACCGTTAGGTGTATATATAAATGAGGATAGCCTAGAGATTTCATATATAAAATTACTAAAAAAAATATTTATATTATGAATGACTAATTATCCATCAGCTAACCAAAGTAATTAGTACATAAAAATTGGGGCATTACAAAAACCCCCACTATAACTCTTGAAAGTTCATATCATTGATAAAATATATCCAAAAAAATTATTTTTCTAAGCCAAAACAGAGCTCAGTTGATGTTTGAATGAATTTGTCAAATGATAAAGAATTATTATTGGAGGGCTATATGGATTCATAGTTTCTTTTGAAGGATATTTTTTCAAAATGAAAATATACCCTTTTAGGAGCCAAAATGAAAATTTTCCCACTTTTTTTTGTAATAATTTAAGATAGAAAAAAAAAGAAAGGTGATAAAAATAAAGGGGTTTTTTTTTCCAATTATTTAAGAAAGAAAACATTTATATTTTGTTTGGATGAGAAGAGAGAATAAAATAAAAGAAAATATAAAGAACAAATATAGAGAGAAAATTTTTTTTTTTCTTATTTAATTGAAAAGAAAAGTGAAAATGTAAAATGTACTTGTATATAATAATAATCATCTTTTATGGTGAAAGAATAAATTATAAGGATATATAGTTATAATTTTACATTATAATAATCACAACTTTCATTTTCTGATAAGACCATCTTTGGTTTGAGTTTTCAATTTTTCAGATTTTGTGAAAGAAATACTGAAAATTCTGAAAACTACAAATTTTAATTTTTATTTCTAATTTTTAGTTTTTTCTTTACAAAATCCTAAAATCTAAAAACCTGAAAATAAAAACTGAAACCAAACAAACTTCAAATTGAAAACTTTGTAAATCCCATCGCACTTTTCTTTTTCACTCCACCCTTTTTCTTTTCTTTGGTCCAAACAAGGTGATATATTCTATTGATCTATTCATTTAATTTGCTTCTTTCCTTTTAACCAAGCAATGGCTAATTAATATAGGATCTATTAATTTGAATTTATTTTTATTTTTTCTTTTTGAAAATTAAATTTAAAGTAATGAAAATATAAAAAATAAAACATACCATTGTGTTTTTTTTTTTGGTATGGAAACATACCATTGTTATTCTTCGAATTTTCAATCCCTTTGTTGTGTACTTTGAGAAATAGTAAGTTTATTTATGAAGTGTGAGATATTGTGTTAACTTATATATTATTTATCATTGAATGAGATCTGAACTATATTTAAATAAGATGTATTTTTTATTCAATAATATATGTGATATAAGTTGGTATGATATTTTATATTTTTTTTAGTATAAATAATATTATTATAATATTTTAAACATAATTAAAAATATATACCACTGAGAAAAGCTACGTATATGTACCGGAGTACAGTTTCTACGTCCCTCGACAATGTTTGTCTGTTGATTGGTGTTATTGTCTTAGGCTTGGCTAGCTGTTGCTCCTAGGGGTAACGCACACCCACTGCCACTAAGCAACTGTTTGGTTCTTTTTCAGTTTTGAAAATTTGATTGATGGATGGACGGATGGATGGATTGATTGTTCAGACCATCTGTTTCACTCCACTCTCTCTCTCTCTCTCTTATGGGGGGCCACGGTAAATTCATGGATTGATTTTTTGTTTTTCTATGTAGTCTGCCTTTTTCCTGGTAAAAGTATCTTTCTTTTATCGTACCAATGGAGTTAATTTCAAATTCGATGTGTGTGTGCATAGATACGGGGGATATGTTATTTTAAAAATAAGTATTGCACATTTATTTTATTTAATAATTTTTTATTTATATTAAATTTAATTATTGATTTATAACTATTATATTGATAATAGAGGTGTTAAATTTAAAAAAAATCAGACAATAATAATTATTAATTTATTAGTCGGTATTTATTTATATTTTTAATATATATATATATATAGAGGGGATATGTTATTTCATAAGTAAGTCTTGTATATTTATTTTATTTAATAATTTTTTATTCATATTGAATTTAATCAATTTGATCATTGATTTATTTATATTATATTGATAATCGAGGGTATTAAATTTCAGAAAAATTAAACAATAATAGTCATTAATCTATTAGTCGATATTTATTTTTATTTTCAAAAACATGTTATCCGTTAAAATAAAATGAAATGATAAACTATTAAATCATTTTAAAATTGTATGAAATTTTATATATTTGATCTACTTGATACAAACTTTAAATTCAATGATTGGATTAATATAATTTTATGTCCAAAAAAAATTATTAGATAGAATAAGTATATTAAGACTTGCTCGTGGAATAAAAAGATATATATATATATATATATATATATATTCCCTTTATACTATTCCCTTTCATGCCAGGCGCACACTCCCGGACGGTGGATCTTAGGGAGTATTTCGGCTAGTACAGTAAATCATGTACTTATTAAGGTGTAGCTAAATATTTTTATAGATGTTACTTTTTTTTTGATAGAAAAATATTATTTGTACTCACTATACATGGGACACAGTGTCGACTTACATTTAATTCTCCATTGGATTAAATGTGGATCCCACTTGAATGGGGTCTATACCTCATCTAATGGTGGATGTGATGTGAATTGACACGGTGTCCCATATATAGTGAGTACAAATAACATAACTCTTTTGGGTATACACATAGAGATATGATGTTACTAAATGGACTCATCATTATCCACAATTTGTAAAATCAGATAAATAATTTTTGGTGTACAATTAAATTGCATAATAAATACACACCACACACCTTATCACCATTGGATGTGATGTGTAGTTCCCACTCATCGCACTCATTCATTAAATCCAATGGTGATAAGGTATGCGGTATATATTTATTGTACAATTTAGTTATACACCTAACATCACTCAAATCACACTACATAATATTAATTATACTTTCCAGTTTCTACCGAACTTTGCCAAATTTTAGCAGTGTTGTTAAAAGAAAGTATACACTTTACTTATTGGAGTGCGTTATGACAGTCTCCTGCTTTATAAATATGTTTCTGCTTTTGTTTTTAATTCTATTTTAAAGAATTTTTTTTTAAGCCTAACCAAACTAATCCAAGATCAACTATTCCCTTGTCACAGAGGGTCAGTTTGGGATTCAACTTCTATATCTAAGTCCAAAAGCTAATTTGGACATTTTGAGTCTCAAAATAGACTTAGAAATGTGCAATGGACCACCCCAGTAGTCTGTGATTGCTCTAGCAGTGGACAAAGAAGGCGCAAGTTCCATATTTTTTTAATTAACCGCCCCAACCATCGTGCATCTACAGCCCACTGTCAACGAGCATGATTTAGCCCTATTTGGCTTACTTTTTATGTTATCATTTTTGTTACATTATAAATAGGAATAGATCAAACATTGTAGACATATTTGGCTCATTGGTATTATTTTTTCCGTCAAGCGCTTTCTTTCTCTAGGTTTTAGAAGATTCCAATCCTTGTTTTGGCTCTCATTTGGTATTGCAATTTGCATTTTTCCTTAACATTGATTGTGATTCTCCACATATGGAGTAGTAATTCTTTTACCTTGTGCACAGATAACTGAAAACTAAAATTGTTCTTGAGGTTCCAATTTTAATTGCAATTTATGATTAGTTTTTTCTCTCCTTCTTATCTTCTCTCTTCAATATCGGTTGTATGAAGTTTTACAATTGTGTTTCTGATGACTGCCTGATTGTATGTTCATTCGTGTGCATAATTAGGATTCCATTTAGGTATTTGGTCAATTGATTAATATACACACATTTGGTATGGGATTGAAATTAACTCTGTTTGGGAATTAAGTTGATGTAATTGAATATCAAAATGGCATAGGTGCATAGAATTACAATTGTAGATCACTAGTTCATATGTTAGTCAGATCCTTAGTGGGAGTGCGTTTGTGTGACTATTAAGTAAAATTGCATCATTGTTGTGTGAAAAGATAATTAATGAAAGTAACTACTGCCGTAAATTTATCTTTTAAACCAATGATTGAACAACTCTAAATTTGAAGGACTCATTGTGTAGATAATTCTTCTATTAATATTTTCTCAAATTAATTTTGCTTTCAAATAACTTTAAACCCCCCCCCCCCAATTCTTGGAATCAATTAGAACACTTTCATGTGAGGTGACCTAAACTGTACCCTAACTATATTTTTTATGTAATTTAATAATTAAAATATTTTTAATTTGTTGCGGACAATAACAACTCGCATAAGAACATAAGCAAGACCCCAAATGTCAGCATACACAAGTTCTAAAGGTTTAAATTATTCAGTGCATAATTAAGGGAAAAAAGGAAATTTGATGATGAAATTTATCCAAACAATATGAAGAACACAAGAATTTATCAACAAAAAATGGAAGATTACATGACTTTAACACCCTAGAGAAAATAGCTGGTCAACGGGACCTAACTTGGGGGAGCCAAAGATGGAAGTTTGCATCTTCCTTTGTTGTTGACATAAGTGGTACAGAAACATGTGCATTAATAGGACACAAATTTGAAAAATTGAATAAGCCATTTTCAACAATGCCTTGAAGAATTAGCTCCATGGTTTTTTGACATTTAACATAGTAATATTAGAATCGAATTAAAAAAAGAGACTCGATTGTCTTTGGCAAACAATAAAACACTTTAGGCTATAGGAACATGCAGCAAATTATCTTGTATAGTTAGGGTTTACATCTGGCAAAACAAACTAATTCTATATATATAATATCAATGTGAATATCTATAGTATCAATCTCTACTATCTCCACTCAATTATTCCCTCCCATAATCTAATTTTACAGAATGACTCACAAGTTTAATCCATACATATAGGAATTAAAGTAATTTTCCACCATTTATTTGACATTTTCTTCGACTCCATGATCTCGTTAATCGAGTTAATCTATGTCATCTTTCTATTCTAGACACTTTTTGTCATCTTAGTAGGTATATTATTAGGTTCTACTGTTTTTTGCAACAATCCATTCTAATTAAATAAACAATAAAGATATGAATTATTTTAAGTTCAAATGTTTCCTAAAAATATAATTAAAGTAAAAATTAAGATAATTCACAAAATTAAAATATTGAATATTAAATGATATATGTGTATATAATATCTTTTTTCTGTAGCATATAAAGATCGCCCGTTTTGTTTAGATGCGTTTAATATAATGGCCAATGAAACTTGGTTTATGTTCTCCCCCCGTCCTGGTTATCGATGGCTGCACTTCTATATATCTCCATTGAAAAAAGAAAAGAAAAAATAAACATAATATAGCCTATTGAAACTTGAAAGAAACGGTACAGTGTTCCATTTTCAGGTTTAGGGTGCATTTATTTGTGATTATATCGGATAAAAATTATTTTTTTATCCTAGAAAATTAACTTTTATATATTTAGACAATTTATAAAAATTAATTAAATTATTTAAATTTTTTTTAACTTTTTTGTATAAGCTAAAATTAGTAATTTTTGAAAGACATCAACTTTCAGCTTGTTTAATTATATCTAAAATTTAAATTTTATAATAATCTTTTTTAAAATCTAAAACAAATGCACCCTTAATAGAGTACATGTGTTTATAATTTCATACCCCAATTAGTGGTCAAAGATCATTTGTTATCACAATCTTTACAATTAAGAGAAATCATTTATTCTATTCTACTTATTAATTGACGGATTAATCACGGCATTAAAAATACAAAGAAAATAAAAAATAATAATGACATATAAAATTAATATGTCAATTTATAAATGGAACGAAGCAAATGATTTCTCTTGATTCAAGAACATAAAAAAAAAATTTCAATATATAAACACGAAGAACGTATATAATGTTAGATTACTCGAGCGATCAGGTGAAAAAAAAAAAACAGAAAAGAAAAGAAAAGAAAAGAAAAAAAGATTCATAAACCACAACGCCAAACGGTGCTGTCTCTTTTTTGGTCGAAGAAGACAGTGCTGTCTAGGTAAATAAAATTATCATCATAAAAGTCAAACCCAAAAGGCGAATAAAACTAATTAAAGTCACTTCCAAGAAATACCAATTAGAAAAGAAATCGGGGGGTCTGTATGTCTCTCTTATGGGCTGCTTTAGAAATTTCGGTTCTCTACAGATATATACTTTTCACTTGGACGCTAATAGCACAATTATATAACGATTCAAAAAGAGCTGAAAAAGAATTCGTATAAAGGGTTAGATTTCCAGAGTGCCGTATCAAGATATAGCCCATAACGAACCTGGCCGACAAGGTGCTTGTACAGCATAGCTAGGCAACACTACATGATAATCCGTGGTTGGCCATGTTAGACCACTAATTGAATGGGAATTAACTCTAGCCAGCTAGGTCCTAGCCTCCTGCGTTCAATAATTGTATTGAGTAATCATCCCGGTCTTTGTCGGATTTTTTTTTTTTCTTCTTTTCTTCGCATCAAAATCATATGACAATTTTGCTCGAATTTGATAGGACCACTAATAAGAGGAGGGTAAAACTAAGTTTCCCGTGTCTTAATGCAATTATATACCCCATACTTAGATCTAAGACCTTTGATTAAGTTAAAAAATCCCTTACCAATTAATCTATATACCCATCCGTTTGCCGAACATCTTTAAAAGGACACTAGGATATATTTTTTAAATATAGAATGTATTTTAACTTTTTTTGTGACTAATATTTAAAATACTCTTGATCGATAACGACTCCTCAAAAATTGTACTGAAAAATATTACATATATATAAATTTAGAAAGTTTATGTGCTTGACTTTTGGAAAATGATTAAGGGTTGTAGGTAGGCTCTTGCATTTTTATACCTTTTTGTTAATTAAACCCATATGTCTAGACTCTTGTCCAACTAAAGCATAGCAACGAGAACATGCATGCATATGGGTTTTGTGCACTCTTGTCATTGTCCTGTACTTGGACTTTGAGGGTCTCCATAAAGGACTAATAACAAAGTGATGAGGAGTTCGAGACCTATTGGTTGAACTGCTGTGACATGAATTTGTTATGTATAGTTTGAGAATGACGGCAATCATGGAGCTCAATTTCATTAGCCAAAAACGAACAAAAGGAAAAAAAGGACTTTAGGTTTTTAGAATATATGATAGATAAAGGGATAAATCTATTTTATTCCGTGAACTTTAGGTAATGTCGCAATTTACACCACGACTTTTCAAAAATGTATTGCAACATCTTGAACTTTTCAAATTGTACAAAACACCCCTCAATATAATTTTGGTAACTAATAAAGGTAAGATTTATGTGCACTTAACCTCCTGATATTTCTAATTCGTGTAGCCCGACACCTTATTATAAATATTATGTGCAACTAACCCCCTAATTTTTTTTATTGTATTCAACCCGACACCTTGCTATAACTTAAAGTTTTGTACTGTTTGAAAAGTAGGGGTTTTTTGGCACAATGTGGAAAGTTCACGGTATCGTAATGCACATTTTGAAAAGTCAGGGTGTAAATTGTACGTGATCTAAAATTTAAGAGTAAAATACATTTAACCCATAGATAAATGGTACAACCTCGATACAATTCAAATAATGAGAATCATATTGCAATCAAGGTAAAAATGTCTTAAACGACTATGATACATAGATATAGGCGACATATTCGTACTCAATACATATCGTATCGTATCTTATTGAATACTTTAGCAATACTTTATTTTAGAAACTTTTAGTCATATTTTATATGTTTTTAATTTGATTTATGTCGTATCTCTAACTGTAAACTCTAGTGTTGCCTTTTTAATTTCAAAATAGCACTCCTCTTTGTCAGATTTGGTAGAGAGCCTGCCGATGGAGATAATTAATCCCTTCTACAATGGCATAGTTACCCCTCCTCCATTAATTCCTTTTATTTTTCTTTTTTCATTTTCTTCATTTTATCTCATTTTCTCACTGTATAAGGTTCTCTGTTATTTTCCTTTTAGTGAGTTTCTCCTTGATGTCAGCAATATCTAATGAATTATGATACGTAAAATAAAGCCCATATCTTAGTTTTCTTAAAGTTGTTCACACTTTTGATGACTCCGAAGTATTATATCATATGATATATGATGAATCAACAACCTACCGGCAATCTTTCAAGATTTTTTTGGTTCACATATGTATCCATTATGCTTATGTTGGAAAATTTTGTGTGACAACAAATTTGTGGCAGTTGTAAGATGTATAGAACGCCAAGCATTTACCACATTTTCTAAAATGTGGTGAAATGCACATAAAATTTTAGCGAATAAATACTTTTCTATAAATGTGGCTAGATTTATGTGTGTGTTTATCCACACTTTTTTCAACATTTAGCCACATTAATCAATGCAATTTAAAGATTGGTGTGTGATACACCTTTATTTGGTGTATAACAGACAAAAATAAAAAATTAATCATAGAAAGAATTCATAAAGTCTATGCGTAGAAAATTTGTCTTGGTGAATCCTTACTATTTCCTCCGTCTTTGAATAATTATCTAATTTAAAAATTTTCTTTGTTTAGAAATAATTATCCATTTAAAAAATTTAAGTAGTATTAATTATTTCTTTTCAATAGTATCCTTATTAAATACTATTGAAAAAAGAGAGATATAATGGAGTAGGGGAGAGAAAATTGAAATATTTAAAAGAAATAAGAGTAATTTAGTAAATTACTTTTAACTTTTTCTAACTTTGATGTTTTCTCAATTATTTTCTTAATTTCAGTATGCATTTATAAGTGGACAATTATTTAATGATAGAGGGGTATAACCTTAGATGTTTGATATAGAAAAACTTGCAAAGACGAAGGAATGCTTATAGAATCATCTGAGTTTATTAATGTGTTATGAAGCCATGATCTTTGGTTAGATGGGATTATTGTTATTATTACTAAGCTAGTGTGCTGACATATCTGAGTCTTTTTTTATTCTTCTATAGATTTTTGTTGTAATATAGACAGACTGCACCATATTCATGGAATGCAATGCCAGAGGGATTCATTTAATTTAAGAATAAGTGTTATACACTTATACTATTTAGTAACTCTTTATCTACATTGAATATAATTTGATCAATCTGATCATTGATGATTGATATTATATTATATTGATGATCAAGCATATCGAATTTCAAAAAAATTGGACAATAATAAATATATAATCTAATAATTAAATCATTTTTAAATTGCATAAAATTTTATAGTTTTGATCTATTTGATTGAAACTTTAAATCAATTATTGTATTGATAAAATTTATATCTATAAAAAGTTATTAGCTGTATTAAGTAGAATAAGAATTACTCCTATAATATATATATGGATTACTAACCTCCACATCCTCACCTTTATGCGGAGGTTAGCAATCTTCACATTTTGTATTAGACTAAAAACTCATTCCTATTTTTTGTGAATCAACTTTTAGTTTAGAGTAATTATGTAATTTTGTTTAATTCACATTAACTACTACTTGTACTTTTTCTCTCACTTCATTAATATATTATCTTTTCTTTCTCTCACCAACTTTTTCAAATGAACTTATAATTTTAAATAATTTTAGTTTATTTAATTAATTATTGTTTTAGTTTTTTCTTTCATCATAATAATATTATTTTCTTTTTTTCTGTAAAAAAAAGTTTCAAATTAAAATATCGATAGAATAGTAGTATTCCATTCATACGTATAATTGGAAACATTATGTAGAATATGTTATATTAAAAATTTAGAACGGGATATTACAGGTATACGAAAAAAAGAAAATGCGTATTTTGAAAAGTATATGAAAACATTACCAAAAAAAAAAAATTCCTATATGTTAGTCGATATATGTAATACATTAAAATTGGTAGACATTCATCAATCATCTATTTTTCAGATTTTTGTTGTGTAAAATAATTTCTTTTAGTTAAATAATCACTTTAATATAAGTCACTCGGATTGGTTTAATAGTGAAGGGTTTGAGTGGTATACATAAGATTCTAAATTCAAATCTCATTATGAATAATCTAATTCCGAAGTACAAAGAAAAAACCACTTTAATATAAGAAAAGATAAGATGTTAATGAAGTGAAAGAAAAAATAAAGATAGTCGTTAATGAGAATTAAACAAAATTACATAATTATCCTGGACTAAAAGTTGATTCCCAAAAGATAGCAATAAGTTTAGTCCAACACAAAATGTGAAGCTCGTTAATCTCCACATGAAGGCGTGAAGGTTAGCTATTCTATATATGTATGTGCGTGTTTAGACTACATGAGAAAAATTCTTAAATGCAATTGGAGCAAAATATGGACATGTTTTACGTCCACGAATAAAATGATATTTCAACTAAAAATAAATATTAAAAATGGGGTATAACTAAAATGTTACTTTATTAATGACCATGGAATATATCCACGTGTCCTAGTTATATTTAAAATTTTCTCGCTGCATAGTTGTGTTTCGAGGAGTGGGTGCAACTTTCAAAGAGATCAATGTTACCGCATCCCCTCCCCAGTGACCAAATAGTAAAAAAAAAAGAAGAAGATAAATTTCATGAAAAAGTAAGATATATTTCAATTCCATTTTGCTTCTCGACTGATAGTTTTTGAATGAAATTAGTGTCTTAAAGCCAAACTGGACTATTTGGTTCGATTGATTAAGTTGTGAATTGGATAATTATACTGTTTAGTAATTTAAATATGATTTAACAACAAATTCAATCAGTTAAATTAGTTACCCTTTCAGTTCCCACTTAGCTTTTAAAGTATTGTATAAAATATAGCAGTTAGCTAGTGAGGAGTCTTTTCTTCTTTGGGATTCTTCCTGCAAGGTGTTGTTTCTGGTTAAGATCTTCCCACAAGCTAGGTTTATTGAATTAAACGTTTTTCTATAATTTGGAATTTTCTTCCTTTTGGTTCATTGCACTAGTTGTAAAGACCAATGACGCACTAAAGAAGTTTTGTTTATTTTTAATTTCCATAAGGAAATAGATACAAAAACGGCATTAGCTAGAATCACTAATTAAATGTCTTTATTCATCACCCCCAAAAATAAAAAGTCTTTATTTAATTTAACAAAGCCACTGTAATTGAGTTGGTGATGGGGATTTGGTTAGTAAATTAGAACCTCATTTTCTTTAAATGTCCCTCAAAGATTTTTTCATCAAACTATTTTATCTCCCCAGGAAAACAGAAATTAATTTCGTGATTCCTTAAGATTGAAAGTGATGGACAAATAGCCTATATAGTCCCTCAAAACAAATTTACAAAATAATTTAGTTTCCTTAAAAACTGAAACTAAACATATGGTTCATTAAGATTTTAATAATAGGACACATTAGTCCCATTATGTGTATTTGATCATTTAAATACTATTGAAATTGCATAGTGACTTGTTAAGTGGATGTTAAATGATGTATGTGTCATTTGAAATAGAATAAAATTTAAAATAACGCATTTTGGTGGTTGAAATTCACAAAATGAGTCATTCAAATTGTCATTAAAAGTTATCAATAGACTTATTTTATTCATTTTAAACATCAAAATGAGTACAATATGTTCTAAAACAATATCATTTTACTTGCATATAATATTTTAATAACACGTCATCATTGTATCATGCCACATATGTAAATCTATTAATGGAAAAATAACAGAAAGACTAATGTGTCCATCATTTTTCAATTTTGAGGGACCACAAGATTAATTTTTTTTGTGAAGGATAAAATAGTTCGACATAAAATTCTTAATAACATAGAAGTAAAGAAAGAAATGCAACAGTACCTCGATTTGTACATATGGTGAATTAAAGGTAAAAGAGAAGTTATTCTATTCAAGGAGAGAATATCATGCATACTATTACTATGAGAGTAAATTCTGAATTTGACCTTTCATGAAAATAATATTAGATAAATTAGTCTTTTAATAAAAGAAGTTTTTCTTTTAATTCTTCATGATTGAAAATAGAGGATAAATTAATCTCTTCTCAATATTTCAATAAACTTATTTGTTCTATTTATATTTTTATCAGAGATCAATTTAATATGTTTTTATAAAATATTAGGGATTGATTTGTCTTATTTTAATCATAAAAGATCAAGAAAAATATTTATTTCATTGAATAATTAATTTGTCTGGCGCTATTTTCTAGAGGACCAAATTGAGATGAAAAATATTATTTGCACTCACAAGGCATGAGACACCGTATCGACTCATATTTCATCTACCATTAGATAAGATATGGACCCTACTTGAATAATGTCTACACTTTATCTACTGGTGGATGAGATGTGAGTCAGTACCGTATCTCATATATTGTGAGTATAAGTAACATAAGCCATTGGAGATTTACTCATTAGTATTAACAAGCTAAGTTAAGTTTCACAACAATTATTGCATCCCCATTTAGGAGTGATTTTTTTTTTTTTACGGATTTCAAAGTGAATTGTTGGCAACTGCAACTAAATTTAAATCTGTAACAACACATTTGAAAACCCCTGAAAGTCAATTCTATCAAGGAATTGAATTGAATTTCATGCTTTTGAAATAACTTAAGTGAATAAATTGAATTCCCGTGGGAATTACAATCCAACAATACTAAGGAATTGAAATCAGATCCAAAGAGTTGTGATTTGGTATGGGAATTTAATTTCAACAGATAAAAATACCAAAATAACCTTACTTGAATATAACATTTTGTTCCTAACCTATTAATGAAAGATAAAATAATAAAAATAATTAAATTAATTCATTTTTAGACCCATTCCAAATCAAGGAATTGAATAATTCTTTAAATTATCGATTTATTTCAAACATAAGAATTTAATTCAATTTTATCTCATTAGAAAATTTTAAATGCCCTTTAAAAATACATTCCAAGAACTACGAGTTTTTTATTTTTTACTTTTATATATACGAGGAAGGAAGCTCAAGCTCCCTACATCGAGAGAAGCGACAGTCATATGGCATACAACAGAATTTCAATAATAATTACCAGTCAAACTTCTTTTTCTTGTTTGGTAACTCAAATTTTTCTATTTGAACTTAAGAGTACCCATATAGAAACGAGCAAGATGGATAAATAACAACGCCATGCCGTTAAACATTGTATAATTTCATTCCTCCAATTTAATTAAACTGATTTAATTTGCTATACAAGACCATGGAATTGGAAAAAGATTATTACTCTATCCTTTTTAGGATATCTATCAACTTTCAGAAAAGTTCATATTTTAAAATATCTATCAATTTTATATTTTAATAAAATATTAATTTTATTTTTCTGATATTACCTAAATTAATTTCATATTTTCAAAGCATTCAATCTCATATTAGCTTTAAATGTTGAGCTGTATTAATTAATATTTAGAAATATATTAGTTCATTCATTATATTTTACTCCATTATCAATATTATTTATTATATTTTTTAATATCTGTATTTGACTTAATTGACATATATTTTAAAAGGGAGATAATTTTGTAGATAAAAGAGACCAATTAGGCAAATGCCATGAGTGCTTTCCAACTGAGTGCACAATTCAGGTTACCTTGGAAAGATGTTCCTTGTAGACAAAAACTGGGAGGAACTGCTAGTTCTCTTAAAGTAATGGTTTAAATTTTAATAATTCATTAAGGGAGACAAAAACAGAAGTACGTCCAACACGGAGTGCTTTAGTGCAAGGCCTTATCTCCATCTTCAAGTGAATCAAGAACTTTGCAATTAACAAATTGACCTCACCAACATAGCATTATACAATACATTTATCCAATCAATGCCCTTATATTTGCTATTAACAAATTGATCCAACCAACATAGGTTTAAACAATAGATTTATCGTAATGGTTAAGGAATAAAAAGAAAAAGTAACTTTAATATATATTGACAAGATGAATTTTTATGTTTCAAAAATATGGGACCATTAAAAATTTTAAAACTTGTTTGTGGAGATGAATCCACCTTATTAGAGGTGGGCAATATGCCCCCACATCAATTTTGTACCTTTTAGTAACTATATCGATATATAAGATTTTGGCTCCGTAATTTAATTGAGTTTGACTTTACACTAAATCTAAATGAGATATATTAATAGGATATAATACAATCCACTTATTCTTATTTTAATGTATAAATTTTATCTCTATTGTCAAAATTTTCTAAATTTATTACTGCTTGCTTGATTTTAATATTCTTAAACTGAAAAAACGCTTAAAACAATTCGGTGACATAATATATTTGCATATTTCAAGAGTACATTGATTTATGGTACTGCAATTGTTTGCTTAGTATTTCAATTTGAGTTTCTCCTACTAAATATACCTATAAATGTTTTTACAAGTATTACTCATTTTTTAAGTTTTTAAGATATTGATTGTATGTATTCTTTTTACTTGTTTTAATATTAGAAGGGTTTGTAGGAAAATATAACAAAACTCATTCGAATCATATCAACATGGAATTTGACCATTACAATTTTTTTTTACATGTATTCACAATAAGATTACTGCTAGCAATTGTGTAAAGATATTATTTTTGGCATAATTTTAATGTTAACCGAGATTAAGTCTTTGTCGAGCAGATCTTTTAAGCCGCATCTACATCGATTTATTCTCATTCAATAATATTTCGTTTACCTATATTTTTGGGTGCGAAATCTTTCATTTACTTTAAACACAATATTCTCTGTAGATTTATTTAAGGACGAGAAAAATTTATTGAAAGCAACACAATATTATCGCTCGAAAATCAACCAACGAATGTCACAATATTTAGTGTTTAAACTTTGGACAACCAATTAATATGATCAATCCGAGATTTCAAAGTAAGGGTACATTTGGCTAAACAACTTATTTAAACTCTTATACAAAAGTAATTAATTAACAAGTTATTTTATATTTAACTATATTGTAATAAAAGCACTTGTTTTCTATGTTTTGAAAAATATTTCTTGAGAAAGTGTTTTAATTTCTCCAAAAATACTAAAAACAATTTTTAAATAAGTAATACACTGGATAATCAAACGGGACAAGAGTTAAAAATATAACTTTTAACTTTTAAGAAATTTTAAAAAAATCATAAACTATGTTGTTGAAATGGCCCTAATTAAATAGGATGCAGTCCATCCATTTATTTTTTAAGTCCATTTGGTAAATTATACTATTATGACATTTCTAACCTAAAGCAATACATTTCCAACCACCTAGCAAAGCTGGCAGTGGCTGTTGTGGGAACCCAATCCACCTCTTCGCGAAGACCAAATAATAATAATAATAAAACACTTATCTATCTATCTATATATAAAAGTTGGATAATTTTATATCATTCATTTGTCATCCATGTAATACAAAATTCCTTTCAAAACTTACACTTTCTTAGGTGCTATCGTGTTTGATACATGTCACATTTTGATTTGAATAAGTAATTAATATTTTTCATTTTTTATTTTATTTAATGCAAAATTTTAATTATTTCTCCTTATCCAATAAGAAAAATGGAGGGGAAATAAAGAAGGAGAAGTGATGGTTTTTTTTTAAATAAATTTTTACTAAAATCTTTCAACGATATCCTACTCGATTGAATTATGGAGGATTTTTATACATGTGTGGTAGAGTATTTGAATATTTTTACTTTATAAGTGGTTAATAATGTACATACAATCATAAAAACATAATAAAAATAAGTACAACTAATTTAAATACCTATCTATATATAAAAGTTGGATAGTTTCACTCTTAGATTATGTCATGTGTCACTCATTTAACACAAAATTTCCCTCCAAAATTTGTTGAGAATTGATATCTGATCCTACACAATAAGAAAATAGAGAAAGAGGTTTCATAAGCCTGATGCGTGCAATACATTGCCCTTAAGGTTTATTTTGTCACTATATAGAAACCCCTCAGGATATAGTAGGCTATTTTGATATTAACTAGAAACTCAAGAATTATAATCAAAATATGTTCTAATTATAACCCAGACAACAAAATAATAGTGTTAGAAGAAATTCAAGGCTCGCGATTTGTTTATTGCCAAATCATTCCATATATCACGTATCAAAACTATAGTTTTTAATATGGAAGAAATAATGCCAATGTTTAAATCAATTCTGATTCTTTGTGCTAGACTTTTATAAACCAATGTCATATTTCTTTAGTATTAATTAGGAAAACTAAAATCAATAGAAAACCGAAACCATGTTTGTCTAATACCGTTCAACAAAATTATTTAATCGATGGAATTAATCATGCTATAAAAGCTGATTTGATCAAAAGAATTAAGGAAAGAATAAACAATCATAATTGGGTATTAATGGCTATTATACACACAACCTAAATTAAGGAAACTAATTATTCAATAAATAATAATATAATATAATATAATATAATTTTTTCCTTTGAAATTATTAGTTATTCCAATACTGATTACAAACAAAATAATAATTAGACAATAAATAGATGAATAATAAATGTTTTGAAATATATATATATATATATTTCATAAAATCTAATAATCTCCCACCTATTTCAAAATGTTTTCATTTAAAAAATACTAAATAAATAAATAATAAAATAAAGTTAATGGTTATACATGGATGAAAATACTTTTAATTTGATGTCTTTTAGACTATGAAACTAACTTAGATAGAAAGGAATTTGAATTACAATGTATTGTTGAAATTCTATCTACTTCCAACAACCAAACATTTGTTGTATAACTTACAGAGTCCTATCTGATCACATTTACACCTTCAAAACATATCATCATTTACACCTATCTGATCACATTTTTGCACTAGAGATTTTGCCATAATCTCATAAGAGTGACCCTACTCCTATACTCATATAGGTGATTTTCATTTTATACATCATCCATTAAAGGGCTATGAAGATCAATAAATCATTTAGCTTACCCTCACATATATACAGCCTAGCATAACTCATATTTTTCACACCATAGGAAAGGACACAATATGCTAGCAAGAATTGACAAGTGATTTATTATTATCTATATGAACCTTATTCCTGGGATCTCCATTTTCAAAGGTTGGGTTCCTATCACTATTAATTTTTATAGTAGCTTAAGTCTCATTCTCCTCGATGTGGTATTTATAAAAATTCATATAATTCATGGATATAACTTCTTCTAATCTTAGCAGCTGCTTTATTATATCATATTTCAACCACATTTCTGCTTAGATGATTTCCAAGCACAACACACCAATGGTAAAATAAATCCACTTTTAGATTTAGTCTCTTCTAAATCATTGATCAAATTGTCATAAAAATACTCTCCAAGTGCATTTGGATCCCATAATATAAATATATATATATATATAAAATTTCTCTAAGAAATTTCATCAATATAGCTAATGTGGCCAAACACTCATTGTTTGGACATTTTGTATATCTACTTAATTTACACGCAACATAAAATTCGAAAGATGAAATAGACAAATCAATACAAACTCAAATTGGGCAACATAGTAATATTTGACATCATAACCTTTTATTATTATTTTCTCAACATATTGCTTTTGAGATTACACTATCACACTTCTTTATAATTTTAAAAGTTAACCCCCAATTTAGTCCCTATAGTACCAACGTGTGGCTGAAGGCTAAGAAACATATCTTTAGGCAGTCCCTGAACGAACCGCCTAACCTTCTCAGTCTTTGACCGTAACATATTTGCAGCCGCCTGAGCCAAGTAGGTAAACCTCTCATCATGCTCGGCCACTGTCATCCCAAGGGTCATGTGAAGTCCCAAAACTTCCTCTATCATATGTGCTCTCCGGCTTTCTAACAGAACTCTACGAAGAAAATCTGCCCGGAATTCCTCCTAGGAAGGTGGCTCTAAATCGCCACGCTCCTGGAGAAACTCATCATACCATGTCCCCGCCAAACCTCCTAACCGGAAACCAGCTAACTTTGCTGGTTTTTCTGATGAACAATGAATAACTCTGATAATCTTCTCTATTTCTCTAAGGAACGCTTGAAGGTCTTCTATGGTCAAGCATCCTTGGAAAGTGGGTGGATCCATCATTCGAAAGCGCTCTAAAGATGAATCATCAAGATCTCTAGTCGGAGGCTGGACCGGGGTGGTTGTGATCCAGCCTCTGCCTGTTTGGCTAAAACATCAGTAAGGGTGGCTAGAGCCTGCTCCAGGGCTCTAAGGTGGCCACTAGGACTGGAGGATCTGCTATTACGGCGGCGTCGAGAGGTAGAATGTCGGAGGGGAGGCATACTGGATCCCATTGTAAGAGAAGAACACATAGGATAAGGAATACTGTTCACGTGACAGACTTAAACTCTATCTCTGAGTTTAGACTCAATTGACCATCCTAAAGGCCGCAAGTAATGCTTTGTTAATGCAAATAGGCGCACTTCTATTTACATAAACAAGGCATTACTTGTGGACACTTGCTTTAGTGATATGCAGGGAAATCTATGGCTCTGATACCAACTTTGTCACGACCCTTCTTAGACACGTGACCGGCACATGGGAAACCCCATTCCCACATAAGCCTTGTGACCTATATCGTTTCTACATGTACATTTGAATTAAGAAAATCCATAAAATAGGTTCTTATTTTCCACATATAATCACCTTCTCTTAAAAACCATATTTAGAAAACCAAATATATCACCGTTTATTCCAAGGATAATGTACAATATCGCTAAATATGCATATAGTCCTTTACATATGGAGTGTTTATGAAAAGTGAATGTTATACAGTCCAAATAGTATCTGAAAATACAAGACTATGCAAAATGTGGTCATGCCCTATGGTCCGAGGACCTGACTACATTACATTGGAGCACATGTAAAGCAAAATGTCAACACCTCACCTAACGAGCTCAGCAACTGAAATCTAATGCTGCTGGGAGGAAAATGGCATAGGAGCACCCTCAGTAGCTACAGTATTTATAAAATATGAAAGGAACAGCAGGGTGAGTTCTGCAACCAAAACTCAGTGAGTGAGCCCTCATTTGGAACCCCCTTCATGGGACACTAAGAGAAGGTACACGACACCAAGACAATAGTGATAGTAATAGCAGTATTAAAGCATTCCATAATAAAAATCATGTTTTCAAATCTCGGCTTCCTATAACCCAACCTAACAGTATTCTAATAGAGAAACAATAATCTCTACTCTAGTTACGTACAGTGTCTGTAACGTAATAAACTCTGAATATAATGTCTGGTCATATCTAGACATTATGTATTACCGTCCCCAGTATGATAATAATCTCTGAATATAAACTGTGGATACAATTTCTCTGAATATCTCTGGATATCTCTAGCCCAAGCTACTTGGCACCAAGGTTAATAGATTAACTGCCGTTAACATACAGCCTGTTTCTCTATACTGCCAGCTCAGCTAAAACCTCATGCCCTTCTATATCATTTTCAAAGTCTTCTATTCTAGGGTTCAAAATCTCCTTTTATATAACAGTATACAGTATCAAAATCATATAATCATAAAACCGGCTCTAAATGATTAGATTTGCAATACAACTGTACAAAAACTAATCCTTAATGGTAAATGTCCCATGGTTTTCACGAAACTATATTTTCTTATTAAACCAATAGTTCATACACTATGTTTCACAGAAATCTTAGTAGTTCACAAAATAAACTCCAAAATCATATATACTCTCATGTTATGTTTTAAGTGAAAATAGATATATTGATTAACATAAAAGTTACAGATGTGACCCCACTCACCTGGAGTGACAATAGACACAGGAATAGCACTAGTAGAGTTCTGAGAGGTGGGAGTAGCACCGGTATCTATCAATGAAGCAATAGAATTCTAGACTAACGACTAAAGCCTCTATATAACTTAAATCTAACTCTAATGTGTTGAAAGAACTCTACCTCCTTGAGAGGTATGAAAAACTTCATGCCAACCCTCTAAAACAAAGGAAAATGGAAGGAATAGAAGAAAAGCCACTAGAATAATGTACCTTAAAGCCTTAGAAGTAAGAGATTGAAGTTCATTTCAAAAGAAAATGGAAGAGAATAAAGTTTGGGAGTGAATTTAGGGTGGAGAATTGAGAGTTTCGAGCTTGGGGGTATTTTTTTTTGAGTGAATGAAGCTTCTGGACCCCAAAATGGGGTTTTTAAGTGATCCGTTGACTGCTGTAACGCTCACCAGAGAGCATATCTTGCGCCGACTTACTGTTTTGTTGAGCGCTGCAGCGCTCATCAGAGAGCATAAAAACTCACTTCTTACACCGACTTTCTGATGAAAGCTGCAGCACTCACCAGAGAGTGTTTTTTTTTTTTTTTAGCCTAAGGTATTACAATTGCATCACTTGTTCTTAATGGACTTCAAAATGTAATGGTCCCCAAACGGGTTCTTACAAGATTTAGGGAAAACCAAGCTATAAGAAGGACATGGAGCTTCTTGGGACTGATGAAATTGGGGTAATTGAGGTTTTGTTTAAGCCACTGGGAATGCTAGTGGTCCTAATCGGAGATCTTGGGGCTGAAGGTGTAGGTCGCGTTTGGATTGCGTTTTATGTTATCATTGGTGGAGGCCTTGCCGATGAAGATCTTGGAGATGTCAAAGGTAGCGTACTTGTTGGAGTCTGTGGTCGTGGTGGTGTCAGATTGGACTTCTTTGAGGATGCGGTGGGGCTTGATGTGGTGGAAGTGGGAATAGAGGAGGTGTTAGGCGGATCTCGTTAAGGTCCTACTCGAGGGTGCCAAACTTGCCAACGCTGATGGGGCCGTAGAGGATGATGATAATGAGGAAGAGGCAGAGGAAGATGAGGATCATAATCACACTTGCTTTATTCTTATATATATATATATATATATATATATATATATATATCAATGCAGAAGAGTATAAATCAGACTAAAAATTGTTATTCAAAGTAGTGTATGAATAGATTAATAGATTATTTTGTATTAATGGTAATATTAAATACTATCTAATTGATCATAGTAATTATAATATTACATTAAATTATCTTATCCCAATATAACTCTAATATCCAAAGCTTCTATAAACTCAAATTGCTATAGAATATCAATGGTAATTATAGAGTAATATGATAATCGTAAAACAACTTCCAAACAATTTTGAAGTCTCATAAAACTTTCACAAATAATAAGATAATGATAGAATATTAATTCTTGGCAATTCAAAGAAAACCAAGACATGAATGTGATAAATCTTCCAAAATAAGGAAGATTGCTTATCAATAGTAATTCTTCTTCTTCTTATTTCTCTTTCACTTTTTTATAACCTTTTGAAATATATATAATTTTTCAAAATACAACAATTTATGTAACTTTGTACAAATGTAAACTAGTGCACTAAAAATAATTTAATCTAACCATATTCTATGTCACATGTTCCTAAAATTAAACAAGCAAAAGAAAATGCATTTCAATTTATTATTTATGAAACATTCAATACAAATAGTCCTTGGTTACAATAGCCTTTTCCAATGAACACACTACTCTTTGTCATGACAATTTTGTCAAATTCAAAAAATATCTTGACACCAATCTTTCCTGGTAGGGCCATAGAAATCAAATGTGCTCTTATGCTAGGCACATGTAGAACTTTGTTTAGAGCTAGAGTTTTACCTTATGTGAGTTTTAGAAGAACTTTCTTTTTTCCTAAAATTGTTGCAGTTCTAGAATCACCTACATATACAAGCTTATCTCCATCTCCCAAAGAAGTGTAAGAGATAAAAGCATTCCTATTAGCATATATGTACTAGATAGCCTAAGAGCTACCACCCAATCATTCACATTGGGCATCAGTAATACTTGAGAGACAACCACAACAATTATATCATCTCCTTCAATCAAGTTAGCCCTTGGTTTAGAAGGGTTCTCATTTTGGATTGTGGTTGCTCTCTTATGACAATATGTAGCACGATGTCCTAGTTTTCCACACACATAACAACCTCCACTTACTTTGAAAGTGGGGTTAGAAATTCTTGAAACAAAATTTGATTTATTATAACCCAGAATTAAATTTTCCACTGTTATACTTTTTCTTACGGGCTTGAACCATATTTGCTCTCGCAGCTAATGCCTTTGCTCTTGCTTCCTTAATCTCCTTTCTGTTTGTATCCTCTATAATTATATGTTTGATCAGTGAAGTAAGAGAAAGTTGTTTGCTTTTATGTTTCAACTGTTGCTTGTAGTCCTTCCATGACTCTGGCAATTTTTTAATGAGCAATCTAGCTATGAGTTCATCTTGTAGTTAGATGTTTTCCACCTTCAAATCCTCCAACAATTTGTGATAGTTATTGATTTGGTCTCGAATATCCTTGTTGTCTGTCATCTCCCACTAGTAGTAGTTATCAATCACAAAATTTTGTTTCCCCACATCTTCAACTATATACTTCAGAATCATGGACTCCTAAATTGCCTTTGCTTCCTTATAAGAGGAATAGACATTAGATAAATCATTAGATAAAGTAGATAAAACAGCATATCTACAACCTTTATTTGAATTAACCCAATGTTTCATTTTCTTTGGTTTTGCTGATGTATCAGGTTTGGGACTCTTCAAAGCATCAGCTGCTCCGTGCATGACCAAGACAGAGAAAACTTGCTATTGCCATCTCTTGAAGTTTTGACCTTGAAATATTTCTATTTTAAAGATGTCAGGTAATGGTTGAGCATAGGTGACAGAAGGTTGTGGTGTGACATTATTCACAATGGGAATGTCATTGTTAGTATTTTTAGTAATGTAGCCATAATCCTTAAGATTGTTGAGAAATTGATCTTCGATCCTACACAATAAGAAAATAGAAAAAGAGGTTTGATAAGCTTGAGGCATGTAATGCACTGTACTTAAAAATTATTCAATCACTGTGCAGAAATTCCTAGGATACAGTAGACTCCTCTAGTATTAACCAGGAAGTCAAGAACTATAATGGAAATATGTTTTGATGATAACCCAGACAATAGAATAATAGCATTAGAAGACATGCAAGGGCTCTGATTTGTTTGTTGTCAAATCATTTTGTATATAACATATCAAAACTAGAGTTTTTAATATGGAAGAAATAATGCCAACATTTAAATCAATTTTGTTTCTTTGCGTTAGACTTTTATAAACCAACATTATATTTCTTTAGCATTAATTAGGAAAACTAAAATCAATAGAAAACCGACATCATGTTTGTCTAGTAGCGTTCAACAAAATTATTTAATCAATGGAATTAATCATGCTATAAAAGTTGATTTGATTCAAAAGGAATTAAGGAAAGAATAAACAATCATAATTGGGTATTAATGGCTATTATACACACAACATAAATTAAGGAAACTGATCATTTAGTCAATAATAATATAGTATAATTTTTTCCCCTTGAAATGATTCGTTGTTTCGATACTGACTACAAACAAAATAATAATTAAATGATAAATAGATGAATAATAAACCTATTCAAATATATATATATATATAAATTTCATAAAATCTAATAAAACTTACGTTCTCTTAGGTACTAGTGTGTTTGACACATGTCATATTTTAATTTGAATATATAATTAATACATTTCATTTTGAATATTTTCATTTTATTTAATACAAAATTTTAATTATTTCTCTTTATTCAAAAAGAAAAGTGAAGGGGAAAGAAAGAAGGAGAAATCATAATTTTTTTCCTTGTTAATAAATTTTTACTAAAACCTTTCAATGATATCCTACTCGATAGGGCCTGTTTGGCACGCCTGATAGGATAAAGACTGATAGTATAAGACTTGATAAGATAAGATCTGATAGTATAAGACTTGATAAACTTTTAATACTATAAAGTATTTGGTGTAACAATACATAAGATATTTGATTTCATTTTCACTAATATCATACTATTTATTTATAAATAATTATAATATCTTAATTAAATATTAAATCAAATCAAATAATAATAAAATGGAAATTTTTATTATAATAATTTTCAAATATTATATTTATGTAAATGTTTACTAACTATAATTTAATTTTTATTAAATGTTATTATTTATTTCAATATTTTATAATTACTTATTATTTCAATAATATATAAATAAAAAATATTATTTTATATATTTTATAATTTTAATTATAATTATTTAAATTTAAGTTACTGATTCTTACTTTTATATATTACATATTATTTATTATTTATTTATATATTTTATTGGTTAATAATTTATAATTTTATATTACATACTATTTATTATTTATTTAAAATCTTAATCTGTTATTAAGTATTTATTATTTTATTTTATTATTATTTATCAATTATTTTTATTTTTATTTTTATTATATATAACTAAATGAATATTATATATTATTTTTATTTATTTTATTGTAAAATAATATTACTAAAAATTATTTTTAATTTTATAGTTTTATTTTATTATTATTTATTTAAGAATTATTTTATTTTAATAAAATATTTTTAAAAAATGATCTTATACTTTAAAACTAATCAGGCCTAATACGGCCTCCCTATGATGTATTGAGTTATACAATATTTTGACGTATAAGGGTGTTATGATGTATAAGTTTATATAATACATTGTCTGCATCAAATAATAGATAAGGGCATAACATAGAGTATTAGCTTATACTATTATGCATAATATATCTAACCAAACTCCCCCTTAATTGTGGATAATTATTATATTTGTGTGGTAGAGTATTTGACTTATATTTACTTTATAATAGGTTAATAATTTACATTCAATAAAAAAAAACATAATCAAGATAAATATAAATAATTTAAATATAATTGTCGTAAATAAAGTTATATATTATCTCAAATATTCTACAAAATTATTTTACATTTTTTTCTTTTTGTTTAGTACCTAAAATTTTGCATGAAATGTAATTAAACTTATAAAAAATTATATGTTTAAAAAAGAGATCAACATTTTTCTTTGATGGGAGGTAGGGGCACAGTACTTATGAAATAATCTCTCTCTCTCTCTCTTTCTCTCTCTCTCTATATATAAAGTTGGCTATATGCTTTTTACTATAATATTTTATAGAATAAGGCAATGAATCTTTTTTCATAAATTTTCAATGAAATCGTTGAAGAACCTCTCTTAAAGTATCTATTTATCTATCTATCTATATATAAAAGTTTGACAGTCCTACTCTTAGATCATGCCGTGTGTCACTCATCTAACATAAAACTTTTCCTCCAAAACTTACACTCTCTTTGGTACTATTGTGTTTGACACATGTCAGATTTTGATTTGAATAAGTAATTAATATATTTCATTTTGATTTTTTTCATTTTATTCAATACAAAATTTTAATTATTTCTCTATATTCAATACAAAAAGTGAAGGGAAAGAAAGAAGGAGAAGTGATTTTTTTTTTGTTAGCAAGTTTTTACTAAAACCTTTAATTTCAATGATATCTTACTTGATTGAATTATGGAGAATTTTTATATTTATATGGTAGAGTATTTGAATTATTTTTACTTTACAAAAGTTTAATAATTTACATACAATCATAAAAAATAATAAAAATAAATATAACTAATTTAAATACAATAGTTATAAATAAATTTATTATCTCAAATATTTTACAAAATTATTTTATTTTTTTTTCACTTTTTGTGTGGTAACTAAAACTTTGCATGAAATGTAATCAAACTTATAAAAAAAATTATGTATATGAGAAATAGGTCAACATTTTTCTTCCATAGGAGATGGGGGTTCAATACTTATGAAATAATTTATATATATATACACATACACACTAAAGCTAACTATATGCTTTTTACTATAATACTATATAGAATGTGTAACATCCCCTGCTGCTTTATGGATTGATGACTGTCCCCACAAACTAACACGGGTCTTTTTAGCATGCTTTGTCCTCACTCACATGCTTCCTAGGAAAATTTCCCAGGAGGTCACCAATCCCAAAATTACCCCAAGTCAAGCACGCTTAACTGTGGAGTTCTTTCAGTTTAGGCTACCGAAAAGAAGATGCATCTTGTTCGTATAGGTAGTACAAATCAATTCATATAAGCCCTCCTTAACTGTATAGTCCCATACCTATACAGTCTCAGGATCCCTCTCATTCGGGTGTGTAATCGGTTCATTCATGTACCCCTCCGCTTAGAGGACCTTGCGAGAAGCAGCTCCTTGTCCGTGCCCTCTTTGCACCGGCGATCACTCCTCGTCCTCGTCCCCGGGCGTTACATGCCCACCAGCTTCCGCTTGGTTCGTCCCCGAACCACACCGTACTGGGAGAGGTGCAGGCTCTGATACCATTTGTAACATCCCCTGCTGCTTTATGGATTGATGATTGTCCCCACAAACCAACACGGGTCTTTTCAGCATACTTTGTCCTCACTCACATGCTTCCTGGGAAAACTTCCCAGGAGGTCACTGTAATACCTGGGGTACACGTGTCAGTAAATAAGTTTCGTATGGTCCTAGAGTCCCCGGAGACCCACCCATGTTACCAGGTTCGGGTTCTCGCTAAGTTTGGAACCCTACACCTCAATGGAGGGCTATGTGTTTGAGC
Source organism: Dalbergia cultrata (assembly GCA_031216105.1). Lineage (NCBI taxonomy): Eukaryota > Viridiplantae > Streptophyta > Magnoliopsida > Fabales > Fabaceae > Dalbergia > Dalbergia cultrata. The sequence continues at coordinate 563,203 of CM062344.1, read as the reverse complement.
CACAATCTTGGGACCAAAAGTCCCGGTAATGGCTCTCCAAAGGGAAATGAATTGAAGAGTGATTTTTAACGAATTTTAGGAAACCTCTAGATGTCTCGTTTCTAGCCCCCAAGTTTAGAAAATCGTCGGAATTTCGAAATTTGAACTACAACTCAAAAATGAGATTTTGATTGGTTGGAGTTTTGATTTTTTTGATATTTTATTTGAATCCAAATGGGGGGTATTTTTTTATTTACATTTATGTTTTAAAGTTAATAAGAAGTAAAATAAATGATTTAACTTTTGCGCTGCAACCATTGCTGTGACCGCTATAGCGGTCATAAGTGCATAGTGTCAGGAGCAGAACGCGGCTTGACCGCTATAGCGGTCCCCCCAAGACCCCAAACGGTACAAAAACGTCACCGTTTCATTTTTGGCCCTTAAAGGGGCATCAGTCTCCTTCCTCCCACATTGTTGACGAACCAGAAACCCTCCCCACCATTTTTCTCAATCCCATTCAAGTGTTGCTTCCCCAAATCATCAATGTATGTTTATGTTGATAGATTTTGGTCTCTTTCCTTCCATTCCCTTCATGTTCTTAGTATAGGTTATTAGTTTTTCCTCATTGTTGTCAAGTGAGGGTTGCTCCCCCAATATTGTTAGAGCTAGATTAGGGTGATTAGAGGTTGATAGATTTTAATATTGAGTTTTATGATTGTTATAGTTGTAACATCCCCTGCTGCTTTATGGATTGACGACTGTCCCCACAAACCAACACGGGTCTTTTCAGCATGCTTTGTCCTCACTCGCACGCTTCCTAGGAAAACTTCCCAGGAGGTCACCCATCCCAAAATTACCCTAAGTCAAGCACGCTTAACTATGAAGTTCTTTCAGTTTGGGCTACCGAAAAGAAGATGCATCTTGTTGGTATAGGTAGTGCAAATCAATTCATATAAGCCCTCCTCAACTGTATAGTCCCATACCTATACAGTCTTAGGATCCCTCTCATTCGGGTGTGTAATCGGTTCATTCATGTACCCCTCCGCTTAGAGGACCTTGCGAGGAGCCGCTCCTTGTCCATGCCCTCTTTGCACCGGCGATCACTCCTCGTCCTCGTCCCCGGGCGTTACATGCCCACCAGCTTCCGCCTGGTTCGTCCCCGAACCACACCGTACTGGGAGAGGTGCAGGCTCTGATACCATTTTGTAACATCCCCTGCTGCTTTATGGATTGACGACTGTCCCCACAAACCAACACGGGTCTTTTCAGCATGCTTTGTCCTCACTCGCACGCTTCCTAGGAAAACTTCCCAGGAGGTCACCCATCCCAAAATTACCCTAAGTCAAGCACGCTTAACTATGAAGTTCTTTCAGTTTGGGCTACCGAAAAGAAGATGCATCTTGTTGGTATAGGTAGTGCAAATCAATTCATATAAGCCCTCCTCAACTGTATAGTCCCATACCTATACAGTCTTAGGATCCCTCTCATTCGGGTGTGTAATCGGTTCATTCATGTACCCCTCCGCTTAGAGGACCTTGCGAGGAGCCGCTCCTTGTCCATGCCCTCTTTGCACCGGCGATCACTCCTCGTCCTCGTCCCCGGGCGTTACAATAGTCGCCGTGGGTGCCCTCCCTGCTCTCCGGAGCTCAGTTGGTGTTGACGTCAACTCTCCCTCCCCTCCAGGTGAGTGGGTTTGACCTTATGACCTTATTTTGGTCATTCTATAATTAATTTCTAGCATTATAAAAATGTTTAGAGAGGGTCTACGCTTGAGTTGGTCATGGACTGATATATATAAAAATCTTCTTGCAAGTATTAGCATGAAAATTTGAATTTATAATGATGCATGGGACCATAGTTGGTAAATAGTTATTATTGTTGATTTACGCCATGATTTATATATGATTTATGATGAGGAAATATTATTATTATTTTTCTTATGAGAAGCAAAAATTGCAAGGTTTGGAATGATTGGAATTTTCATTATATGATTTCAGCTGATTTTAGACTAGAAAATTTTAAAGGGACAGAGCTGTGAATTAACGGCAGTTATTCCGTTAACCTTGGTATACCAAGGCATTCGCCAGGCAAGTTATCCGTATTTTGATCGATCACAGGACGCGGTTCGCCAGGGACCATTAAGATTTCATATAGTTAGGGGCTCTTGTTCGCCAGGGACTGAGCACCCAACATATAGTTGATGGATAGTCTGTTCCCACTCTTTTAGTTATCCTCAGAATCAATATTTTTATTTTTATTTTATTTTTATCCAGCAACCAGGACTTTTGTAACTAGTATGCAATTATAAATTGATGTGAATTATACTTATTGTATTATTACTATTATGTATTTTCTTTCATGTCCCATGTATGGTTGTGAGTGAGGATCCACTCACTGAGTTTTGTCATGAAACTCACCCCTCTTTTCTTCCTTTCCTCACAGATTCAGGTGTAGCGCAGGATCCTCCTCTTCCTCCCCCTATTCAGCAGCTTTAGTACCCTTCAGCTTGGGGTGAGCTTCACATTGATGTGAAGTTTATTTATTTTGTATAGAGTGCTCTAGTGACAGTGCGGGCAGGGTCCCGGACCAAGCATTTAATTTATTTTGCTCACCATGATTCTTTTGTATTAAAAATGATTTAGTATCCATGGTATATTTTGTAAATGAGCAACTCGGTTATATTTATATTATAGTTACAGTTCCAGACTTTATTTATGAGAAAAAGGAATTTATTTAGGTTTATTACGAGTTCAAGATGAAATTTAAATTATGACTCGAAGTAGATTTTATGAATAAAATATGCATGTAGTTCGGCGCAACGATTATGAGGCTTATGTGGGGATGGGGATCCTCACGTGCCGGTCACAATCCAAATCGGGTCGTGACAGTCACCCATCCCAAAATTACCCCAAGTCAAGCACGCTTAACTGTGGAGTTCTTTCAGTTTAGGCTACCGAAAAGAAGATGCATCTTGTTGGTATAGGTAGAACAAATCAGTTCATATAAGCCCTCCTTAACTGTATAGTCCCATACCTATACAGTCTCAGGATCCCTCTCATTCGGGTGTGTAATCGGTTCATTCATGTACCCCTCCGCTTAGAGGACCTTGCGAGGAGCATCTCCTTGTCCGTGCCCTCTTTGCACCGGCGATCACTCCTCGTCCTCGTCCCCGGGCGTTACAGAATGAGGTGATGGAATCTTTTTTTCATAAATTCTCACTAAAATTGTTGAAGTATCTTTCTTAAAGTTTATTATGATCGTAAATTCATATCTTCTCTACTTTTAACTTTTATTTTATTAAATATCAATTTGCAGCCACATTTTCTTACTCAAGAAAAAAGAGGGAAGCAAGGATAAGGATGATAATTTTTTTTTCATGCGTGAAAACTATTTATGAACATTTACTTGAATGACTAATGCTCATGGGTCTATTTATTTAATATAAGTTTTCAGCTATTTCTTTGTTCAAGAAGAAGATGAAGTAGTAAAGGGGTGAGATGATGAATTTTTTAATCAATTTGTCATATATATATATATATATGATATTATCAAAATGCATCCATAAGAAATAATAAAAATATATTTATTAATTTTTGTTGAAAACTTATCATATGTACATATATTGCATTAGAAGTATTTGTTACTCTATTCCTTTTAAAATATCTGTTAATTTTGGACAAATACAAATATTAAGAAAGATAATAAATAATATTGATAATTGAGCAAAATATAGTGAATGTACTAATATATCCATATATATTAATTAATATAGCACACTAATATTGAATCGAATACTTTGAAAATGTGAAATTAGTTAAGGGATAACATTTGAAGAAAAAAATTAATGCTTTATTAAAATATGAAATTAATAGATATTTTTAAATATGAAGTTATTTGAAAGTGGACAGATATTTTGAAATGGGATGAGTATAATGTATATTTATGTTTCGAATATCAAAATGCTTTTCAATTTTTTGGAATTACTTTAATAAATCCGTAAACATTCTGTAGGGATTCAAATCATCATGAGAAATAGAGAATAGGGACCTGTGACGGGGATGAAAATGAAATAGGGATAAAATTCTAAATAGGGACAAGGTGTGGGAGGTATATCCCCTCTCTCATGGATACCTATTATCATTCATATTAATGGTATATGATATTCTAAATATATTCACTTATTTTATTTTATTATTCATCAATTTCAACTATTGAAACGTACAAACTTTTCATAAAAATAGGTTTTTTATTGTTAGTTAAAGGTCATCTATCAAGATTTTCTTAACCTTATAAACATGATATTTAAAATAAGATATAAAATAAAATAACTCATTTTAGGTCCATACTTATTTATATTTTATTCATTTATTTAATTATTTAACCATTAACTTATTTTCAAAATAAATTTATATACTCAATTTTCTATAAGATATATTTAAATAAATTATTATTTATTTTCAATAATACTCAATAAATTATTTTTTGGATAAATAACTCTAAATGAAATAAAACAATAAGATATAATACAATCCATTTATTCTTATAATGATATATGAAAATTGTCTCTATTATTAAAATTTTCTGGATCCATCACTGTCTATATATCCATGTAGTGTGTAGATTCCTTGTTCATATTACTTTAAGGTTGACTGCTTAGTCAAATATTAAACACAAACTTCAACCACAGGTGGTTTCGGTCATACCTAGAGAAAAAGAAGGGTTTTAGTACCTATCTTAATAAGTGTCCCAATAATATTAAGCCATCTTTAAAAATGGACCCAAATAAATGTTTACATGGTATATCTTTGAAGATTATACTAAAGCCGTTATTCACATCTAGGGACCTGTTTATGAATTTAATTATCTTATCTTTTTTATCTATCAAAAACTAAGTCGGGATTAAATTAAAAAAACATTAAAAAAAAAAGATCAACAATCAAAACCAACCCAGCCCAAAAACCCTATGAATGACCAACAAGCAAAACCAAGTTTCCATCACTTCGAGAAGCATGAGCCCCGTGAGTTCGTCCACGTTCTCCGATTGCACGACAACCGGATTCAAACCTTGTGAAGAAGCGATGTTGAAATTGCTAAGGAAGAGCGGGATTGGTGATTGGTCCGCGTTATTGTTTTTCGGATTTATTGTGAGATGTGTAACAATCCCGAATACCTCATTTTTAAGCCGGTGTAGCAAAATTCAGGGGTTAATAGGAGAGTATAACTCTAATGGGGCTCATGGCGGACAAATTGAAGCTCACGAGTGCTAATTTTTTCACATTACATTGAATTCGGATCTAAAATGCATAAGGTTATTGGAGGAGGAGTTTCAGTGGGTGACTAAGGGGGTGTTTGTCTTCAGTTTTTAATTTTTATTTTTAATTTTCTATTTTTTAAAATTTATAAAAGAAAAATTAAAAATTCTAAAAACTGTCTGTCTGTTTATAGAGATTTTGATTCTTCATCTTCATTTTTTATATTTTTATTCCAATTATTCTTTTTTTTTTGTTTTAATTATGTTTACTTTCATCCAGATCTAGTTTTTAATAAATAAAAGAGATGAGTTAATTAAATTTATAAATATGTCCCTAGATGAGAATATGTGCCTTAGTATAATTTTCAAAAATATACCATATAGGCACTTATATGGGCCAATTTTTAAAACATGGCTTAATTTTATTGTCACACTTGGGGTAGGTGTTAAAACCCTTATTTTTCTTTGGCTACTAGAGAAACCACTATGAAGTAATCACCTTGTTATCTTGACATACAAAAAATGGATATATATTGAGACACTTATTTTTTTACCATTGAATGTGATAGATAGAAAGAAAGAGCGGGGATTATCATCATATCTAATGGCCAAAAAAAAAAATAGATATCTTATTTTTTGTATGTCAAAATAACAAGGGTAATAAAGTAATTATATCACTTGTTTAGAGACAACTAAAAGAAATCCTTAGGTGATGATGAAGTACCAATTAGGATTGTGCTTGAACTATCTATAAAGTGACATTTTAACTTCAGGTAACAGGAGAACCCATCACTAACTAACACTTAAAACTAAAATGTCACTCTATAAATAATTGGAGCACAATCCCATTTGGCGCCAATAACACCTAAAATATTTCTAGTTAGTTGGCTTCCTATGTTTATTTTTCTGTGGGCATGGTGTAACCTTCTTCATCTGTTTTTTTGTTTTTGTCAGGCTTCTATGAATGCCTCCATCATGAAAAAATGACCATTGGGTCTCCATTTCAAGACTATTTTGAAAAGTGGCAGGCCTCATTTGGACGCAGCCCTCAAATATTAAACACGGGCTTCTTCAATTATGGGCCACCATGGCTGCAAGGCTCTTTGCTTCGGTTATGAGATGGGCTCCTGGCCCTCAGGCTACTAAAGTCCCAATACGTGCATTATTTACAGCCAAAAATGAGTGCATCATTCGTAGTATGAGTACACAAGCCCTCTATAACAAAAAGTAAAAAAGGCCCTCTCAAAAGGAAGAATTTTTTTTAATTATTTGATAATACTCAATTAATTTTATATAAGTTTATAAAAAATATTCTAAAGAACATTTATATATATAACCTAAAATTTATGTGTAAAATTATTTATAATAATAACTGATAGAAAAGTCACGTATTCTAATAGTCTCTTCACTTAATTAGTGCAACTTTTATTTATTTATTTTTCTATTAAGTTAATTTTCACTGTATTGCTACTATGCATAATTTGTTTCTCTTTTTATTTACGTAAATAAACAGAAAAAATATTTAATACAGAAATGAGTTAAAAATATGCCTTGAATACATGAGTCAGCTGATTAAATATTAAATTTGAATCTGTGAGGGCCCTTGCGTATTCATGTGGAAACCGATTACATACGGGTCTCTTGCATATTCATGTCTATATTGAGTTCGCAAAGGTTTAACATTATTCATTATTCTCTTAAACAAATTAAACTAAACATGCTTCCTTAAACTAAACTAACTTAAAATTAACTAAACTAATTCAAGTAACTAAACATTAAATTAACTAAATTAATTCAATTAAAAAAATTAACTAACTTAAAATTAACAAATTAAGCTAAATTAATAAATTAAACTAAACATATTCTCCTAAACTAACTAATTTAAAATTAACTAAAATAATTCAAGTAACTAAACATTAAATTAACTAAATTAATTCAAGTAATTAAATTAAATAACTCAAAATTAACAAATTACTAAATCAACAAATTAAACAAAATATATTCTTCTAAACTAAACTAACTTAAAATTAACTTAACTAATTTAAGGAACTAAATATTAAATTAACTAAATTAATTCAAGTAACTAAATTAACTAACTTAAAATTAACTAAATGTATTTTTTTAAACTAAACTAAACTAGCCATATACTAAACTAACTAGCTTCGAATTAAAAAAAAAAGAAACAAAAAAAACATACTAACAAAGAGATAAAATGTCTGGCTATAAAGCTTGGCGGAGATATAGATATGATCTAAGCGGTAAAGAATGTTTCACATGGTGAACAAAATTTCTTTGAAAATGAAAGTGAAAAGGAATGGAGGAAATGATTGAGCCCAGACGTATTCACGGTATAGATGAACATGAATACTCTTGGGGTTCTAGCGTATCTCAAATGAACATGAATACACGAGGGCCCATGCGTATTCATGTTAATTTGAGATATGCTAGGACCCCATGCGAATTTATGTACACTAAAAACAGTTTATATTCGTAATTAATGTTTTTCTCGTTTATTTGCGTAATTAATATTTTTTTAATTTTAAATAGATAAAAAATCCGTCACTCGCATTTAACTATCTAACAATACTCAAACATAATTCGCCATTAGAAACACACAAATTACTAACAAAAGTGATCAATGGATTTCAAGCCATTGAAATTACCGACAGAATTTTTTATGGAAATGACATTAAGGATGAAAAATGGAATAGCCAACTAGGAATGACATATTCCGTCAGTAGTATATGGCATAACAGCATAAATTGTAGACAAAATTATAGACGAAAATTTTCTATTATTTTTTAGAATATAGGGTTCGGGGTTGATTTATAGATGGATCGTCTGTCAATAAGATTTTCTATTTTCATTTTTATTTTTACAATATAAATTACCAATCGAGAGCTTGTCATAAAAGGAATAATAAATTGCTGATGGACTATTCAAAGTTATTTATTTTATCTAATAGCTAAATTCAAAGTAAAAATAAATAGAATTGCAAATGTAAATTACCGAGAAACCAACTGTCGATAATTTATTAGCAATTTGTCAAATTAAAAAATAAAACAAAGTTTATTGAGAAAGAAATTACCAAGGAATTTTTCATTGATATTTGAATTTCAGAACATTGGTGCCCCTAAACTCTTTGAATTTCCAATCAAATAAATTATTGATGGATTTTTCATTAGTAATGATGATTGATGAAGTGATTCGTTTTTGTTATCTCATTGTCGATGAAATTTCCATTGATATTATGGATTAATGAAAACGATTTGGTTCATTGTTCAAAATATTGACAATATGTGGTAATGGAAAAATGGGATGTTAAAACAAGACACCCCCTCCTTTTTTCCTATTGTGTTTCTCTCTCCTTATTCCATCGCAATCGGAATTCCCTTTTTCGTCGTTGGAGACCTCATTGTATTCCTGATACTCTCCTTTAGGTTCCCTTTGCACAGATTTATTTAGTGATGCTATTGTTTGCTCCTTTTTCACCTCTTTATCTTAACAACAGGAAGTTCATATTGTCTTTGGGAACATTTATAGGTTGTGGCCGCTGTATAATATTATAGGTCTAAATGACTTTCATTCATTTATTCATAAAAACATAACTTATCTTTCCACTGATCCAATTTTGGTAGTACATGGCACTTTTCCTGCTAAACTAGATTAAAACATGACCAATGCTAAGCCCAAGCTAATACTCTATTACAAACCATAATTAGCATCACAACATCAAATTTCTTAAACGACCAACAACTGCATAAAAAGAGTATACAGATTAAGTATGAAAGGCAAACGTTCCCTAAAATATGTTGACAACATCAATATCTCCAGCCCCTCAATATGTCTTTTAATTTTCACAAACATTCTTAGTAGCACTTTTATGTTGGCTTCATTCATGTTTGCTTGTCCAAACTCATACACATTAAGTGTTCATTAAAGTTTTCTTCTACTATATCTTTCCCTTTGTCCTAATATTTAGATTTAATTTCATCAACCTATTCAAAATAGATACACCTAATGGTTCGATTCTGCGACAACATTCGTGTTGTTAAAAAGTTTTAATTTTCTTTACTTTTAAATATGAACTTGACAAAAGCAAAATTGCAATAGCATACCTCATACAAAGGGCAACGAAAGAACCACCTTCCTGGACTTTGAAGAGTGTCAGACTTCAATTACACCAACTCAAGGCTACAAAAGCAGGTTCCACCATACATTTGGTGATTGTTCTTCAGATATTTTCCACCTGATACAACAGACATATCCCAGTTTCCTTCAGATAATGGACCATTCCCTCATCTTCGATTAACCTTTGTCATCCTATCACCATCCATCAATTGGATCCCTCACAAATTTAGGGAATGTGATTGTTATGGTTTCTTGATCAGGGAAAGTTTCCCCCAACAACTATTTGTTATACAAATTTTATTGTTATTTCATTTTACAGTAATGGAGAATGCCACGTCACATTAACAATTCTAACTAGGAAAAAAAGAAAAAGAAAAAAGGGAATGCTCTAGTGGTATTGACAGTAAATGCACTCGGTGGAGTTGTGAACTATAGGATCCACAAAAGGTCAAGTGATGGAGTGGGTAGTTAAAAATAAATAAATAAACCTCCTTCTTTTAACATACTCTAACCATCATTCTAGTTCTACTACCACTCGTTTCCATGGTCATAGCAATAGCAGCAGCCAGCACCTTCTTCGTCTCCTCCTTCTTTCTGCCACTTTTTCTTTTCTTTTTTACAACAACTCCTTCTTCGCCTTTACTCTCCAACACCCCAACACTGTTCAAAGGCTCTTCATTTTCAACTGATTTCACAACTTTCTCACATTCATTGACTGTTAAAACGGTTCATCCATTGAATGTTAAAACAGGAAATTTGAAAATGTAGGTATTGAAGGGAGAACTTGTTTATTTGTTTGTATTAGAAGAATAAACAAGAATGTGAATGAGAATCAAGAGGAGCAAGAAAGATGAGATGGATTTAATTTGCAGAAATAAATTTAGTGATAAAAAAAATAGTCAAACAGAGTACAACGGAAAAACTGCTGAGAAATTGGCTCCTTCTTTGGTGGAGTCATTGAGCAGTGAGGATTAGACTACAAGAAAGGCCATGGTGGAGGCACTGGCAGTGAATATCGAAAGGGACTCCTTATTGCTTTTATTCTCCATTTTGTTTCTAATGGAGCATGAAAAAAATGAGATTTCAAGAAGGAGAACTTTTATTGAGCGGTGCTAGTCAGTATGAAAAAGTTTTCGTCATTCTGTGACAAATAGAATACAACCAATCAAAAAGAAACTGAGATTTGGAATTAAGGAGAGAGATATTCAGTTACCACACAAAACACATGATATCCACATTGTTATGATATATTTGTATGTCATTTTGCGAATTTTCATTTGCACCATTTGTGATTTTCCTTTTTAATTTACCCACTCCATCACTGGAATTTTTGTGGACCCCACAGTCGACAACTCGCCTTCTCATTGGACGCCACAAACAACTCCACCAATCGCATTGATTGCTAACACCACAAGAGCATTCCCCAAAAAAGGAAGCTAGAAAAACTTTTTTTAATAGCAATGGAGATCAATTGATATGTGGATGGATTTGTGAAATGAAAGGAATGCTTGGGGGCTATTTTGTTGGTGGTGTGATCTTTTGAGGTCAAAATGATGATTCTCCCTAAACAACATAGTCAATAAAGTGATTGGGTCAAGTGTTCTACTGATTAGGTTCAAAAATCATAAATCCTTAATTGAGCCAATAATAATTATTTTGGCTTAGTTTTGCCTTAACATGAACCAGTTACCGAAACTTGTCTGATTTGATTTTATTAGTTCTATGGCTTTTTTTACTGAAATAAAATGTAAAGAAAGATTACATATGGAACTTTCACATTTTGAACTTTACGTATGCGTATACACTCTTTTTTTATATTAGGGAAATCAATTAACTGTCAGGTAATTTCTAAAATTCAAAATCCACAGGAAGCGGTTGGTAGCTAACCAATTTCTACTCATTATGTTTGCATCAGAAATCAGTTTACAGGTGGTCCTTTGCATTGCTATTGGATGGCTAAGATTTGGTGGAAACTGTGTCCTGCAGTTGGGAGAGCTCGGATTTTCCCGGTCCGCTGCATGCATGACACATGGCGAAATCGATTTGCCATGTGTCACGCATGCAACGGACTGGGCAAATCAGAGCTCTCCCAACCGCAGGAGGTAGCTACCACCAAATCCTAGCCATCTGATTTGTTCCCCCAATTTGCTTATATATGTATGTATGTTGAGTGGCAGAGTTAACCAATTTCAATTTTTTATTTTCAAGAGCGAAGAGAGTGAAAATAAAGAGAGCACTGAGAGTGAAAAAAAGAAGAAGAGAGAGTAGAATAGTAGTGTAAGTGCAAAGTGGTATAACAAGGTAAGAGCAAAAGAGATGCCACAAAATGATTTAAGATGGTATGATGATTTTGGACATATTGCAGCAAATCTTCATATCGAGGTAAGTTTTTATTAATTTATTAAATTAATATATGTATTTCATTCTATTTTTATTTTTTAATAATTGTTTAAATTAGTTTAATGCATTATAAATTTAGTTTAGTTGTATAAGTTAATGATACTTTAAATATTGTTTAGTGCATTTTAAACGTATTTTAGTTGATAATTTAATTTAACTAACTAGTATCTATTGTAGTTAGATTACACTATAAACATGTTTAGTAAATAATATATTGTAATTATATTTATGAATATGTGTAGGAAATAATATGTTTTAATTAGTTAGTTAAGTTAAATATTTTAGCTAAGTAAATATATTGTAATGTAAAATCTATTTATTGCAAGTTATAAAAACGTGTATTTTTAATTAGCTTATTTAGTTATTTTAGGGAGCTTAGTGCACATTAAACATTTTTTAGTTGTATAATTTAATTAGATTATACTAAAAACATGTTTAATAAATAATATATTTTAATGTTAGTAAATATTATTGTTAGATTACACAATAAATATGTATAGTAAATAATGTCATTTAATTAGATTGATGAATAGGTTTAGGAAATAATATATTTTAATTAGTTTAGTGAAATATTTTAGTTAAGTAAGTAAACTCAAAACTACAACCTATTTATTGAAATTAAATTTTTTAGATTAGAAATTATTTATTTTTAATTAGATTAGTTAGTTGTTTTAGGGAGATTAGTGCACTTTTAGCATAATTTATTAGTATAATTTAATTAGACTAATAAATATTATAGTTAGATTATACTATAAACATGTTTAGTAAATAATATCATTTACTTGGATTCCCGGGTCATATGTGTGTAGGAAATTAGTAAATAAATATTATAGTTAGCAGACTTGTTTATTTTAATTTGATTAGTTAGTAGTGCACCGTAAACCTATTTTAGTTATATACATTAATTAGATTAATAAATATTATAATTAGATTACATTACGAATATATTTAGTAAAAATTATATTTTATTTAGAATAAGAAATTTGTTTTTTTAATTAGATTTGTTAGTTAGTTCTTGTGGTTAGCTTAGTTCTCATTTAATTAGATTGGTACATTTTTAATCTATTTAATATGAGTATTTTTTTATTTTGTGCTTTAATCTGCTTGTGTGTTGCAAGGTAGACGAGACCACATGAAAACGGTAGATCTCCGCATGAGGCAATACTTGGAACAGACGGGTTTTTGGCATGTTGCACAAATTAAATTCTTTGAATATGACAATGATCTGCTATCTGTATTTGTGGAACAGTGGCGTCCCAAGACTTACACCTTCCACTTTCCCTATGAAGAGTGCACCATAACACTCCAACATGTTGCATTTCACTTGGGGGTACGAGTGGATTGGGTTCTTATCAACGGCTACACAGGAGCTTGGGACAAGTTCTGTGGGCAAAATATTTGGGATATGTGCTAGGAATTGCTTGCGTCTGTACCACCCAAGAATGCGCACAAAAGAAATGGTAGTACTATGACACTGACGTGGCTGAAAAGTCTCTTTGCTCTGCTGGAAGAAAATGTGACTGCGATTGAGGTCATGCAAGTAGCACGAGTTTACATTATGTTGCTAATTGGGGGGATGCTATTTGCAGACAAGTCAGCTGCTAGAGTTCACTTGAGATGGTTGCCTCTACTATGTGATTTTCAAGAGTATGGGAGACTCAGCTGGGGATCTGCTATGTTATCCACATTGTACCGTGGATTGTGTTGTGCTGTTAATATCTCAGTAGGTGATCTGCTAGGTGTCTTTTCTTGTTATAGTCATGGATATGGTATATAGTGCCATCACTTATTCCCATAGTGGATCAACTCGGTTTTAGGTTTCCGTTGGCCAGGAGCTATATTACTACACAAAAATTCTTAATTGTGATTTAAATTATGTTGTTTATTATTACAATGCCACAAATTATCAACTAATGTATATTTGTCAGGTGGTTTGGATTTGCTACATCGCTTGATGAACATGAGAGACGCATGCCAATTCTAAGGGCACGAATTGACTAGCTCCATTATATGGATGCAAGTTTTTCAATATGATTTAACAAATTTAATATATAAAAATATGTGTGTGTGTGTGTGTGTACACTTTTTTTTTTAAGTGGTTAATCAATTTCTTTGACATTTTGTCTGGACATCATATGATATCCCCCAGATCTAGCAATTAATATTAGCATGGGTTCACTGAGTTTGCAATTTGGGCTTCACCACATCATTAATCTACTTCTCATGTGTTGAGTGGCATCATGTCAATCGCATGCTTAGACAATTTGGTGTTAAGCAACCTATTCCATTCGAGCCGCTGAACATTGATGCCTTGAACGTGAGGGATGTCTGAGGCATGGAGTGTACTTGGTGGCCACATTATCACATGCCATGGCACCAGCTATGGGATCAAGGAAGAGAAAGAGTAGTCCTATATCATCGTGCTCCCATATGATTGTGCTCCCAGTTTAGTTAAGTTGCCTTCGTTGGAGTACTTCAATTGGTATAGTCGTGTTGCATGGAGGGTTTTATCAGGTGAGCATGTGTTTTGAGACCCCTGAGGTGTGCATTTTCCAGTTGATGCACCACTTGGTGTTGTACCAGTGCCTGTTGCAGCTATGCCTCCTCATGCTTTAGATCGACATCCGCGAGCTTACCGAATGTAAGCAAGGATCGCAGCAAATGAATGCATCGCTAGGAGGACATCCATGATGAGGATGACAAGGTTGATGATGATGATGGTGCAGGTTCAGAGATGGACGGGTCTAGAAGTCCTACTTAGGAGCACATGGCCGGTTCTAGCGGTCATAACATAGGTGCTCATACTCAAGAGCACATTGCCGGTTCTAGCTTCCACACAGTGGGTGGTCCTATTCACAAGTACATGGCCAGTTCTACCTCACATGTTTACATTCCCGGTTCTAGTCCTCATGATTACTTGCCTAATCTGAGTTTGGCCTTCAGCTCGGTATATCAATTCTCCACCGGTTTAAGCCCGATGCTTGATCAGATTGACATGGCAGCATGTGAGAGGTTTATGAACCAGACTCCATTACAAGATCCATATTCTAGTTCTGCACAGAGATATCTGACCTACTTGTGTTACCCCATCAGTCTGTGGCTACTATGAATCCCATGAACATAGGCTATGACTAGCCATTTTTTGATCTCTTGGGTGGGACTTCTCCATCGGCGTTTGATGCAATACACATATCGCATGACCTTGGAGGTGAGGAGCATAAGGGTGACGACCATGGGGGTGAGGAGCTTGGCCCGTGGTAGATTCGGGCCACCCACTGCTATACCGATGGCCATTTGTTAGGAGCTTGGTGCAACCAGCGAGATTAGTATTCTGAAAGCCAGGTTAATGTTCATATGTGTTTCTAAAGTTTTGTTACATGTTGAAATATATGTCCCATTTTGTTTTGTGCATATTTGATAATGTTAAGTCTAACTTGTAGAATATGACAATATCTTTTGCAAGGCAATGAATCATGGATATTTTGATGTATTCGATCATGTATTTGGTACTCATATAGTACCTGCTGATGTATTTGCTATTGACTTAGTAGGGGATGATGTTATTAGCTACTAATGTAGTAGGATATGATGTATCAGCTATTCATATAATCTGGTATGATGATTTAACAAATGTTTAGGTAATTATATAGTGCTTGTAACTTAATTTAAGTAAATACTTCATTAAAAGCCTTCGAATACCTTGCAATACAAAAACTGAGCACTACACCGAATAATCACATGAGAATGATCGATTATAGGATACAAAATAAATACTACGCAATACGCCAAATGATCTGATACATGACAATAATACAACTTACAAATAAAAAGCACACAATACACCATATGACTTGATCTCCTTTCTAGTTGCCTGGGCCTGGTTGATTTAAGGAGGTAGCTACTAATGTGGGGCATCGTCACCTGGTGTGACCCTCTTGCATGCATAGTCCGCATCTCTTACCATGACCGGATTCGACTTCATCCATTTCATTTTGGATTCTTGTTGACACTGGTTTGCCATCTTTGGCTCATCTAAACTTAGGATTTGGTTGTATTCGAGGTCCATTCCATGGTGGCTAATATGCTTTATTCGCAACCGGTGCAAAACCCATTCTATAACAGTACTCATGAGGTAGACATTATCAACATAAGCACCCCATTGAACTCGTGCTTCCGTATGTGCACAGGCAACAAGTACATGATTATGGGGATAATGTAATGCTTGAAATTCTCCATAATCACAATATCGAGCCCTAAGTTTGACTCTATAAGTTCTTTGGCTCCAATTCCCCACAGGTTATGTCTCCTCTATAACAAAGGACTCATCAGATCATGAAAAATTAGTAACAAACATGGTCCCCAATTATTGGCTATTCTTGTGATATGCTCGTACCAAGATTTCAGAGAACTCAAGACCTGCTGCTAGTTGGGCCTCTGCTTGCTTCCCCCATTTCAAAAATAATGCAGCAAGACGGTAGTAAGTGGCTTTCACTAATGCAGTTATTGAAAGATTATGGAAACCCTTCAAGATAGCATTTATACACTCAAACATATTAGTGGTCATATGACCATATCTGCATCCTTCATCTTGGTGTTGCGTCCATTTTCCTAAAGGAATCCTGTCCACCTTTGCACCTATATATGCGCCCTTACCTCTCACTAGTTCAGAATAATAGAAAAACTCACTCTGATTATTTGAATATGCTGCATTGATTAGAGCTTGCTTTGCATCTTTGCTTTTGCATCTCACTGCAAGGTTGGATGCAATGTGGCGAATACAATAAGCATGGTAAGCACTTGGAAGATGCCATCCACTACCTTCTGCATCTAAAGTTGCTTTTATAACAGCATGCTTGTCAGAAATGATCAGTATGCCCTCCTGTGGTGTCACGTAGCGCCAAAGATTTGTTAGGAAAAAAGACTAAGCCTCTGTTGTCTCTCCTTTGACCACAACTAATGCAATAGGAAAATGTTTGAGTTACCATCCTGTGCAATTGTCATCAGTAGTTTCCCACCATACTTGTCGTACAAATGCGTTCCATCGACAGTTATACACGGCAGGAATGTCCAAAATAGATGGTGAAAAATGACACAGCTATCGTCAACCAAATCATCAACATAATAAGGCAGAGTTGAGATTTCAATGATTATACTTAGCATAAATGACTGCAAAGGCAATATCCATTTTGTAAGCTTATTGTACGACTCCTCCCAATCACCATAAATCCAAGCAATGGCTTTTTGCTTTGCAAGCCATGCTTCCCTGTACAAAATATGGAATTAACACTTTGAATAAACTCAGGCCTACAATGCTCTGATAGGAACAGTTGAATCAGCTTCAACTATAGAATAGATACTATCAGGGATGACTTGAATATCCAGCTGAGAATGTTTTTGCGAAATTCTGGCGAACAAATATGTTCCCTGTTGTACTTCTTAATTTCCCACAGTCCTTTCTTCCATCGATATATAACATGAATGCTCCAATTACAGCCTATTCTAAAGTACTTGCATTGCCCTTGATATTTCTTGTGATCTGACAGACATACCTTGTACTCAGCTCCCTTTTGGATGCTTTATTTCTTTATCGCAAGTTGTACGGATTCTTTGTTTAGGAACTGTTGCCCTTCATGCAACTGATTCACTCTATGTAATCCCATTGTGTCGCTATCATCCAATTGATTCACTTGCATTGGTTCAAAATTTAAACTTGAATAGTGACCAACTCGTTGACTTTCAAATTGTGTTTGAGTTTGGGTTGTTGACGGTTGGCCCTAGGTAAGAGCCACTACCTCCTCGTCTATCTTATCTTCGAACAACTCTGTAAAATTTAAAGTATATTTAATAGTTTATACAAATTTTTTCAATACTAAACACAGCATAATTCAGGAGTAGTAAAAATTAAATAATATAAAAAAATATGATATGGCAGCATATTGAAATTTATTGTACCAAATCTATAATTCAAATCATATATTAAAATATAACAAATCATAACTATCAAAGTGTAATAAAAGGAGTTTGAGTTATTACGTTCATTTGGTCCTCTTCGGAATTCTCCTCATTAGAAATATTATCATAACTCAGATTTTGGTCCGATTTGGCCCAAATCACTGCCAACGTTCATTTCAAAACTTTGGCCACTTATCAAGTCATTCTCATTTCCAAGCATAAGATTTTCATTTTGCACAACATTTGACATCACCAATGTTGGAGAACGCCGGGCTAATGACGCTTTAACAAATGCTGAATCAGCAGCAAGTCCCAAGAGCTTATGTTCAAGTCTTTGAGAGTTACAAATATCTCCATAACACTAAGATCGGGAAATCGAACATGATAATCACACATAATCTCGATGTCATTGTCAGTTTGAATCAAGCAACTCATGAATCGTAACATACCTTGCCCTACCAACAATGGTAGCCGATACAATATCTACATTATTTGCTTGTTCTGTTGTCGTAACTTGTGAAGGCTTTTTTCCTGAAGCTCAAAAATAGTCATGGATGAACAAACACGCACATGTATTGGATTTGGACAATCAAATTTTAGCCCATCTTGTGTATTTTCCACTATTTCACAATCATGGTGTACAAGAATATAATCTCTTGCTGCCATTTCTCCCTCAAAAACTCATAAAACTTGATCTCCTAATTTCGCAGCATTTCCACTCTCATTGTCTTCACATATATAGAACTTATAAAATGTGGAGTTTATATAGACGGAGAAGGCAAGAGTCGTTGTGAGAGGAGATCTAAGAAAACCGGGCGAGATACATAGAAATAGGTTGACATTTGGGTGATTTCTAACCATCTTATATGAGTCAGAAATCAGTTAGGACCGATTTCTTACTCATGTAAGCTGGTAAAAAATTATCCAAGTGTCAACCGATTTATTTGGGGAACAAAACCAAGAGAAATAGATCAGTTGTGAACCACTTTCTTTGAGTTTCTGCTTTTTGAAATCACTTGATAGTTAACCGATCTCTCTAATATAAAAAAAATAGTATAGATGCGTACATAAAGTTTAAAATGGGAGGCTTCCGAGTGTAATGTTTTTTCATATTTTATTTCCGTGAAAAAGACTAGTACTATTTGGATTCTGGGGTTCACTGGATCAATCACCACCACACCTCTAAGATCCAGCTCATCGCTGTAGCTTAGGAGTCACCAACTAGCTACTGCACTACTCAAAAGCCAATTAAACTACTCTTTCGGAATCTTGGGGTGTCCATAGCCGAGGAAGAAAGGTTGATTTGACTTATTGAGAGATGATAGACCCACCCCTTGAACATTTTTTTAATGTATACATAAACACTGATAACAGTCATTGAGCATCTGTGAACGTTGATTCTAAACACTCAAATTTACTTATTCAAGTTCACTAGAGATGTTTTGTTCAGTGTTTTACTATTTTAAAATCTATGCTTGCCCCTTTTTGGGATCTTAGCTAGCTAGCATTACCACCAAGGCAATCAAGATGTAAAGAATATAATATTGAAGGCCTCCTAGTACACTGCAATGGCTATTTTTATCTGGTGAATGGTGGCCATATGAGAATCGTAGAAGATATTCAAACCCGGAATGAATATACAATTAAACAGAGAAGTGGTCTTCATTTTGGACTGAAAATAATGAGAAACAAGGGCCCCATGAACTTGATTCCAAATTGAAACCGCATCATGGTAAAGTCCGCTGTCCTAAGCCCTCCTATGCCATGTGTAAAGTGGATCACAACACTTGTAATTACTACGATGATGACTACTTGGGAAAGCATCCAAGTTTGAATGTAAGTTAAACTGAACTCACAGTAAAACTTGGAAATTTTGGATTGCAAGGGCCCCAAGACTTGATTGCCAACTTAGACACACAAAGCATTTCCTTTGCCTAATGGATGAAAGTGGTGGACAACAATGATACTTGCTATTATGATTTATGAAGGCACATAACAAGAATCGAACTATCTTTTCTGCAAAACTAGAGTCAACTTTACAAATTTGCACCATTTTGTTTCTTCGATTAATCGTTGGGAGTAGGGGCTAATTTGGTTTTCTTAAGAAAGTCCCTAACCAAGTTAATTAAATGTGTTTGTTGTTTCATAATAATGGCCATAAAGAGAAGTTCATAAAATAACAAGCTGTGATCTCTTGAAGTGTAATAATAGGCTTTGCTGTTGGCATCTACTAACTGTAAAGTGAACATAGCAGAGCAATAAAGAAATAGCAAAGTGAGATTCTAAAAGGGAACAACAAAGTGATGACTATTTTGTTTTGTTTTGCTTAAAGAAGAGGCAAGCCAAAAGCTTGAGTGGATAGTCTAGCTGCTATGATTGTGTGCATGTCTGAGAAGGAGATCACTGCCATTTCCCGTTGAATTCATCAAAGGGTCTTGGAGGGAAGTTTTGGGTTATCTGTAAAGCTCGTTAGAGAGAGAAAAAATGACTCTTCAACGTCAGTTCAAGCTGGTTATGTCAAAAGGAGCGTTGAAAAAAAAAAAAATGGCCCCTAGAAGTGTGAGAGGAGAGCATATGATAGGGATTAACGGTTAAGTTAAACCATTTAAGGCTAAGGTTTCTAGATTTTGTGCTCTCAAACCAGAATCATGGTATTGTGACACGTTACAATGTTTAAAAAGGAAGAAAATGAAATGGTTAGCATAGCTGGCACGGCTGGTGAGAAAGAATGAGAATTAGGAACCTCAAATATCACTCAAATTAATGTTATATTCTTCTATTAAATAATGAATCTTTGTTAACATCTTCATGGGATTTTTTCTTTAAAAAATAGTATTTTTCTTATTTAAATAATTAAGAGAATCATTAGTCAGATTCATTAAGAAAATATAAAATTATTGTTGAAAAAAAAGGTGGGGATGAGTATCACTAAGTGGATCCATGATGCATTACAAGCCTCCAATTATCAAAAGTCAAGCACAAATGAAAAAAAGTAAAGGGTGGGTGCCCATGTTCTAAAGTTTATATTGACCATTTGACGGTCATATCCTTTACTGATACAAAATTTCAAATAGTAAAATCTTCCTATATCTTCAATGGAAAATTGGCATGATTCACTATTTCATTTAAAATTCCCTGAAATGCCTTTGTGAGCAAATATAATATGTTGGGTGGTGTCTGCAGTTGGTCGAAGTTAAGATGAAGTTTATGGGCAAGGAGTCTCAAATTCAATGTATACACACAAAAACAAATTAGGCACATCATAATTAGGATAAGAATCGTGAGACTTTCAAATAAAGGTAGGGGTCTTAAAACTTTATTCCCGCGTAAACCAGTAGAAGAAGAAGAAGAAAAGGATAAAAAGAAGGAAAAACAAAAAAATCAGTTAGGTCAGGTTGTCAAATTGAGATCCAAGAAAAAGGTTAGGTAATCAAGAAGGTTAAGATTGTCACATAAATCAAATAAATGGCTTTCGTCCATTCTAATAATTTTAATGGTCACTGTACTCTATTTCCTTTCATGAGTTTCTGCATTGCAACGTTTGATGGTTTTGAATTAAAAAAAAAAAAGTAAGGAGCATTTTGGATAATGAATAGATGATGCCACTTCTTAAGTTCTCACTCATCAACTATTTAAAGCAATGGTCGGAGACTAAACTTCTCCACTAACTTTCTGCAGAACCCCTTTGGTTTGGAAAAGTCTTCCAAACCAAATATATCAAGTCCTGAACCTGGTAGGCATGGAACTATGCTGGCAGAAATCCATCCATGGTTCTTGAAAGAAGCATGGGGAAAGAAAAGTGTGAGAGAGTCTTCACTCACCCCTCACACTCAAAAACTTCCAACAGTTTGCTAGGACTTGGCTATTGGCTTTCTGTAATCACCAAGGGAGCAGAAGCAGAAGTTAGCTGATAAGGCATTACTCTCCAAAGGAGCAGAGGCTTTTGGCTAAAGCCTGGCAAACCGGCAAGTCACAAGAAGGCAATGGATTCCATTAGGGGTCCTTATGGCTCTTATGTATCACTCTTGTAGTTTTTCTTCTTTCAGTAGGATGAAATAAAGAAATTAAAGATGGTGTTCCTTTGAGTTGTTCTGTCCAAATCACTCAATTTGCAGCTGACTAGAATCCTTTTCTTCTCTTCAGTTCCTGCAAATGAGATGAGTAGGTAGGTAACTGTGATCATTCTTGTTCCTTCTCTTCCTGTGTCTCTGTTTTATTATTCTCTTGTGTGTATACTTGTTTGTGGTACTTACCTCTGATGACCTTATGAGCAATAAAAGAATAGTGAAACTAGTTACTCAGAAGTTCAGGTTTGTATTCCGTATACCTTGATTGGTGTTGCATTTATGCTACTGGCTTTGGAACTTGGAAGTTGTTCACAGGGACTAGGGAGGGAAGGGAACACTCAATGATAAACTAGTTTATCCTTAGGTAGACACGGTGTAGTATAATTACTCAAATTACTAGTTGATAGATATAAAATCTGAATTGTGTTAAAAATACACCGCTCTCTAAAACAAACACCTTCACATATTAACTGTCAATTTGAATACCTTTAATAAACTATGTTCACTCGGGAATTTTTTGGGTTTCAGTCAATAATCAAAACAATTTCAACCAAATTGAGGTTTCTGATTGGTCTCCCTTGAACTATAATATTTCAATGTTGAAGTTAACCAACGAAGTTGTAGTTCAATGGGAAACATATCACCGTATGTTCGTCAAAAAGGAACTCGTTGCTTTTAAAGACAAGCGGCTTCTTCATAAGTAGAGATGGGGATGGGGATGTGGAGGTGGATGGTAAGATGTCTATTCAGTTGCACTTAGTATTTATTGGCTCACCAATTATTGGCTACAATTTTAGCAGTGGCCAAGTTAAAAAGGTGCCAACTACTCGACCTAGACCTAAAAACTCAATGGATACACTTTGCCGACGTTCCCAACGCCATTGTAACAGTGGATGAAGGACACTAGATACATAGAAAGGAAATCGCAACTTCATCAAATTAGTCATTTGGAGAGGCATTTCGTTCTAAAATTTAAATAGATTTCTTTTTCCTTGTCTTTTGTTGAATATAAAATCATTGGTTTATTTTTCTTCAGCATTTTAAATTCAAACCTTCGGAATAGATGATTAATACCATAATTTGAGAACCTCTGACTAACTAGTCTAAACTTAAAACCTTGTTGCCCCCCTATTCTTCTAAATTAAGTTAAATTTCAACCCAAGGTAAATAGATTTGTGCATTGTGTATGCTGTTGTGCACGAGATGGTTCATGAAATCTTCAACTTTCCATCGTTCAAAGAATCAAAAGAAATCACGACAAGAAAGAAAGAAAGAAAAAGAAAAGAAAAGAAAAGAATCACTAGATATAACTCTTTCCCCACTTTAATCCTCCATCTTTTGTAACTAATCCAAGGCAAAAGCATCAAATCTTGCTTCAATTTGGAGACTCAACAGCCTTCTCAGTATTCAGATTATGACATTCCAAGCAGATGGACACAGAAAATACATATAAACTTGTCACTCTAATTAATCATCTTTCTGCACAAACTATAACTGAAGATATCCTTTGTGATGGAAATCATATACACTTGTTGAAACTAAAATATGTATAAAAAAAAATCAGAAATCGGCTATGGAACATTCTTTCGAGGAATTTTGCTCAGTTTTTCCAATTGCCTTTTCCATATTTTAAGAGAGAAGCATAGAGTAACTCATTCCAAGTATCTGGCACCCCTGGCAAGCACCAATGACTGCAATCTTGGTGCAGCTCAGCAGAGGTCCTTTCTGCTTCTGTCTTGTATTCCATTCTGTATATAGAAGGATGGCCATCTTTTCTGTAATCTGTTAGCCTGCTTATGTTCATATATATCACTGGAGTTTTCATCTTTGGGATGACATGATCTAACACCCTCATTTTCGAGGGATATTTCCGCAGATGAGTTCCGTCAAATATTGGCTCGGTTTCTTTGTGGCACTGTCCTCCTGAATTCCATTGCCCACCCCTGAAACCATGTCAGACAATATTAGAATTCACTGATCAAGGCATACTAGATGAATATGAATTGGTAAAATGGTAGCGTATATAGTCGAGAATTGAGATCACCACCTTGGACTACTTAATTAACCATTATGGGAGACTCCATTAACAATAAATGCGTGATTAAGCCAAATGACAAGTGGTTATTGGTTAATTATGATAGGTTGTCATTAGTAGTTGTCTTGAAAAACCAAATGTGGCCAGGTACATTAACTTTCTAATGTACCAAATCGTCTCGGTTTTCCAAGACAACTATTAATAAGGAATGAAGAAAGTATCACATAAATGGTAAGAGGTCAACATATTCATGAATATGAATCAATACACTGCTACTCCCTCCCTCTGTCTTTGAATAATTATCCATTTTAAAAATTTAAGTAAAATTAATTATTTCTTTTCAATAGTATCCCTATTAAGTACTATTGGAGGAAGAGCGAGAGATATAGTGGAGTAAGGAAGAGAAAGCTGGAATATTAAAAAGAAATAAGGGCAATTCAATATATTACTTTTAACTTTTTCTAAGTTTGATGTTTTCTCAATTATGTTCTTAATTCCAGTGCACATTTATAACTGGATAATTATTTAAGAATGGAGGGAGTAATGTATAGTAGAATTGGTAACCTGGATTGTGGAATAATAAATGTGACACATACTATTCAAAAACCAGTGTTATTCTAGAATCAGCCGTCAATGAAATTGATTACAATATCAAATATTGAAGGCACCTCCTCGCCATATTACTGAAACCTGGTCAACTAGATGATATTAGTTCTCAAGAAAAATCCTGCTTAGGTTTTAAACCAATCACAATAACAGATAAAGTAGCTAAAGAGGTTTTACCAAGTGAAAAAAATGAGGCTGTAGAGGATACTAGATTATCAACTGTTAAGTTTATGTAGGTTAAACTAAGAACTATTTTTGTCTCTCAATACCGTTGAAATGTATAAACCAACATTGTGAAATATTGTTCAGACTTCGAGTTCAGACTTGAAAGTATGTGGTTCCACATTCTCATCCTTCCCACAAAAGAGCCATCCATGTTTATTAAATATAAAAATAAACTGATCGGTTAAACAGAAACTGAACACACTAACAGTTGAGATCATAAAGATAGGATCTTAGCAAGGTTCAATATCTAGTTTTAAATAATACATAAAATTCCAGTCACAAAGTTATTTCACTAATTTAGGCGTCTATATAAAGGTAGTGAAAAGTAGCAATTCCAGACTCAATCCAAATTTATAAATTATGTAAAAGAGCAATACCTGAAATGGGTAACTGAGTATCCTCTGAATATAACCCGAGTTCGATTGGCATCAATATTGTTGTCGATCCATCTAGCCCACGTGGTCAAAGCCCTTGTATATGCATCCAGAACCTTGAGTCTTGGGTATACACGGTTGCCTTCTTGATAGTAGTCTTCTCTGTAACAGTACCAGATGATAGAAAAATCGAAAACCTTACTTCCAAATGCTTATGAGGAGCACAGATAGTAAGTATATGACAAAAATCATGGATGGGTGAAGAAGACAACAGTGATTAATATCTTGATTGGGAAAGCAACCTCATTACAAAAACAAACATAAGATAATATTGCATGCAAGAACTTGAACTAAATCTTCAAGCAGCAGCATTCTAATCTATGTATTTCAGAACTACTTCGGAGCACAGACAATAGGCAAATATTACATAGCAAAAAGACCAAACTCACCCCTTAGATGTTTTCTCATGGGTCCACCAATGGCCTGTATTGAAGACTATGATATCAGCATCGTGATACATGGTAGTTGTCTGATCCATCATATCCAATCTTAATGTCTCAAATGACCCATTTGTGCCTTTGAAATTTGACTCTCGAACAATGAATGGTGAACTAACAAAATCTACGGAACAATTATAATCCTATCAATATGGAAAAGAAAATTTTCAATCAGATATCATTACAAGATTTGAGCTTTTCAAAATCATACATACGCACTGAAAACTTGCCTCAAATCTAAAAGCATAGAAACCTTTCTTCTTAAATTCATGTCTTCCTGAAACTTCAAAAACATGTTTCTTGTCCCTAATACTTTGACGTAGTATACACACCATCGACTCCCACATGTTCCTGTTCAGTGAATCCCCCACAAATACCAGCCTCTGTCCTCGCAACCTCTCTAGAAAATCAGTGGCATTCAAACTGAAAGAAGACATCAGTAGTTAATAAACATACAAAGAAAGCATTTTGGTATTCTTCAGTTTAAAATGATTACCATTAATCTGCTTATAATTAAAAGTGAAAGTAAGAAAAACTGAGATTATAACACAAGAACTACACAATCAAGAACAAGATTCTGATATTGTAAAAGACCCATCATTTACCAGACTTTAGTTTTAGACTTTGATTGGAGGGAACTTCCATAACGGCAAACCAGTAGATCCCATAATGCTGCCTGTTAAATCATAGAATACAAACCCTACTGAATATTACTAATACTCCAAATAAAAGTGTGTTTGAGTGAGGGGTATTGACTATTGAGATGGCTGGAAGGGCTGAGGCTGATAAGGTAACAACTTCCTTTGTTTGGTTTAAATCTGAAAAGGCCATGCATCTGAAATCATTCTCCCATAAACTCACTTGTTCCCCTCCAAATGGTGGGCAATGGAAGGGAATTTTTTTTTTATTATTATTATATTAAACACAATCTTCTCATTTACATTTTACCAGTAAATTGAGCTACTTAAAATTTTTTTATATCTTTTATATTGAAATTTCACAGATGTGAACAAGCATGTTGGTACTTGGAAATATACCTCAATCCTAATTAGGCCTTTATTTAAAGATAATATATGATTCCAGTATTTGTTCAAACTAGTTTAACATAGCTCATTTTGCAATCTCTATTAGGTGGTAATGTGAAATGAGCTTGTAATTTAAGAACTTGAATTGTACACGTAATTTAAATTTAAATCAGGGATACACTTCCAGAACCAAAATAACATTTTCATCAATTTTACAACTATAACCGTTACCATTTACCTCTCCTTTAATAAATCCAAGCGGTAACCCTTTTCCTTCTCTACATCATTCTCATTTTCCTCCCTTTTCACTCTATCCCATTGTATAACCTTTCAAACATTTCCTATCATTCAGGAGGACCAAGTTGCAGTTTTATATTCCAGAAGCATATTGTTCACCAGCAAACTTTCGTTCCTCCTTTAATTCACTATTATAATAATCACATTGAATCTTTCTCATTCCCTGTTCTCATTAAGATATAGACAATTTGCATCTCTTGTTCCCCTTCCTATCCAGCAATCAGGATGAATAACAATATTTCTCAGTTGTTGCTGAAAGAAAAAAAGTAAAATAAAATAGAAACAGTAAACATACCTTGGAATGTCGCACCCATTTGGCTGCCATTTCCACTTCACATACTTGCTATCAGGCCTCCCATTTAGGTGACAATCAAAATCCCTATCAATGTGGGGGCATAAACCTAAGGGATAGTATGGCTTTGAATCATCCCTTACCCACTTACCATCAAAGATGTCACAATTCCCATGAAAACCAGCCTCTATTTTCTCATCTTGTGAACCATGATCAGTGACAGTTACATTACCATTATGCGACTCAGTTACTTTTTCTACACCAGAAACACTTGCATTTGCATCAATTCTCCCTTGTTCTCCCAAAAAGCCCACATCTTTCACAACCCCATTATTAGTACCCGAGATGTTACCATTCTCAGTGACCAATGAACCATACCCAACAAGGGTTTTCTGTGGAAACCGTTTATCTTCACCGTGCAAGCTTGCATTGTCATGATCTACAGTCGAATTCCCCAACTGGGTCGTCTCCAAACCCTTCAAAGGAGTATTCCACACAGCAGTTTCTTCTTCAAGCTTCTGTAGAGAACTCACAGCAGAATCATTCCTCACAGAAGAAGAGGAAGAAGAAAATGGGTAGGTTATGAAGGGAAAGGGCCAAGAAGGAAACGAAGAATTGGCAGCGTTGGAACCACCAGATCTTTGGAGAAAGACTTGAACTTTGGGAACCCTGAGGGAAGTGTTGAGCAGGAGAAGGGTTAGAAAAATGAGGGAAGCTCCAACTCCTAAACTGAACCCTGAAACCACTTTTCTCCTCTGAGACGTAAAGGGTTCCGCGAATGCAAGCCTCTTGTTGCTGCTGCTGCTGTTGTTGTTGTTGTTGTTGATGATGTCCATGATGCAGATGAAACTACGAAGAAAACACGACCTGCATAAGGATACCCCCTGTCACTGTGGGAACAATTGACAAACACAATGCTGTGGTTCAGATATCAGGGTTTTTAATTGAGACTCTGTCGTTTTGAAGAATTTGGGGGGTATGTGTGGAAAGAACAGAAAAGGCTTCTTCTTCCACTGCACATATTTTACACAGAAAGTGGAGTCATGACTCATGAGATGTAACTCTGTTTTGGAGTGTACCCTACTGTTTTGAAGTGGGTTTGGTGATTCTTGGTTTGCAATGTGCTTCTCTTTCCAATGCAGTTTCATTAGAACCCTTTAATTTAATCATCGTCATGCATACTATTATTTAGCAAGTAGTAAGTAGTAAGAGAAAAGAAAAAATAAAAAATTTCCAAGTGATGCGCCATATTCTAGACTAGATTATCGTTGTGTTTGTTGGGTTTACTTGCTTGCCTGTGGTAAAAGTGGTGAGTCTGAATGAGCCAGTCATCAGTGGTTGACTAAATTGACACTTAATCCCCCCCCCCCCCCAAACAAAAAAAAAACAATTTATATTTCTTAATTGAAATTGATCAATAATAAAATTTTGAGCGTAAAACAGGTTAAATTTATCAAGAGTTGGATCTAACTTTCAGGCATAGTATCTGTAATTAGAATTTTGAAATGAATTAATTAGTAGTCTTTATTTCCCCTTATCCTTGCATTAAATTTATTTTTTTGACTAAACTAACACTTAATCCCCCCAAAACAATTTATATTTCTTAATTGAAATTGATCAATAATAATTTTTTTAGCATAAAATAGGTTAAATTTGTCAAGAGTTGGATCTAACTTTCAGGCATAGTATCTGTAACTAGAAATTTGAAATGAATTCATTAGTAGTCTTTATTTCCCCCTTATCCTTGCATTATTTTTTTTCCTTTTTTGTGTAACAGTAGGGTTTCCACTGTCTAATACAGTGATCAATCACCTCACTGACTTGTTGGCACCTCAGAGGGTGGGACAGCTGGTCCGAAGATTTAAGGCAACTCCATATCTAAAGTCAGGGATCGAATTCTTACCATTCAACCACACCCTCGCTCGATTTTGCATTAAATTTAATAGCCATTGATTGAGTCTTTAAAATTTGAACCGGAAAGTTAGTTAAAGCTATCCGTTATGTGATGTAAAAAGAGGTCTACACAAATTTATGTACATAGTTATCAAATTAATTCTATTAGTTATGTTTGGTTTGATGGAGTCTGGTGAAATAGAATAGAAGGGATTGAAATTGTATCATTATTTGGATTTAATAAAATTGAATGGAGTGAGATGAAAATAAAAGACTAAAATTACAACTTTATTCTTCTATCTACTTGTTACTAGTATTCTATTAAGGGTATTATAGAAATAAAATCTAACAATTATAATAATTTCGCTCCATTCTATTGACATATCCAAACAATAGAAAAATATAAGATATCCAAATATTTGAGTGGAGTAATTATACTAATTCACTCCACTCCTTTCACTCCAAACAGAGTATTGGTAAATCCAAAAGGCATCACAAGATATTCATAATAGTCGTACCTAGTTTTAAAGGTTGTCTTGAGTATATCTTTTTATTTTACTCTTATTTGATGGTATCCTGATCTCAAGTCAATTTTTGAGAAAATTAATATTCCTAATAATTGATCCAATAGATAATCTATTATGGGGAGTGGGTATTTATTATTAATTGTAACCTTATTCAACTGCTTATATTCTATACATAACCTCATGCTCCTCTCTTTTTTTTTTTTAACCAACAAAACAGGTGTACCCCATGGTGATACTCTAGGCCTAGTGAATCCTTTGAACAAGAAACCTTCAATATGTTTCTTAAGTTCATTAAGCTTTAGAGGGACATTCTATAGGGTGCAAAGGATAGAGGGCTTGTTCTTGGTATTAGATCAATGGAAAACTCGACCTTTCTATCTAGTGGTAGGTTCACTATCTTTGGGAAATATTTCTAGAACTTCTCTCACTAAATGTATGTTGTTTATATGTTATTCAATCTCACAAATTTAAAAAAAATAAAAGAAAGGGAGAACCCCTTGAACGTCATCCAAGAAATACTTCTCTACTTGAGTGCCATTCTGGGAAATAGTCTTAGAGGATTTTTGTTTCTTGACTAGGTCATTAGGAAAATAAAAAAGTTTTTGGAACAATCTATAATGATTCCATTAGGAGACATCCAATCTATTCCATTTGTGATATCAATATCAAACAAAGGCCAACGAACAATATCAATAACAAAGGTTTTCCTTTAACTAAAATGGGGTAGTTCATATAGGCATGAGATGTAAAAAAAATTTCTCCTATGGGAGTAGAAACAAACATATCAAAAGGCAAATAAAAAAAAGACAATTTTAACTTTTTTACACAGTCAATAAATATAAAGGAGTGTGTAGCTCCTAAGTCAAACAATGCAATCAAAATATGATTTTTTAGGAAGCATGTTCTTTTGATCATGTCAAGAAAACGAGTTGCCTCTTCTCCACTAAGAGTAAATACTATCCCTGTAGTTTGTGGTCTTTATGTCGGATTGTTCAATGGTTTCCCATTGGTGCACTCCTTAATATAGTGTACTGGCTTTCCACACCAGTAGCAAATATTTTGTCCAAAAAGGTAAGGTTTGGATTCATGAGATTTCCCACACTTATTGCATATAAGTAAAAGTTCCCTAGTTGTAAACTGTTTCCTTTTCCTTGGGTTTACTCCACTCTTAAAATTGTTTTTCTTTATGTAATCTCTATGTTGATTTTGTTTTTATTTTTCCAATTCCAAATCTCGATAACTCTTTTCAGTTATCCTACATTTATTGACTAGGTTAGCATAGTCTTTATCTTTGGGGCGGACACCTTGTCTTTAATCTCAAGCTTTAAACCTAGCTCAAAATTTGTTGCCATCCAACGCACATTTAGGTTTGTCATGACCCGATCTAGAAGGGCACGTGAGGAATTTCATCACCACGTAAACCTTGTGATCACTAAATCACTCTATATGCATATTTAAAACATAAATTCATCTCTAAATACAGATCATTTTCTCTTTGAAGTCAAGATAATCATAACTGTAACTTCATAATCAAACTCTAAAGTTTTTAGTCATAATACAAAACAAATGTATTGAGTTGCTCTTATACAAAATAACTATGAATGCTAAATTAATGAAAATGGCATAACAAATAAATATCTGGTTATGCATGTCAACTATAGCATAACAAATGCTCTGAACTTTGGGGGTTCTTTTAGAACCAAAATTCGACACTTTATTAGGCTTCATCTCTACTCTAGGGTGAGATTGTCCCTTAGGGATAACTTGGTGACAAGGTTAACAATCGCTCACAACTGTTAACTCACTATCTGTTTCTTTATAGCTACCATTTAGTTCAAAATCATAAAACTAGTTCTTTTCTCTAAAACTCTATAAATGGGTTCTATTCTGAGTTTAAAAGCTCTGTCATATAAAAAGCATACTACTCTGGAAATCACTTAACAGACATAGCGTCTCTAAATAATCACATTTATAATCATCTCTACATAAAATCATTTTAACAACAATAATCCCATGAGTTTTCTTAAAAATGTATTGCATGCTCTTGAAAACCATAAGTTCATAACTTGATAAGCCAACAATGATCTCTAATTTCTAAAATCAACATTTTGATAAAAATAATCCAATAATCAACATAGAGATTACATAATTGAACCCACTCACCTAGAGGAATGGAATATGAAGGGCCAACAGTAACTGAGTTTCGTGGAGTAGAAATGGCACAAACGTCTGCCATAACAACCACACTAATCTAGATTAATATATAATAATCTTTAGATAACTCTAATCTAACTCCATCAATAGTGGGAGAGTACCATTACTTGATAACAATGAAATAACACAATGTTTACCCTAAGAACATGAAAGATTGGAGGAAAAAGAAGTAAAACCAAAAAAATCCCTTACCTTTGAGCTTTGGAGGAGAAAGATTGGAGTTTGATTGAGAAATGGGGGAGAAAAGGTGTTTGT
The DNA here is from genome assembly GCA_031216105.1 of Dalbergia cultrata. NCBI lineage: Eukaryota > Viridiplantae > Streptophyta > Magnoliopsida > Fabales > Fabaceae > Dalbergia > Dalbergia cultrata. Next base: position 531,183 of record CM062344.1, on the reverse strand, counting down.
CCAAGGGTTTTCAGGTTCTAGCGTTGAAAGCCTAAGGGAAAAGGTTTTAAAGGGGTGGGGGCATCCATTTTCCAAAACTATGTCATTTTACACTATTCTAGAATCAGGAGCACCACTATAGCAGTTAAGGCATCTCAGGCACCCCACGAGAAACAACACTTGACTCATATAGCGGTTAGCAGAAAGCTAAAAAGCCCATTTTCATACTTGCGACTGCTATAGTAAAATAAATAAACTACACCACCATGATATAAACTTGACCAAATGATAAGGTAATATCTCAATAAAATTAGTCAATCTAAACATTAATTTCTAAAGAAACTAAAATTCAGATAATTTTTATTAAATTTTCTCTTGACTTTTTATCAAAGTCCATGAGTTAGTCTTTGTCATTACAATGCCATAATAAATAATATTCCAAATCCATATAAGATAATCTTCAATTATTTTTAATAATAGATTTTATTTATATTTTACTTTAAATTTTTTCTTATAGAAATTACTATAAATATTGACAAATCAAATTATATAAATAACATGATCAATTCTAAAATAAAATAATGGTAAAATAATGTGCAACAGATAATCATAATAATAATAATAATAAGGAGCATTAAATTAACTTGAATTAAATAGTGGATAACATAAATATAAAGAAAATATAAAATAAAAATAAAAAACTGGAGTGGTGGTCGTTCACACTAGACTAGTGAAAGGAGAATAGAATCTTTATAATTAAGTTATAAAATAAAAAGAAGAAACCAAAGCGCAATAAACAAACGAGACTCGTGGGAGAGAAGGGAATCTTTATAATTAAGTGGTAAAATAAAAAATCAAAGTGCAATAAACCACAGGAGTGGTGAGGAGAGAAGAGATTCTTGTTAATTAAGTGAGTTGTATAATCTTAATCAATATTTAGATTAATAATCATCCATAAATATAAACAAAGGATAAAATAAAATGATAATAGTAGATAATACTAAGCAACTTTAATATAAAATAACATTATACAAAACCAGTAATAGTAATGATAAATATAACCATAATTTTATTTTGTATAAAAATAAATTTATTTTCTATGTTTAAATTGATATTTTATATCTACAACACAATTCCTTTCTTTCTCTTTTTCGATCCTCCCTTCTTTTTTCCTTATTCTCTCTCTTTTTGACACACTCTTTCCTCACTTTCTCTCTTTTTCATCACAAGTGCGTGCGCACACACACCTTTCGCTCTTCACACGTCACACATGTACACTAGGTTTTTTCATTCTTTTTTCATCAAAACATGGAACCCCGTATTTACAGCCTCCAAAAGTGAATGCACACTTGACTTTAATCATGACAATTTATGACCAATTGAACAATGGGGGTGCTTAAATGCACCGCACCAATAACCCCATCCACCTCTCTTTTTTTTTTTTTTAAATTATACATTTAATTGTGAACATTTAATATAATATTACTTAATACTTTTAATAAATTTTATTTTTAACTTAATATAATATATTTTGAGTTTATTATTATTAATTTATGGTCTTATTTTAAACAATTAATATCTTTATTTTAACTTTTTGGTCTAAATTTAAAATAGGTATTAATACGAAATTATCAAGTAAAACAGGTAAAATAACTTACAGAAATTAATATTTCCATCATAAAAATTATTTTATGAAAAAGGGATGTTGCAAACTTGATTAATTTGATTGGGTTTTGATAGAATAAAATTTTCAATTTAAAATATTGTAAAATCTAACTAACTTAAATCAATAAAATGTAACAAAAAATAATAAAATAAAAAAAATCAACAATTTAGTATTTATAAAATATTATTTAAAAGAGAATGATATATAAAGAAAAAAAATAATATAATAAAACAAAACCATGATTTTAAAAGTATTAACTTAGTAACCAAAAATTTATGTTATATAATGTTTTGGATTGGATTGGGACTATTTTAAATGCAAATATAAAATTTGATCCAATCTAAATAATTTGTAAAAAAGTAAAAGATTAAACCCAGTTTAAATTTTTGTGGTTTTTATCAGTTTTTAGACTGGATTTGATTGAACTCTCCCACCAGAATGTTCGATTTTGTTATATATTTTTTTCGCATAACAGTATTATATATATATATATATATAAAAGTATATGAAATATTATTAGAATTGACTGTTTCTAATATTCTGTGTATGGTTTAGAATACATGAATAAAAACCAACAAAATCTGACGTAGTTAGTAAGGTGGGTGGATCTTTTAAGCATGTATTAGGGGTTCGACTCTTACCATGTGTAAAAAAAGGGGCTTTGTTGGAAGAGGTAAAATTCACTTCGGTGATCTTCACACCTCGAAGGGATTAATCGTCGGCTGTCAGCCGGAGATACCCTTGAACAATAAAAAAAAAAATATGAATAAAAAATATTAAAAAAAATTCAAAGGCAGTAATAAATTATTATATTACTGTGACGCCAATGTCTCTCGTTGCCACTATTAGACTTATTTGACACGTGACTTCATAAATCTTTTGTAAGCATTTAAAGAGCCTAGAGCCACGTCCTGATTTTAGTAAAATGGTAAGTGTCGAACTCATTTAAACTTTTGTTCGATTAAAAAAAAATGTCAACCACTTGGAATTTAGTATGAGGCTCCGCTTTCACCATGAGACCTTTACACGTATGAAAAGATAACAATTATAATAATATAATAAGATGTTATGCGGAAAATTGTGAATCTTAAAATATTCAAGAGAGGTGCCAGAATATGAATACAATGGTTTATACTTTATATCATGAAAACAAGGAATATGAAGAGACCGTATCTTAGGCAATCCATTCCTTCCAAGTTCCAACAGGCAAGAGTATTTACCAGCAGTCCACTAGTATTTGAATAAATAAGATTTTGTGTTTCACAAATCTGCTAGAGACAGAGAGAACATTTAGAGAGACAAAAAATGTTATTTATAGTTATAAGATGTAAAATACCATGTTAACTCACACCTCATCCACTATTGAATGAGATGTGAATCCTATTTGAATGAGATGTTAATCTTATCCAATAATGGATAAGATGAGTCGGTACGACATCCCACAAATAGAGTTCACGTCTCATTTAATAATGGATGAAGTGTGAGTTGACACGACGTCCCACATCTTAAGAAGCATTTAAATATTCTTGGAATTATTTGTTAAGATTTTCATAAATAAATTTAAAACTTGTTTGTTTTATAACATATATTCCTAAGAATATGTCATAATTTTCAAAATACTTTTAACATAATCATAAAAAAAGAGAAAAAGTTAAATAATTGAGGGATGATTTAGTAATTGTATTTAATAATTGTGATTCTCAAGTCATAAAAAAAATTTTCCTCACCATTCGACTTGGGAATGAGATTTCACTAAATTATAGGAAAATAATTTTTCATGAAATAATTAATACCTGAAATTTTTTTGTAAAACTTATAATAAATATAGGAATACATCATTCCTAATTATTTATTTTTAAAAATAATTAAATATATCCAAAATAAATGTTCCATTCAAGAAAATTGAGAGACGAGAAAACTGGAGCCAATGAAATTGATAACCGTGATGAGCTTGTATAGAAAGCTCTCAAGGTACTAGCAACTGAATAAATAGGTAATGCCACACTGCCACATGACTTAACTTACTGATAAAATACCAAAGTAGTAACTTTAGCGAATCAATGTAGCCAAAATAATTAATGATAACCAATCAAAATGATTGGTTCGTGCTGGTTGCGGGCCAACATTTTATCCCAGAAAAACTTAGGTTAGATTTTTTTTTTGGTGCGTAGGTTAGATTATAAAATAGTAGAGTAATGCTTGCTGATGGATTTAATTAAACATGAATAGTTGGATCCTTGTTCATAAAATAACAATGCTAGTGCTGGGCATTCAATGCAATTGTCGGGAATGAGTCAAATCCGCATGAAAAGGGATGTCTTTGATGAATAGAAATATTGAATAAGATCACCTCTTTATCAGAAGGTACGCGGATAATTAAATTGGATGGATATGCAATTTTAAATTATATATGTGTGATAAAGAAATAAAATAATAAAATAAATTATTTATAAATTATATATAAATTATTAATTAACTTATGATATAATATTTAACATATGTTTTTAAACACTTCTTTATACATAATATAATTAGTTTCATTAATGTTCTGTGAATCACCATTACATAAATCCATTAATATAGAAATTGCAGCATACATTACTATGACTTAAAATAGGAATCTTTAAAATCAAACCAATATTTTCTCTAGAATTATGTACTAATATATAAATTATGCATATAAAATAAGTTTTTCAATAAAAATTAATAAAATAGATTATATAATCAAAATTCATACATTAGAAATGATAAAAATATATTATTAAAATAGAGTTTATGAGTAACAAATATTTATTATAAATTGATTAAAAAATTCATCATCTCATCCTCGTTTCTGTTCTCTCTTCTTTTTGAATGAAGAAATTATTGAGAATTTATCATAGGTTTAAAAACCGTACCGGACCGTTCGATTCGAACCGGAAACCGGTGAACAGGTCACTGATCCGGTTCGGTCGGTTCAGTGATTAGATCGGTTCTGCATTTAAACTGGTCATAATCGGAGTGAATTGGCTGGTTTTGATCGAATCGGTCCACTGAACCGGCCAGCCAACCGGCTTTGACTACACCAGCGAGAGTTGACCATGCCTAAAGGAAATATTCATAAAAAATTCCAAAGGCAGGATTCGATCCCTTGCTCCAAGGAAGGAAGGAGCGCTACACAACCACTGCTCCAACTTCCTTCTTGTTAAATAATATGCAAGTAACTATATATATTACATTTAAATAATTGTATGAACTCGTACGGAGGGACCAATTGTCCCCTTTTTTCAAAATGCGAGGGATTTATTTGAGGCTTTCAAAATTTGAAGGATTAATCTATCCCCTGATATATTTTTGAACAGCCAATTTGAATATTTACTCTAAAAGTTATATACTTATAAATTATTTCATAAGAACTAATCATCAACTTTCTAGTAGAATAAAATTATTGACCTCTGGCTCTTACACATTTTTTTTTTATAAGTTTAATTACATTTCATGATACCACAAAAAGAAAAAAAATATTTGCAAAATAATGTTGTAGAATATTTGATACAATATATTTATTTATAACAATTATATTTAAATTAATTCTATTTTTATTTTTATGTTTGTACATAAATAATTAACCTCTTATAAGGTAAAAATAATTCAAATATTTAGCAATATAAACTCCATAATTCATTTGAGTGGGATATTATTGTTGAAAAGGTTTTAGTAAAAATTTATTAACAAAAAAGAAAGAAAAACTATCACTTTTCCTTCTTTCTTCCTTCTCCATTTCTCTTATTGGATAAAGAAAAGTAATTAAAACTTTGTGTTATATAAAACAAAAAATTCAAAGTAAAATATATTACTCGCTCCGTCATTGAATAATTGTTCATTTAAAAAATTTGAGTTTTTTTTAATAATATCCCTATTAAATACTATTAACTTATTAGTGGAGAAGAGAGAAAGTTGGAGTATTTAAAAGAAATAAGGTTAATTTAGCAAACTATTTCTAACTTTTACTAATATTGATATTTTACCAATTATATAATACCTGAGATATATGTATCTCTAGAAGAGTTTAGGGTAGCACACGTGTCCCTAGACAAATCTGGGACCCCCATAGGGTTCCTTGGGACCCACTTGTATTGTTGGTAGGTCCCACTCAATTTATAACTCCAAGATGTAAGAAAAACCTCTCTGGAGAGCATTGCAGTGCTCAAAGTTAGAGCAAGTAAGGCAGTGCAGAACAGGGAAACATGCTTTTCGGTGAGCGCTGCAGTGGTCCAAGTTTTTATAAAAACCCTATTTTTGGAGCCCAAACCAAAAAACACATCTCCCCCACCTCTTTCCAACAGAGAAACGTGATTCTCATTTCTCCGACCACCATTTCTTCACCTTTTCTCATTTAAATTTCATTTTTTTTTCTTCCACCAAAGATTTGAGGTATGCTTAGATTATGGTTTTGCTTCCTTTTCTTCCAATTTCTCATGATTCTAGAGATTGGATTTAGTGTTTTCATGGTTTCAAACCGTGGTGTTCTTCCATGTATACTAAGATTAGGGTGAGTTATCTAGAGGTTGATTTAGAGTTCTATTGATTCTATATTAGATATTACTGTCAGTTTTGCTTCCAAGAGTCCTGTTAGTGTTAAGCCCTCACTTTCCACCTCTCTAGGTGAGTGGGTTCAAACTTATGACCTCTACGTTAATCATTAGAGCTATTTTCATCAAAATATGAAATATTGCATGATTTTATAGCTGATTTTAAGAAAAATTGAGATTTTCGCTAAACTGCGAATATATGATTTTTTGAATAGCATGAACTTGTTTGAGAAAACTCATGGGACCATTATTGATGAAATGATTTTATGTAGAGATAGTCATAATTGTGATTACTAGAAGTATATGATATTTGGATGATTTCTATGTTGAATTGATTAGGAGTATGAATATTGGAAAACTTTGTAACTCTAAGGAATGTTATTATGATTTTAAGATTTTCAAGCCTAAGGAGGTATGTTGTTGAGAGATGAAATAGAAATTTAGGCATAAAAGAACCTTAAAGTATGAATTTTCACGTGACTCAAAATGATTGGCGGCTACATATTATGTGGATTGAAATCACATTATCTTCAATTAGGTGATTCCTTGAACATGATTTCATAGTCATATTTATGTCAAAATCAAACTATTAGAGTTACATGGATTCAGAGTTTTGCGAATAATTAAAGACTTTAAAGGTTTCCAAATTTATTAGAGTTAACGACAAACTAGTTCAAACAGTAGCTATAGAGAAACAGGCTGTGTGCTAATGGCTGTTATTCCGTTATCCTTGGTACCAAGTAGCACAAGTTTAGACAAAATAGAAAAATTATTATCACACTGGGATCGGCGATACTTAATGCCCATATGTGATTAGGGATTGACTACTAGAGATTTCGTTATATCACATACATTGTATATAACCAGAGTAGAGATTTCTGTTTCTCTATTAAAATATTGTGGGATTGATTTATAGAAAATTGTTATTTTGATTAAATGACTATGAGTATGAAATGTTTTAAAGTATTGTTGCTATGATTCTTTTTTTGTTTTGAGTAAGTGTATATACATAGAAACATGAAATGTTTGAGTATTATTATGATTTTGTCCATGTCTTGCTTGATGTACTATGAAGGGGGATCCAGGTGAGGTTTCACTTACTAAGTTTTTGTATAAAAAACTCACCACTATCCCTTTTTCTCCTCTACAAATATGATAGTTGCGACAGATTTTCCTCAATCACTTTTTCTAGCCTTCTTATTGTTTAAAGTGCTCCAGTACAATGCAGATAGGGTCTCGACCATAGAGCATATTTTGCATTTGATTTCTATGACTTATTTGTATTACTTTCATGGTAAATATAAAATAGAACAACTTTATATTTACTTGTCGTATTATGAGTGACAAACATTAGAGTTGTAAATTGTGAAATTTTAGCCATGTATATATATATATTGATTTCGTATGGATTCTAAATAACAGGTAATTTGTATGTAGAAAAAAAGAATTTTCTATTTAAATGGATTTTTATGAATAGAGCATGCATGTAGAAAAAGGGCAACAAGTCATGAGGCTTATGTGGGAATAAGATTTTTTCATATACCGACCACGTTCTCAAATCGAGTCGTGACAAATTATCTTCTTAATTTCCATGAGCATTTAAAATTGGATAATTATTCAAGAAAAAATGAAGTAATATGTTAATCATTTGTCCAGATCAAGATGTGATATGATAAGTGTCAAACAGAAAAGTATAGAAGAGAGTGTAAATTTTGGAGGAAAATTGGGTGTTAAATGACTAACTCATGTTATGTTCTAACAGGGAAACTATCCAACTTCTATATATTAATAGAATAGATAGATAATAGACACACATTGATGGTGCCCTCTTTTACTGATCTTGAAACTTATTAGAACATGATGATAAATAAACTTTTTTGCTCTATACAATCTTATTATCATTCAATCATATATTGTTAAATTAATAAAAAATGGTTAAGTTTCACACCTACTAATTAAAAAATACATACAAATAAGATGATTTAATTAGAAATCAGTATCAATACATAAAAATTAAAGTCTATATCTATATAAGAAGAATAGGAACCAGTGCACAAATTAAAGTCTATATTTATAGAGTGATACTACTCAAACACAAAAAAAAGTGGATATCTATTAAGACATTCACTTAAAAATTATTAAATGTGATGTGATGGATGGAGTGTGTAGATCTACTATCACATCCAATGATTGTTAAATGGTGTCACAATAAACACCCATTTTTTGGTGTCTCAATAGCATTTTTTATATTTATGTAATAAGAATAGGAACCAATGCAGTGTTTATATTACTCGTTGAGCTTACTACAGCCTTCGACAGTTCGACAAACTAATGATTTATTTGGATGAAGAGATCTCACTTCTGCAGTTGTTCCATTTTCTTTGAATCCAAGCAGGGTGTAATTGTTATTTTCCGGAAGTTGCACCGTTGTAGCGTTAGAGTACGTCCCAAGTTCCGTGATATATACTCAGATAACCTGTCAATAAAATAAGCCCGATGTACTAAATTGTTGACTCATGAGATACTCATCAACCAAGCAAAGGCTATATGCGTGATGAGCTAAGAGACAACAAATCTCAGCTGCCTATATGCGATTGCTTAGCCACCAGGACAATCAGCAAGAACAGGTTAAATGCAGCTAATTACAATTTTCTAATATTGATTTCAAAATTGTTCTGAAGCAACTAAGACATCCCAACAAAGAAGATACTTACTTGTACATGACTTTCCTTTTTTCTTTTTACAGATATGAATACAAGCACTACATAGCTATTGACACAAATGACAATGTCATTTTTAACCATTTGAACTACACCTTACAAGTAGGGAGCTATAGTGGAAAAGATGCTTATCACCTAGGGCCAGAAAGTTCCATAGCTTCTACTATGAGTGAAGATTCCTCTATAAAATCTGAATATCTTTGAGGGGGATTTTCGTAAGACCGGAACCTCGGCGTCTCGATCCTCTGTGAGGCCTCCCATCTCTCAGCTAAGCCATCCCCTTCCATCATCTTCAACACTTCTGACAGCTTGGGACGGTGTGAAGGATTAAATTGTGTACACAAGAGTGCAACCTGAACCATTTCTTCCAACTCAACCAGATCAAAGTTTCCCTTTAGATCTTTATCCACCATTTGACTTAATCTTCCATCCTGATGGAGCTTCTTAACCTGAAAGTTGTTTGATTCACATCAAATTAAATTATGGTGATTGAAGAGCGGTGAAAAAGCAAAAACCTTATCTTGTAGACTAGAAAACTAAAAGGGAGGGAAAAATTTGCGCTTTAGGTGGCCATTTCTTTTTGTTCTCAGCACCTTATTAAGAAGAAAAATTACAAGTTCTCTAGTAGTTAGAATTTCAAGGAATGCAAGCTATATATAAAAGAGAATAATTGTTCAGAATGCCGACAAATCATTAAGTGTAAGTTGTGGGAATAAATATACGTCTAGAACTGTACATTCTAATTAGAGGAGAGAAGAGACAAGAGAAAGCCTGGAGTACCCAATCAAGCATTACGACTTTCTGGTTTGCTGCTCGCCCAAAATCTAGAGCCTTATGACCTGTAATCAGCTCAAGCAGCAATATTCCAAACCCAAATACATCAGTCTTTTCTGATGATTGGCCTGTTGATAGGTACTCTGGAGCGATGTGACCAACCGTGCCACGCACAGCTGTGGTCACATGGGAGTCTCTGTGATCTAGAAGCTTAGCTAAACCAAAATCACCTACAACTGCTTCAAAATCTTCGTCTAGCAATATGTTGGCCGCTTTGACATCACGATGAATAATTTTAGGGTCACATTGCTCATGCAAATAAACCAACCCTCTTGCTGTACCTAAAGCTATTCTCTTCCGCCTTGTCCAGTCCAAAGCTGGCTGACCATGAATGTGATCTGGTATGTAAATCCAAAAGCAAAGCCAGAGTTAGTACAGTTTTAAATGCTCTTGAGAAATTAAGAGTATAATTATCAATCTCAATCATAAGTAGCTTAAGAATGGTTGCTCAGCAAACAAAAAGAGACAGGGAGTGAGAACTGAGAAGACAGACACTTCCATTGAAGACAAGTGAGGGGTTATATGTGACTGAATAGTAACTCTGCGTAAGATGTTTCACTCAAGGAAGACTGTGGCAGCAATTCTTTAAATCTGTTCAGCTTGTAAAGATAATTCAGCTTGTGAGGATAATGTGTGAATGTCTCAATGCCAGTAAGATCATTTTTAAATTAAGAATGTTGGGAAATGGATAGGGGCACTTTGGATTGATGCATTAGACTCCTCATGTTTCTACAGATGGTAGAAATAGATCAGATAGCTGGTCAACCCAGTATGATGCCTGGCAAATGGAAAGAACAAGAAGTTTCTAGCAGACGAAGCAGACTTTTTGTCGAACATTATTAATGCAATGAAGTTGCAGTGGTGGTCTGGTCAAGGAGCAAGGGAAGAGGGAACATAAAACATCCATCCTTCTTCAGTGGACATCATCAAAGCAAATAGTGTTTTCATTGATGAGGCCTCTAAACACCATCTCAATACATACACAGTTAGCTGAATATGGTGCTTGTTGACACAGCAATGCAGAGTTGGAGTGATCATACAGCAGTCAATAGGCAATTGTAATTTATTCAAAAAAAGATAGATGAAGTGCTGTTAGTTACTTGGACACTGGCTAGGTAAACAACATAGTTGACAGGTGCAACATAAAATAAAAATCCACCACTTATAGTGAAAAGTCCAATGAGCTAACCTTTTAGTCTAGAAGCTACACTGCCATTAGGCATGTATGGATAAACAAGAAGCCTTTCCTTCTGAGTACTGCAAAACCCACAAAGCCTCAGAAGATTCCGGTGGACAGCTAAACTTATTGTCTCAACTTCTGTCTGAAACTGGATCTCACCACCAGCTGCATTATAGTCCTTCAACCTCTTAACAGCCACAATAGTTCCATCATTCAAGCACGCCTTGTAAACTATTCCAAAGCCACCTCTTCCTAGAATATTCTTTGAGTTGAAATGGTCCGTTGCAGCTCGAAGCTCTTTGAATGAGTACCTTTTTAAATGACCAAGGCGCACCTCTGGGTCGTATTGCTCTGCCAAGTAACAAACTTTTATTAAAAATGCATCAAATAAAGTAAAGCCAAATAAAGTGCTAGATAGGGAGTGAATTCATAGTCATATGCTGTTCAGCTATAAACTGCATGACTGCAATGTTAACTTTCAACAGTCTACCTTTTATAATTTTCAATTACTTGTTAATCCAAACTCAATTTCAGAACTAGACTTCTTTACAAATTTTGCCTCAAAGTTCATTGATATTTGACAGTGTCTGAGAGACATAAGGGAATGGAGGTATCGAAATAAAGTAGGAGAAGCTTTAGCGATGACTAACCACTAACATCGAAGAATATCTGTTGGTTGTGTCTATACCGCCACCAAACAAGAAAGCCAACAATAATCACAGAGACAAAAGCAGCACCAAAACTTGCACTAAAAGCAACCGCCACATGATGATTTTTTGGGTCTGATTGGGCTACAAACAAATATCACCACACCAAAGCATGTCACACAATTGTTATAAGTAATTGACAATAGAGTCCAAAAGATAGATGTCATTAACACCTCTTAGTGCATCTGGAGGGAAGGAAAGTGGCTCTGGTATGGTAGAACAGTTATTGGCTTTTGGACCACAAATTAATGGGTTACCCACAATCCTGAAAGTAAATAGTTAAGCAAAAGATTAACCACTTTGTTGTTAACTTGAATATAGAACTAAAGAAAACCCAGAATGAGCTTACTTCAATGTTCTTGCTGATATTCTTGGCAAGGAACCACTCATATTGTTGTAGGAGAGGTCCCTGCATATATTTTCAATTCATAATAGTTAATATACTATTTTAAAGGAAGAAATTAAAGCTTAAACCAGCCCTTTGGGATTGTAGGTATAGTAGAAAATTAACAGGGCTAGAAAACAATTGAGAATAGTGGAGCAATAAGGTATCAAAGACCTACACAAGGGTTAGACCTTCGATGTTGCTAAGAGACGGAGGGCAGGCTCCTGCAAGGCTATTATTATTCAACCGCCTAGCATGGACAAAAGCAACTTAAACAGAGTGAGGAACAGAATTTTATAAATCAGCATCACAGCAAGTATCAAACTCGCAATCTCTGCAACAGTTAATATCTGTAAGATATAAATGCTTTTGTTACTTACAAATAATTCAGGTTCTTAAGGCCTCCCAAAGAGCTGGGTATCTCACCACTAAAAGCATTATTGGAGAGATCAAGTGTTTGAAGCTTTTCCAAGCGTCCTACTGCGGCGGGAATCTGTCCAGAAATGGCATTATTCTGAAGCAACCTGCATATGTGTATGATTATTTAAGCATCAATGTAACTACCTTCAATTTGTCTGCTTATAACTCTATGGGAAGCGTGCACAATTGTAAGCAGCATAAGTTTTAAAAAGGATCGAGTCAAGCAATAAGAATCAAGGCACTGGTGCCAAACCGGACCAATCCACAGCAAAACCCTGATAGGAAGAACCTTAATAAAAATTAGCAATGACTTACACAGATTGTAAGTTAGTAAGGTTTCCAATCCAAGGAGATAGTGTACCGGACAAGTTCTGACTAGGCAACCCCCTGATAAGAGGTTAAAAAAAAATCTCTAGGTGAAAATCAAAGTAACAAAAGTTATTTGGTTTATTTCTTATAAAAATGTCTTGAAACTTGTTTGCCGCTTTAAAAGACTTAAAATCTAAATAGCTTACAATGCAGAAACGTAGCCATCTGGAGAACAAGTAATCATCCTCCAGCTGCATGGATCAACAGAATTCATATCCCAATTCTCCAAGACATTGTGAGGATCAATCAATACACTCTTTATGGCCATCAGAGCTACAACTGTTCAAGGAAGAAACAGGAGAGGGTAAGAACTTTTATCAGAAAATTCTCTATTTTTCCCAGCACATAATCCCCCCCGCAAAACCACCACCCAGGGAAAATTGGTGCAAGGGGAAGAGGAATAGTAGTAATATGCCACTAATTATAGGTAATTAAGCAAAAGTTAGCCTCTCAAGGAAAACAAAAGGGAAATAACAAGTCACAAAAATTGCATCAACATCATTTACCATGCCTAGTAGTTTCCAGCATAATTAAATTTGCCAATATGCTCAATTAAGTGACTTAAAGTATCACTTTACCATCTTTTTATTCATAAGTTCATACCAAAGATCCCAATGAAAAAATTAAAACAAAAAGAAAAGAAAAATCCCAAGAAAAAGTAACCTTCATAGTTTATGCCAGAAGGAGAAAGAACAGCAGAAGAAATCTCCATCAACACCAGAAGAAGTAAAGCCAGTAGCCAGAAAAGCAAACCGCTATTCTCCATGCTCTATTCTCAGTTTAGCAACTATGTCTTCCTTTCACAACCCATTAGCAAGTGCTCAAACCTTAAAGCCACCATAATTCACAATTGTAACTCAACCATTCTCACAAAGAAGGTAGAGTCTGCATCACCTTATCCAAATTCCAAACCCAAAACAGCCAATCTTTGGAATCAGATTCCCATAAAGCAAATCCAATCCCATCAAAACAGAAACTTCGCTTTAGACCAAATTCAGAGAACATTAAACCAACACAACCCAGTTGCCAAAATTGCTTTTTTCTCTCTTCCCACCACAGAACCAACTTGGAAATGGAGAATTTGAATCCAACTAAGACAAACCAACTCAAAAGAGCAAGCACCAAAAAGCAGCAAAACTTATTATTATTATTATTGAGAACAAAACAGCACTTCAAGCCCGAAATTCTGAGGTCCTTGAGATCTGTGAATGCTGGGTCTGGTTTCTATAAGGTTTGGACAATCCCCACAAATTCCATGTGAGTCCTTTGTCGTTGGTTTCTAGCTCTTCTGTGTTAGTTCATGGTGATTCCACCACCATTATCTTCATTTTACTCTTACGGTTGCAGAGAATAAAAAGTGGCTTGGGAGCATGAAACACACTCACGACCAAAGAAAAGGAAGTGCCAAACAAAGTGCCAAAAGTGGACACGAATACAGATGCAAAACAGAGTTTTTAACATATATATAAAATGAATAAAATGGTATATTATAGTATATTCCCCGAATAGAAGAGAATTATATAAATATCCTATTTTTTAATTATAAAAATCGATTTAAATCGATTTTGAATGTTGAAAATTTCAGTCAAATATATAAAAGCATTAAAATCGACTTGAATCACTTTGCTTAAATCGATTTAAGTCAATTTATTGTGCATGTCAGGATATGTTTAAAATCAATTTTAGGAAAATATCAGAGGTGGCATAGATGTGTTAGAGAGTCCAAAAAATCAATTTAAATCGATTTTGGGTAAGCTTTGAACTGTAGGTATGTAAATTGTGACAAAAATTGATCTAAGTCGATTTGTGTGTTGGGCAATTTCAAAATCTGAATTTGTTATAAAAATTGATTTAAGTCGATTTTTATATAGTACAAAATAAGACATATTTGTAATACTTTTCATATCAAAACATATATATAATATCTGTTTTAAAATTTAAATGTGTAAAAAACTCCCAAAAGGAGATAAGCTCATAGAAAACATGATATAATTTTTGACTGAGAATACGAATTCCAAAATTAGAAAAAATACTTACAAATAAATAAAACAAAAAAATAAGGAAGAATCAAAGCAACAACATGTCCGTGGTGGTATGCACTGGCAATGAGTAATGTCCAACTTACAGTTGTAGGCAACAATGCAATAAATCCACGTGTACAACTTATGTAACTACAGTTCAGAGCTTACTCAAAATCGATTTAAATCGATTTTTGGGACTTTCTGATACATTTGTCGCATATGATTTTTTTAAAAATCGATTCAAATCGATTTTGAATACATTCTAACACAGTCTGACATGCATAGTAAATTGACTTAAATCGATTTGAGCAAAGTGATTTAAGTCGATTTTAATGCTTTGTATATCTAGTTGAAATTTTTAACACTGAAATTGGTTTAAATCGATTTCTATAATATAAAAAATAGGAAATTTATGTAATTCTTTTCAGTTAAGGAGATATATATATATATATATATATATATATATATATATATATAATATACCATTTTATTCATTTTATATATGTAAAAAACTCTGCAAAACAAGTAACCAAAATTTCTTTAAAACAATAAAACAAAATAACAGCTCAAATAATTATAACAAGGTGGTTATTTTATATTTGAGAGGAAAAAAAATGGGAACTGGAGTGGAGGGAATGTTATTGATGAGATAGATGAAGAGTTGTGTTATTTTTGTTGGAGGATATAATTGGTATCAGAAATTAGTTAGAATTAATTTAGTTTGGTAGATATTGATTATTAGTAATTTGTTATACTCTTTAGTTTATATAAAAATGTATTTTATTGTATAACTTCACATTTTCATCATTAGTAAAAATCTCTATTCAATTTTCTATATTCATTGTGATCAGAGAAAAGAGAATACTAATTGACAGAATTGAATAAATTTTTTTACTAATGATAAAAATATAAAGCAATATAATAGAGTATATTTTTAAATAGACTAAGGAGCTTAATAAATTACTGATAATTAACATCTAACTAACAATATAACTCTAAATAATTTTTTATATAAAGTATATCCTCCACCAACAATTTATATTTATTATGAATAATACATGTGATTACTCACATTACATTTACTATTTGATAATATGTATATTATATATCTTATTTAATAATAGATAATTATGAGTTGATATTTCTTCTCACACGCTATAAGCACGTACAGTATATTTGAGAGAAGGGAATGGGATTTGGCAATGCAAGTATAGAAAAATAAAAAGGGATCTTGGTTGCAGGTAAAGTATTTGACAGGTCACGTGGTTGGATTGTCTCTATCTTTGTTTGCTTTTGGCTTGAAAATATACTTTTTCAGAATTTTTGAAAAACATGCAAATATGTGAGTGAAACAAATCACATTCCTGCAATCTGCAGCAGATGAGATTATATGGCCCACCATGCCTAACTACGCCGGGGGGCCTCATATTTTGTTTATGTCTTCTGATAATAATAAAAAAAAAATAAAACATGCATATCGTAATATAGAAACTGTTTCGGTCAATTTGAGTCTTAACTATAATAAAATCAGTTTAAATCTTTCATTGATATAGTTATATGAAAGCAACATGACAGCATAGTTTATCACAATAATTATCAATTTTTAAATTTGTTATAGAAAATCAAGCTAGTGAACAGAAAAGAACCGTCAACATACTTATTGAACTTGGTATTCCAACTCCCTGTTTCTTGGTATCATTTTCACTCTTGTTAGAATATTTCTTTTGTTTAATTGGTTAATTTTCCTAATAGGACTTTGTAACTAATTTTTGAGTTCACTTAGTTATGTAAAGTCTGTACTTAGTTTTTAGTTATTCCCTTATTACTTCATGTTTATAAATCCCTTTGTACATTTTACAGCATGTTTGCAAACTCTTCGAAATTAATAGTGAGGGTTATTCCCTTATTACTTCATGTTTATAAATCCCTTTGCACATTTTACAGCATGTTTGTAAACTCTTCGAAATTAATAGTGAGGGTCTGGAATCGATTTTACCTACTTTTTGTCTTGTTTAGATTTTAGTTGGAATCCAATAGAAGTGAAAAATAGTTACTTATAGGATTTTTTTTTTTGTTAAAATTTTTAAATCAAACTACTAAACATAAATTACTTTATCTCAAAATCAATTCTAATAAAATTAATTTGTGAAAAATCAATCATATTCAGAATTAATTCTCCAAACGTAGAATTAAATACACACTCATTATACAATTAATGAGTGTGTATTTAGTTCTACGATTGTATAATTGGTTATGGATAGAATTGATTCTTCTAATATCGATTTTGAGGTAAAATTATATATATTTGATAGTTTGATATAAAAAGTGATGTTGATAAAGTTTACAAAAGTAAAAATCAAAAAGAAATAATTTTGTGCTTATATTAGAAATCTTACCCACTGAAAAATCAAACAAGTTAAAACAATGGACAAAATCGACTTTGCATCTCCAAAATCGATTAAGTCTCCTATTGACTTTTGTGAATCAGTTTTGTTCATCAGTTTCATCTTAATATTTACTTAAGGGTGCACCTATTTATGATATACAAAATTAGGAAAGTATTCGCTGCTGCAGCATTTGCAAGTTTTCTCATGAGCCTCTGCATTTTATTTAAGTCTCTAATCTCTATCTATCCATGTGATACATGTTACAGATTGTTGGCTCATAATAATAAGGGTAAATATCAAAGATTATTCTTGAAGTTTGCTTAAATGGCACTCCATCGTATTTTTCTCAAAATTTGACAATTCACATCATTCTCTAATAAAATAAATAAATAAAGAATAAATTAATAAAAAATAAAATTAAAAACTAGCAAGAGAACAAGTTTTATAAATGTAACTTTAACTTGATATGTCTTAGATTAAACTATTTTATCAAATTCTAAATTTCATTTTCTCAGGTCTATATTTGACTAAAAACAAAATTAAATTTGTTGAATTGCTACATAAGAATGTTATTTGAGTCTTGTAATTCAAAAATAGTGAAAAATATATAATAAGTTAATCCATCTTCAGTATTTTTGAAAGATTTACAGGACAAATTATTCCCTAATTATTTGTAAAATTGTACAAATTTGCCTCTAATAAAAATATAAATAGAATAAATATATCTATTAAAATACCAAAGAATAATTAATCTGTCCTATATTTTTAATTATGAGGAATAACAAATGTAGTTTTTTAAGAGACTAATTTATTTGCGTTATTTTTATTAAGGGTCAATTTAGTAGTATTTGTTTTTTCTAACATACATGCGTTGTTCTCATGCAGCAACTCAACTAAAAGGATTATTTTATTTTATTTTAAGTTAGGTATATATTTGAGGGCATGAAATTTAGGATTTGAATTTTAATATCTAAGAAACTTAGTGGAGTGTCAATTTTGGAAAAGAATGGGATGGAGTTTTATTTAAGCAAACCTCAAGTGTAGTATTTGTTGCTTATCCTAATAATAATATTAGGAAAAATTACATCGACCTCCTCTTAGTTTTGATAAAATTCATCCGGACTCTTCTCTAATTGTTTGAATGATATTGAGTTTCCTTAGATGTATTATTTATTGTGTAATAGAGGTGGACAATGTAATAATTTTATAAATTTGGAGTAGGTTATGATTTTAGAAATTTAAAGATCTCTTCAATAAATCTTATAAATAGAGATAAGATTAATGAAATTTCTCGTTAATAATATAAATTGCCCTATGCTCATTTTCTTTTATCTACTGAAAAATGTTATGAAACTGCATTGGTCCTTTCCTTGCGTTTTCCGATTTCATATGGCAGTAGGTAGTACCCAGTACATACATTGTGATGGTGAAGCAATGGAGTTCAATTATTTTTCTGCTCATCAATTTTAAAATTTTCTCATTTATTTTTGGTAACCTAAAAAACAAGCAACACGATGTTAATATTAACATTTGCTTAAATAAAGTAAGTTGTTGAGGTAAAAAAAAAAAAAGACAGAAAAATATGTTTTTGGAAGGAAGAAAGTAAAAGGGCTAAAATACACCGGGTGGAGGTGCATAGTCATAACAGCTAAAATAGATAGAGTGGTGGTTGTTCATTCAGTTCTTTATCGGACAGTGTGAGACTAGAATCTCCTACATGGGCCTGCATTTGCCTAATACTTTGCTTTTGCTTGTTTTTCACTCTTAAACTATGCGGTTGATAGATGAAAACTTGTCTCTTGTCTTTATTTCCCAACCAAGGCCACTTTTTATGTGATTCGAGCTAGATTGGAACCACATGGTACCTGTAATTTTTCAGTCGAAAAAGAATTGATAAAATGTCAATTTTATTCCTACTCTATTTTTTGCCCCTTCCCTTCCAATCCTCACCCCTACCACCTCTCCCACGGCCAACCTCCTCCCTATTACAATGTCACCATGCTTCCCCCCGCTTTCCCAATAAAAAAAAATGTTGAAATTATGACTTGATTTTAACTCAACAATTGTGACTACAACCACCTTCAAATATGGTGCCCAACAACCTTCAAACATGGTGGCTAACAACTCTTAAACAAGGTGGTTACCAAACTTTATAAATAGAGCTTAGTTCATCAAGCTTCAAACATAACAAGAATCCATTCCTCTCCTCCTCCTTTCTAAGCATTTAGAGAGTCATTTGTTTACTTTATTTTCTCTCTATATTGTGAGTTGAGAGTGTTACCTTTGTGTATGTTAACTTGGCCTTTTGGGGTGGCACTTGGGGTCTACTTCCTTGCTCGGGCATTGAGTCACCGGTGTGGGGGGTGCTTGCAAAAAGCACTCCAATGCCCAAGTTAGATTGGGTAAGTTACTGTTTATGGTGGAAAGGAGAACATACCTTTTGCAGCTTTCCTTACAAATATTTATACCCATAATCCTTTCCCAAAATTAATGTTTCTAAGGCTGAGGTGTACCGTACGGGCTGGATGATCTGTACAGTGTGGAGGGGATGCCAATCGTCTTTATGAGCTGTACAGTACAGAGGGGATCTCAATCGACATTGGGGGGGGGGTTCTTCTAGAAGGCACAAGGCCCGTTCTTGCCACATGCTCCCTTCATGGCCAACCCGATATTTAGACTGCCTCCGTAGTGGGCGTTCTTCATTCTAATAGGGGTTTTTACTAGCCTAATTCGTCATTATCTTGGCTTCTGACTGTCCAATTCCGATGTTCGAGGTCATATTCGTAATAGTTCCGTCATTATCTTTCTTTTGCTAGCCGGAACCTCCTACACGTGGGGATTTATTGGTGTTATATGAGGTTCAGCGGACGTGGGTGTAATGGGTTTCGAAGTATGTGCTCTAATATGGGTTTGAAGTTAATTCGGTTCGAACTCGATGTCGTCCGAAGAGTTACTGTGTATGTTCTGAGGTTCCTTCGCATTTATTCACTTTCAGATTTGTGGCAACCAAACGTCGGGCTGTTTGGTATTTTGTGGATAAAAATAGGCCATGTATGCTTTTCGATGGTTACCGAGGCATCATGGGGCTTACGGTTTCTTTGAACCTTAAATACCCCTTTTAGGATCCTTCTTTTCACTTTTTTCTTCCCCCAGTTCTCAAATCCCTTTCTCTTTTGCTCTTCGTTGCTGCTTCTACAACTTTAACTGATTCTGCCGCGCGCCACCACCATTCCTTCAATCCTTTAACCGGTAAGTTCTTCTTTTATCTCTTCTTTTAGCTTTTAATGCCTTGTTAGTGATCACTTTTCTCTGTGCTTTTGCTTTCTTGTTCCTACTTTTCTGTTTTTATTGTTTATTTTGGGTTTCCTGGGACGACGCAAGGGTGGTTTTGGGCCTTTTTCTTAATCCTTCCAGGGCAGCGCCGCCCTACCTTGTAGTAAGGGACCACCTTTAGTTTTCATTTTTCCTCTTGAATGTCAAAATTTTGCGCTCAAATTTTAGGCGTTTTCCGTGGTGGTTCCCTTGTACGATTTCCAGTGGAAGATAAGATCGTGACTTCGGCCTCCCTGGACAGCGACCTTGTGGCCTATTTTTCCTCTGAGGTGGTCAGGATTCGGAGTATTATGAACAATAGGATGTTGGAGATATATGGGGAGTCTCCAATATTTCCTGATACCGAGCTTATGGGTTGTCACGAGATTGTACTCCCGGGGAGGGAGGAAAGAGTCTGTGGGAAACTCAAGGAAGAAAAGGGGGACTTCTTGTAGACGTATGACACAGTGATGTCCTGCTTGAAGGTCTCCTTTCCCTTCTCAGAGTTCGAGATGCCCATATTCAATAGAATGAATGTGGCACCTTCTCAGCTACATCTGAATTCTGGGGCCATACTCTGAGGTTTCGAGACGGTCTGCGGATTTCTGGGAATTCTGTTGTTCCAATGGGTCTTTTTCTCCCTCTTCATGCTCATGACTTACCAGGGGAAAGACAAGAAGCCAACTATGGTGTCTCTCCAAGCTGTAGTTAATAAAAAGTGCTTTGAGATGTATGAGGAATCTTATCACAACTTTAAACTTCAATGTTTTAAAGTGAAAGCCAAGCTAGGTTTTTCTCCCTTTTTCTTTTCCTCTGAGGGGGCTCCATTGTTTCCCCTCAACTGGCAGACCTTTTATACCTACCCCACTTATCGTGGTCGGAATCTTACTCTTGGGGAAGTTGCCATTGTGAAGTTTTTATCGACACTTGGGGCAAGAAGCCCGATTTCTTAAATTCAAAGCAAATTATCGACGCTTCTACTAGTGATGCCAAGTCATATATAGGTTTTTCTGATATATTCATCCTTTGTTTTTTTTTTTTAGTTATGTTCTGCACGCAAATATATTTTTGTTAATATGTGTTCTAATTCCTTTTGCAGAGATGTCTTTCAAGAAGAACTTGGCTCTCTTCCGATCTTGAACCAAGTCGGCGTCTTCTCCCATGGAGCCATTGACTGAGAAAGTCACAAGCTCCGACTTTGTGAATCCTGCTTCCTCTAGTATAGTGGACCAAAAGCGCAAGGCGCTTGAGGAGCCTGAGTTTGCTATGTTGGATCCTCTTCTCGAGGTCTCCGATATTTCCGAGCTTGATGCTCCCACTGCTCGTTCTTGGGGAGGGTTCTCTTCTCTGTATTTCCTTGCTCCAAACTTCCGTTTTAAGGAGTTTATGTTTGGCATTTGCAACGTGGCTTTTCGCCATCGTGTTCGTCAGTAAGACCTTTCTGAGTATCTCTCTCGACTTCAAAAAGATTTGGTTAAAGCCGCAAGTTTCCTTCACTACTATAAGGAAACTATAACGGAGGCTCCCGTCCTCTGAAGTCGTGTGGATGTCTTGGAGTCTGAGAAGAAAGGCTTTGAAGAAACTTTGTGAGAGAAAAAGAGAGAATTCGACAAGGAGGTTTCTGACCTTGGTGACAAGGTTAAAAGTTTGGAGGACAAGGTGAAAGCCTTAGAGGAGGAGAAGGGTGCCTTGGCTTCCACCAAGGTGAAGTTGGAGAAGATGTTGGCTGAGTTCGAGGCTGATCGGGCCGTTGTTGTCAAGGCCTGGACTGCTAGCTCTTCTGATATTTTTGCGAATGTGATGGCCCAGGTTCAGGTGCTGGTTGGTCCTGATAAGGATTTGTTCGTGGTGGGGATCTTCCACCATGTTGTTGATGGGCGTATTGAGGATATTCTCGAGGAAGAGGAGTAGTTTGGCCATTTTTTGTAATAGTCCCCTCGGGGCCCCTGATGTACTTTATCGTTTGAATTAATGAAAAATCTTGTACTTATTTTCATTGTTTTTCCTACTTCCTTCTATATTTGCTTTTATTCTTCTTGTTTGCTTCCTCCCTTTTTATGCACGCCTTAGTAAGAGTAATTTCTCGTGAGTCTATTTATTATGCCCCTGAGACGGGGTGAAGAATGGTATGCAGTGTTCGGGCAGTCTCAAAATAAGTTAGGATGTATCGAAATGCTGATGTCGTTGGGAGATTGGGATGACCACCCTTTTGAATGGCGTTGGGAAGTGTTTGGGTGCGGCCTCCTACTGACCGAGGCTTGTGCCCCTTTAGTAGATTGATGATGCCGGGAGGAGTTCGAGTGCGGCCTCCTCCTAACTATTAAGCTCAGATGCGGCTTGTAATTTTAGATGTATATAGAAGTGTATATAGAATAAAATCAATGGCACTATAATATGATCGTAATTCCAGATGGTGCAGATACAATAACTTTGTATTAATAAGAAAGGGAACTAGAGGCTGACTCAACCAATCTGGCCCACGGGTTAGGGGCCTCGTTAAAACCTTCCCGGAAAAACCCAATGGGGAAAACCCGGGTAAGGAAAAAGAGTACCTTGACCTCTGCGGTTATTTACATGGTTTCATAAATAATATCTCCTCAAGTTCGCAATGTTCCAGGTTCAGGGGACATTTTTCCCTTCCATCGTGAATAGCTCATGTGCTTCACTCCGTGTTTCGGGGAGCAAATCGAGTTCTTCCCTTCTCCTAGCTGGGTTATGCTCCTCGGAGTATAGAATGGCCCGGAATGTAGGTTTTCTGATCTTGACTGGGATCACTGCTTCTAATCTGTAGACTAGTTGAAACGGAGTCTTACCTGCAGTGGAGTGGGGGGTTGTTCGTAGAACCCAAACTATGTTGTCGAGTTTGTTGGCCCACATTCCCTTTGCTTGTTCTAATATTCTTTTTAGCCCTCGCAAAATAACCTTGTTGGCGGCTTCTACTTGTCCGTTGGTCTGAGGATGCTCTATCGAGTGTAATGATGGGTTATTCTGAAGTTCTCCAATAATTGCTTAAATTTTTTATCGGTGAATTGGGTGCCGTTGTCAGATATTATTTTCCTGGGGATTCCAAATCGGGTGAGGATATTCTTCCAGACAAACTTTCGGCATCGTGCTGAAGTTATAGAGGCGAGGGGTTCGGCTTCTATCCATTTTGTGAAGTGGTTGACTCCGAAGATAAGAAACTTTAGCTGTCCCGGTGCTGTAAGGAAAGGTCGGAGGAGGTCAAGCCCCCATTGGTCGAAGGGCCATGGAGCTGTGACTATTGTCATCCTTTCAGCTGGAGCAACGTGGAACTTTGCATACTTCTAGCACTTGTCACATTTCTTGGCGAGTTCTTTTGTATCCTTCTTCATTGTGGGCCAGTAGTATCCTGCTCTGAGGGCTTTTAGGGCTAGAGTTTACCCGCCCAAGTGTTGGCTGCCTACCCCCTTATGAATTTCTTCTAAGACGTACTGGCTTTGCCTCATATCGAGGCATGTCAGCTTCAGCTAGGAGAAGCTTATCCGATAAAGGACCCCATTTAAATGGGTGAAGTGTGGAGCTTTTCTTTTAATCTTTTTGGCTCTCTTTGGATTTTCTGGCAGTGTTCCATGCTCCAAGAAACATTTGACATCTGAGGTCCAATCTACCTTGTTGTCAATTACTCCTATCATTTCTCCATCTGTGATCGTAGGTGTGCTCAGTGTTGCAGTGATCAAGCTCTGATTACTGCCCCCAAGCTTAGTACTTGCAAGTTTGGATCGGACATTTGCTCGGGAGTTGCTTTCTCGGGGTATGTGTTGTACCCTTACATCTTTGATTTCCATTATCCATTCTTTCGCGAGTTCCAAATACTGCTTAAGACCTTGCTCTTTTGCCATGTATTCCCTCAATATGTGGGACTATACAACCTGGGAGTCTATGAGGACCTCAAGTGTTGTGATATTTAGTTCCTTTGCGAAATTTAGTCTAACGATCAGGGCTTCATATTCCACCTGGTTGCTAGAAGTTGGGAATTCAGAGATAATGGACATCTCTACCATGGTCTCCTTATCCTTTTCTAGTATGACTCCAGCTCCACTTCCCTTCTGATTAAAGGATCCGTCTACATTTAGACTTCATCCGTTGTTAACTAGCCCTTCCTTGCCATCAGTCCACTCTTAGACGAAATCAGCCAATAGCTGAGCTTTTACAGCAGTTCGGGCCTCGTATCTGATGTCAAACTCGGATAGCTCTATGGACCAAAATATCATTCTTCCTACCAAGTCTGGTTTCTGCATGATTTTTCATATTGGCATGTTGGTTCTGACTTGAATGACGTGGGCTTGAAAGTACTGTCATAGTCTTCTGGCAGTGAGACCTAATGCAAATGCAGCTTTTTCTAATTTTTTATAACGGAGTTCGGAATCATGGAGCGCCTTGCTCGTGAAGTAAACTGGCTTCTGCTCTCCCTTTGTCTCCTGGATTAACACTGCTCTAATGGCTTGGTTGCCCACAGATAGATATATAACCAACTCTTCTCCTTTAATTGGTTTGGTGAGGGTAAGTGGAGAGACAAAGTACCTTTTGAAGTGTTGAAAGTTTTCTTTGCATTACGCGGTCCAGGTGAATCCATTGTCCTTCTTCAATAGTTTGAACAACGGTAGGGATTTCCTTGCCAACTGAGATAAGAATCTTGACAGTGCTGCTAGGTGTCTGGTCAGCCTCAGGACCTCCTTCTTGCTCTTGGGACTTTTCATATCTATTATTGCTTGACATTTGTTTGGATTGGGCTCTATTCCATGGTGTGTCAACATGAACTTGAGGAATTTTCCAGTGCCGACGGCAAAGGCACATTTGGCGAGGTTGAGGCACATCCTGTGATCCCTGAGGCATTTGAACACAACCTTCAGGTCAGCAAGCAGGTGTTCGATGGCAGTTGTCTTGACCAGCATATCATCTATATATATTTCCAAAATCCTTCTAAGTTGTTCATCGAAGACCTTGTTCATGAGTCGTTGATATGTGGACCCCGTATTTTTTAGTCCAAAAGGCATTACCTTGTAGCAGTAGTTTTCTCTAGGAGTAATAAAGGCCATTTTCTCCTCATCCCTTGGATCCATCAGGATCTGGTTGTATCCGGAATAAGCATCCACGAAGGATAAAAATTTGAACCTCGAAGCGGAGTCTACTAACTTGTCTATGCAAGGGAAGGGGTAGGGGTCCTTTGGGCATGCTTTGTTAAGTTTGGTGAAATCCACATACATCCGTAGCTTGTCATTTGCTTTTGGGACC
Organism: Dalbergia cultrata; assembly: GCA_031216105.1. Lineage (NCBI taxonomy): Eukaryota > Viridiplantae > Streptophyta > Magnoliopsida > Fabales > Fabaceae > Dalbergia > Dalbergia cultrata. The sequence continues at coordinate 505,379 of CM062344.1, read as the reverse complement.
ATTATCACGTTCGAGAGCCAGGTTGGGTATCGTACTTCTTGGATGAAGCCGGCTGTTAACAACTCTTTCGTTTGCTTAATTACTTCCTGCTCCATGTTCTGGGCTATTCTTCTCTTTTTTTGGGCAACGGGCTTGGATCCAGGGTACACAGCACGGATAGCTAATGAGTCATAGTTTCTAGCGTTATACCAGGCACGTCCGAAGCAGTCCACGGGAAGATGTCTGAGTTTCTCTTAAGGAATTTTACCAATTCCCCCTTTGTTGCCGAGGGGAGGTCCTTGTTTATCAAGGTACTGTGTTTCAGTTCCATTCCGATTTGGACCTTTTCCAGTTCTCCTGTGGGTTGGGTTTTTGATTCCGTTCTTATGACCTCAGACTTTGAGGTCTACTACGGCCACCTTTCATTCTTCGTCCAGGGTTACCCTTCTTCCGACATCCAGACTGACGTTGTAACATCTCCTTGCTACTTCTTGCCTCCCTTTTATGATAATGATTCAACCCTCATCGTCATGAAACTTCATGACTAGATGAACTATGGAAACAACGACTCCCAATTTATTGATTGTTGGTCGTCCAGGACTGTCTTGGCCAAAGAGGGTTCCCCAATAGTCGCGTGGAGGGTAGCATAGTCGTCTAGCCTTGCTCTCTCTCCTGTAAATCCCATGAGATCTTCTAGGTAAGCCTTCAAATTGGTATCCTTTAGCCTGAGTTCATCGAAGGCGCTTCTGAATAGGATGTCTGCAGAGCTTCCTTGATCAACCAGGACCCTTCTGACTTCACCATTTAACGTCAATATTAATATAACCATGGGGTCATCGTGTTCTGAGGTCAACCCGGGATTATCTTCTTTCGAGAAGGATATCGAGGGCAGACGATGGATTTTGGCATTCTGATCTCTTCTTTCAACTCTCATGACTTCTTTTAGTGCCCTTTTCTGGAAGTTTTTTATATTCCACTGCCAGTGAATCCCTTTACAATGGTGTGGATGGTGCAAGGTGTAGCTTCTCGATGGTCATTGTCCCGAGCCTCAGCTATGCTATCGTGCATTGTTGGACCCCAGGGCCATTTTCCCTGGTCCCGGAGGTTTGGAGATGGCCTCCTCTTTCTCGGGCTTCTCTGGGAGGCTATATACCTTGCTAACTTTTCCGCCCGAATTAATTCTTTAATGGCATCTCGGAGATCCCGAAAATCTTCAATTTGGTAGCCATGGCTTCAATGATACTCGCAGTAAGAAGATTTGTCAGTATGAGAAGTTACCTTGAATGGGGCAGGACGAGGCAAGTTCTCCATTGTGTTGATTTCTCAGAAGATTTGGGCTAACAAGCCTCTGAGCAGGGTGTATTATGGGAAACACCCTCCCTTTGGAGCCCGATTATCTCTTCATGCTCGGTCATCTAGTTTCGGGCTCACTCTTCGCAGGTCATGCTTTTGAGTAAGCTTCAAGGCCTCTTCCAGGTTGATATACTTCTCCGCCCTACTTTGGAGTTCTTTTAGGGTTCTCGATTCCTTTTTGGCCAATGACCGTTGAAAATCTCCAGACCTTAGTCTTATGACGAGGGTTATCAAAGCCGTTTGGGGTGTGAGATCTATAATCTTGAGGGCTTCTTGGCTGAACCAGTCTAGGTAATCCTAGAGGGGTTTAGTGTAGAGCTGTTGGAAGCCAATCAAGCTAGTCACCGACTTTACTTTCGTGCGGCTAGTAGTGAATTGTGCTAGGAAACGGGAACTGAGGTTTGAGAACTTATGAAAGGATCCTGGCTGCAACTAATTAAACCATATGAAGGCGGACTTCTGTGGTGTTAAAGGAAAAACTTTGCACCTGATGGGATCTGCTGTCCCATTGAGGAGCATTCTCAGTCTGAAAATGTCCAAGTGCTCTTGAGGGTTAGTAGTCTCGTCATTTTGCCTGATGTCTGCTGGGGCCCTGAAGCTTGCTGAAACTTGGTATCTCATGATTGCCTTGTCAAAGGGCTTGTCCATGTCGTCGTATATTTCCCAGGGCGGTGAGCTGTCATTTTTAGGTCTTCGACGGTTAAATGCTCAGATTGGAGGGGGTAGAAGCTGCTAGAAATGACATCGGGATCCTCCCACTCCCGTATTGAAATGTAGGGTCTGAGCTATTCGGATCACAGGAATCTTCTTCCTGAATTTTGTGCTCGTGGAGCGTCGAGCGTCTTTCCCGCCGGGGGCCTGTCTAAGTAAACTCCATACATCTCGCGGAGTCATTCCTTGAGCTCATGAATTTTCTCGTCTCGTCTTATGAGCCGCCTCTCTACCTCCTCTATTAGGATGTAATCCTTGTGGCGCCTTTCTTCATGGCACTTCCTTCGCTCTAGCTCATGCTCAAGGTTGGCCACCATCTCTCCCTGCTCATTTAACAGACTCAATATCTCCTGGTAAGCGAGGTTGTTACCTTTAGGGATTCGTATGATCGAGGCTGGTTGGGCCCTGTCGGCGTGGACTTCCATTTCCTAGGGGGCCTTTCCCAGCCTCTGCTCTCTCTCCCCTGTGGTAGAGTCGGAGGTTGAGGCAGTGAGGCCATCTTGGGGCTGAGATAATGGCGGAGCGGCAGGACTTGGCCCAGGAGTGGGGGCTCCTTCCCCATCGCGAGTGGGCTTGCCTGTCGTTTTTGTTATGCCCATAACAATAGCTTGTAGGGGGAATAGGTATGTGAGAATTGAAATGGAGGGTTATGCTTTTCCCATCGCAAATGACCCTTAAGGGAATTATAGGTGGTGGGGAGGGGGATGAGGCTATTTTATAGCTAGGAGGCTGCATGTAATGGTGAGGCTGTATGGTGCCGAGGTCGTGTAAGGTCGTGTATGGTGGTGAGGGCGAGTAAGGTTAGTATGGTGGTGAGTGCCCTACTTCCTTGGCAACGGCGCCAATGTTACCTTCGTGTATGGTAACTTGGCCTTTTGGGGCGGCACTTGGGTTCTACTTCCTTGCTCTGACGTTGAGTCACCGGTGGTGGGGGTATCTGCAAAAAGCAATCCAACACCCAAGTTAGATTAGGTAGGTTACTGTTTATGGTGGAAAGGAGAACATACCTTTTGCCGCTTTCCTTATGAATATTTATACCCATAATCCTTTTCCAAAATTGATGTTTCTAGGGCTGAGGTGTACATTACGGACTAGATAATCTATACAGTATGGAGGGGACGCCAATCATCTCTATGAGCTATACGGTATAGAGGGGATCTCAATCAACATGGGTGGGTTCTTCTAGAAGGCACAGGCTTAGTTCTTGCAGCATTCTCCCTCCGTGGCCATCTCGATATTTAGATTGCCTCCCGAGTGGGCATTCTTCGTTTTGATGGGGGGTTTTTACTAGCCTTGTCCATTGTTATCTTGGCTTCTGGTTATCCAGTTTCGATGTCCGAGGTCATATTCGTAATAGAGAGTATAAACCAGTGAGACAAATACTGTTAGATATTCTAGGTGTATTTGAGATTTGGGTATTGAGTGGAGTGAGTCCAACTTTTGCATCTCTATCATATTTCTATAGTGAAATATTTGGTTGTCACCTTTGCTCGTGGACGTAGGCTTTAACCCGAACCACATAAATTCCTGGTGTTATTTAGCATTACACTTCCGCATATTTATTTTGCGATACTCTATTTATGGCTTTTGGGCCCACCATTTCTCTACAAAAAGAAAAATTGTTATTTTTTCTGTCTTCACTATCTCATTAGATTTCAATCGATGCCAACAAAAAAAATAACCAATGCCTTTAACTTTTGGCTTATGTTGTTTTATCTTAATTCAGTTGCAGAGAAACAAACAATTGAGAAATCACGACGAGAATAGAGGGAAGAGTGCCATTTGGCAAAGAATATATCGAAACACCAGTCATGGCTTCTCTATTAAGTATCTTATGTTACTCTATTATGCTCGTTGCTCTATTCTTTTTTATTATTTGGGTTGTTTTTTATTTTTATTTTATTAAGATTTCATTTATGGCTTGTTTCCTCACTTGAACTTTTTTTTTTTCTTTTGGGTATGCACTTGAACTTTTTTTAATTCTTTAATATTTATGTTTATAGAAGTCTCGAGCTAAGATAAGAAGTAAAGATGATTCAAAGACAAAATCTAAGACCAAATTGGACCAATCAGTTAGTCATAGTTTCGAGGTGTTAAGTGCAGTTAGAAGCTGTTAAGTTTGTTAGAGAAACTAACTTTCCCGCCTTACCTTCTGCAACTTGTAGCAGAAGTTTATGATCTCATAAACATGTATATAAATACATGTACTACTCTCATTAAGCAATTCAGTTGTTATTCAGTTACACATTCCATTTTCTCTCCCTTCTATGTTTTCTCCTGGTTCCTTCTCTTGCTCAAGCATGCACAATATTGCATGCATGGATTTTTTATGTACAAATCTTTTGAATCTTTGGCTGCACATGTTACCCACTTCTTAGACTACACAATAAACATAAGTTTGACTTTCACTCCCCTCCCTGCACCTTTCTTGAGAACAGCCCCCATCATAAAGGATATAAGTGCCTAGCTACTAATGGCAAAATCTACATATCTAAAGATGTATTATTTGATGAAACAAAATTTCCCTTTCACTAACTAAAACCTACCACTCCCCAAACACTATCCTTACCACATGTCTCAGTCCTACTTCCTATTATCAAACCTGCTCCTAACAAACCTGCACTTGTCAACCCACACCCTGACTTCCTATCTAATTCAATTTCATTGAGTCCCTCCTTGTCATCGCCTATACACACTCAACAAACTTCTCCCATTATTCCTCAACCCACACATTCACGTCAACCCTCATTGTCTGAACTCGCAAACTCCCTCAAACCTCAAAACCAAAACCATCATTCTATATAAACCAGATCCAAATCTGTTATCTTCAAGCCAAAACACTCTTCCTTCTCCTTCACAGCAATAACTGAACCAACAACACCAGTTAAAGCCATGGCCTCTCCTTAGTGGCTTACTGCAATGACAGATGAGTATGAAGCACTTCTAAGGAACCAGACCTAGCACTAGTTCCTTTACCCCCTAGCAGACACCCAATTGGTTGCAAATGGGTCTTTATAGTGAAGCAAAATCCTGATGGAGCTATCCACAACTACAAGGCTAGACTAGTAGCCAAAGGTTTTCATCAACAAATTGGATTTGATCACTCAGAAACATTTTCCCAAATAGTGAAGCCAGCCACAATCCGAGTTCTACTTACTTTAGCACTTTCTAACAAGTGGAGCATTAGATAACTTGATGTCAATAATGCCTCCTTAAATGGCATTCTTTAGGAGGAAGTCTACGTATGCCAACCTGAGGGATTCACAAAAGGTAGTCCTAATCTAGTCTGCAAGTTACATAAAGCTCTTTATGGGCTAAAACAGACCCCTTGAGTCGGGTTTGAGAAACTTGGCATAGGATTACATCAACTTAGATTCAACAGTAGCAAGTGTGATTCTTCACTGTTCATTCAGTCCAGAAATGGTCATCACACATATGTGCTTGTTTATGTTGATCATATAATCATCACTAGTTCCTCTAACCAAATTGTCACAACTTTAATTGCCAAGCTAAATGCTCAATTTGCTCTTAAAGACTTAGGTAATTTACACTACTTTATGGGAATAGAAGTTAACACTTTTGAAGATGGCTCACTTCACTTGTCTCAACAAAAGTACATTCAAGATATCTTGGTCAAAAGCAAAATGGACAAAGCTAAAAGTATTGGCACCCCTATGACCTGTAATCTCAAACTCTCAAAATATGGGTTTCATGTCTTGCCGAACCCTTTTCTTTATAGATCAATAGCGGGGGCCTTGCAGTATGCCACAATAACAAGGCCTAAAATTGCATATTGTGTCAATAAAGCTTGTCAATTCATGTCATAACCCCTGGAGACTCACTGGAAGGTAGTAAAGCGAATACTGAGGTTGGAAGTTTACAAGTGGGTCTTCACCTAATTCCAGCCACTCGATCTCTTGGTCTAAGGGGTTTCTCTGATGCTAATTGGGCTGCTGATATTGATGATAGAAGATCCACTTCAGGCTAATGTGTGTTCTTAGGACCAAACTTAGTCTCATGGTGGTCTAAGAAACAACCTATAGTGGCAAGATCAAGTACAGAAGCTAAGTATAGGAGCTTGACAGATACCACGGTTGAAGTAACTTGGTTAGAATCACTGCTCCATGTTCTCCACATACCTACTACAAGATCTGTTATATACTGTGACAATATAAGCACATTTATGCTTGCTCACAATCCATTACTGCACTCAAGAACCAAACGTATGGAGTTAAATTTGTTCTTTTTTAAGGACAAAGTCATTCAAGGACAACTTTTGGTTGCTCACATTCCTTTCTCTGAACAGCCAGTTGACCTACTAACTAAAGCAATCTTAAGCAGCAGGTTTGGATATCTAAGAAGCTTATTAGGAGTTAAGAACATGAGAGATCTGAAGGCAAAGCCCAGCTCGAATTGAGGGGGAATGTTAAGTGTAGTTAGAAGTTGTTAAGTTTGTTAGAGAAACTAACTTTTCCACCTTACCTTCTACAACTTGTAACAAAAGTTTATGATCTCATAAACATGTATATAAATACCTGTACTACTCTCATTCATCATTAAGCAATTTAGTTGTTATTCAGTTACAAATTCCATTTTCTCTCTGTTCTATGTTTTCTCTCGGTTCCTTTTCTTTCTCAAGCATGCACAATATTGCATGCGTGGATTTTTTCACGAGGAAACAAAGGTTGTGGGGCTGGAGTCTAAGTTTGGGAAACACGTATCATTGCTGAAGAGAATGTCATGTCAAGGAAAATTTTTGTCTCTGATGCTATGAAAATGAAAAAAAATCGAAGAGGGGTTCTAAGAAAAGTTCCAGGACAATGAGGGCCGAAGAGTTTTATGACCCGCCAGATGTTGATAAAGCTATCAAAAAGGATCTAGAGTTGGAAAAGAAGCTTAAGGTGAAGGAAGGGAGATTGAGGGGAGTGGATGATGGGCTGAACATATTGCTCGAAGGATGATGGAAGAGGGTTATTTCGTGGAGATTGGTGTAGCACGGTTCTTCGTCGAGGTAGTGAACGGCAGAGGGTTGGTGGAGTGACAAGTGGTTCAGAAAGAAAGATCGGGCAAAAAAGTCGGGCAAAAAAGTGGGAGCCACTATTGTTACTCCTAAATGTCTATTACCACTCCTATTTTAGTGGCTATTATTTTTTTTCCCAAAATGCCCTTCCTTTCACTTTCAATTGAAAAAAATAATTTAACGAAAAAGTCATTAGATGTTACTGCTATAATTTTATGTTATCATTACTTCAATTGATTCTAGTTTAATCATTTATAAATATTTGACATTTATCTTTGTTTTAAATTTAATAAGATCGCTAAATGATTCAATTAATTACAATCCTTTAGATCTAACTATTAATTTTTTTTTTAAGGAAAAAATCTTGACTACTAACTATTTGAAGGACGTAGCAGTGACCACGTTGTTTTTTTAAAATATTAAATAAAAATAAATAACAACAAAGGTCTATTAATAAATTATAATTTCCATCATATGCATATATGTTATTTAATATACAGTGTTTGCATAATTAAATAATTAAAAATTTTAATAAATGCTGGTGACAAATCAAATTTTGCTATAGTTTTTTATTTGTTATTGTTTCTTAAAAATTAAAGACAATGAATTGGTCATTAATCATAAAAGGAGTTTAAGAATTTTTTTTCTTTTACCACACACTATATTCACTAACACTCATGAATTATAAAGGCTAAATTATTAACTTTCTTTTAACTAAAATATATTTTACACATTCCTAAATATTCCTAAATAAATTAACAATCACATATAAAAATTGAACATGTATTGATAAATATCAATGTGATTGTACATAAGGATTGAGTAATTATCATGATTGTTATTCATTTTACTTGTTATTATTATTTTACGGTGTTGTTGGTTACGCAAATAAAAGCATTCTCCAATCCTTTTGAAACAAATTATTACGTAAATATATTGGATATAATTTTATAATTATTATTGAACATATGTACGTACCATCGTATGTGAGATCCACAACGATTTTGGAGAGATTAGAAGTAAGGATTTTAATAATTGAATAAATTGTTTATTAAATTAACAATAATAATTTATATAAAATTATAACTGATCATACAACTAAAGTTAAACTATTAATTATCTTAGGTAATAAAGAAATGCAAGAAGGGTATTTTGGATAATCAAATAAAGGCCACTGTAATAGGAGTGGCAATAAACATTTAGGAGTGACAATAATTACTCCCCAAAAAAGTATATCAACTTTAAAATTATTTTTAATAAATACTAAACTATAAAAGTAAATTTCAATGTTAGTTGAATTTGACCATTAGATTTATTGGTCAACAGCTAAGATTTTGTGACCTTATGGTACCAAACTCATTGGGCACTACATAAGACATCACCCCTAACCAAACACATCATATTAGAAATATTTTTGCATCATACTTAAACTAATATGTAATAATTTTAGCTTAACAGATTTGTGGAGGTAGATTCATCTTAGTTCTTGAAATTATATGTATATTTCATTTTGATTATTAATATTAAGAAACTATCAATTTAATTTTTAAAATTATAAAATATGATTTAAAGTTCTTTTGATTATTCAAATTAGCCTATGCAAATATTGCCATAAACATTCATTTGGATATTTTTTGTAATTTTATATACTAAATGGATAATCTTTTGATTTCATAAATTAAGGAGAAACACTCAGTAAAATTTTAAGGATCAAAATAAATAATTACTCTAAATTTTAATTATGTAATATCATAATATTAACAATAAGATTTTATATGGTTAGTGAACAAATAATATGTCTCCATACTCGTTAATTAAAATTCACACTTACATAAATTAAAATTATCACATGTTATTTATGCATTTAAGCTTCTATGCATAAATAATAAATGTTTTTCAAACAAAAAAATAATTTTTTATTTAGCATTTAAATTTCAATGTATAAATAATAAAGTTGTTTTGTTTAATGATTTGACATATTTTTATTGTAGTTAGTTATCGCCTATATGAATATTGGAATGATGTGTTTGGTTTTATTTTTATTTGTTATTTTACTATTTTTATAAATTTATAAAACTAGAAAAAAAAAATAGGAATAAAAACTAAAAGTGTTTTTAATTGTTACTCAACAAAGAAGTACTAAACCAATTCTTTCATAAAATTTACTCTTTTAAGTTTGAATACATATATTTATTTTAAATATCAAAATCACTTACATATCAACAAATTGGTATGTTAATCCTTCTTAAATTATTATCATAATTATTTTTTGTTAATTCTTTTTCCCAATATTTATTTGCAAGTTATCAAAGAAAAAAAATGGAGATACAATGGTGTAGCTTACTAGGAAAGTTTTATACAATTTTTTATTTCTCTTTTTAGTTCTCCTTTCCCTATTAGCTAGGAAAGGAGATGAATCGGTCGAGGCAAACAACAAATTAAGTAATCGATAAAATTAGAAGCTTCAACAGGGTTAAAACGTGATGCCATCATCATACCTGAATGATTAGAGCCAAGATATTGGGTGCCCCTTCCTCGGTCAATGATCAAAAGTGAACACAGATGATGCAATCTTCAACGAGGAGAAAGCAATGAGACAGTGAAGTTGTCGACCCACAGCATGCTGAGGTAAGGGCAACGTTGTAATGGGTGACTCTAGCTTCAAAATTGGGATTATGTCACTTTATTTTAGAGAGTGATGCTAGGCATTTTTGGTTTCTTAACGTATTTACTGCTGGTAATAGTGATTAAACTCTTTGAGATAAGAGCTCTTTTAAGATGATAAACCTTTTGCCACAAAATATTTTTCATGCACATCATTAGGAATTGAACTCGTAACTATATTTTTAAGGAGTCTAGTTAACTACCAATCATACTAAGTCTCATGGTCTGAGAGTGATGCTAAACTAGTGAGAGACGAATTTGAATCTAACTTAATAAGCCTATCTTATAATAGAATTATAATCCATGAAATTTGTAAAATAGGACTTAGTTTTACTCATTTTAAAACCCAATATGTTCCTAGGAGACGTAATATGGTAATAGATGCATTGGCACGCTTAGCCACATTTGAGAGGTCAAAATTATGACTTGCAGAATTGCCAATTTGTATTCCAAGATATTAATTTCCAGTAAATTTGGACCTTTTCTTAAGAAAAGAAAAAAAGTCAGGTATACCATGGTATAATAATTGGCACCCGAACCCTAATCCACAGTTGAGTTCCCTCCTTTTATGTTTTTTACTCTTTCCACTCTTACACAGCATTCTCCCGTTGAATTAGCACCTCCCGACAACTTTTTTCTTCTAAACTAGACTTGCCTTTATTATTTTAAAAAAATTAAACTGTGGAGTGAAAGCACTTTTAGTATCACACCAAAATAATTTTTTTCCGGATTTATTTTCTCCGTTATTTCCTATTTCTAATATATATACGTGTAGCAGGTTTTAGATGCCCCTTTAAAAGAAGTGGACAGTCTAGTCGCTAGTTAAACCCAACACCTACTCTTATTAGGCATAGCAACTAGTTTTTAGATTTTATTAGAATTATTTTTAAAATAATTGATATTACATGGATTAATTTGAAATAAATTGATTTTGAAATAATTGATTTATGTTTGAAAAAATATTAAAAAAATAAATGTATAAAAATTGATGTGAGATAAAAAAATTATAAGTTAATATTTTTCATTTCTATTAGAATCAATTCTTATAAAAGTGAGACATTTTTGTAAAAAAAAAAAAAAAGCAACTTTACTTTTTCTAGATCCACATTTTTCTAACTCAATTGAAAAAATTTTGCTAACCAAACACGCTTTCACTAGTTCGGATTTTTTATGATAAAAGATTGCAATGAACCTGGGACAGATTAATTTAAATGTAACATAGTCTTACCGATTGAAATGCACAAGAGTATATAAACCCAACTCCAAGGGCATTTTTGTGGCATTGGGAAAGCTGATTGTTCCTCCGTTTGCTAAAAAATAATTCGTCTTATAATTGTTTGGCAATAATCTTTGCTTTATTATTTTTTTTTTATAAACTAATCTTTGCTTTTAAACAAGTGGAATGTGCTCAAGACAAGATATTGGGAATTGAAAATAAAGTGAAAAATGCCTAGATACGACTGTCTAGCTATCTGCCAGCTCCACCAAAAAATGGCCACCTTGTTGGGATTGACACAGCGATGAATGAAGTTGATTACTTGGACTCGCGTTACGCGCAATGTGATGCAAGTCCACATATTTTATCACATTCTGTTATTCTTTACACCGTCTATTCTTTAATATTAGCCGTGTAAAGTTTAACAACAAACACCAAGAAAACACTGAAATGCTTTTGATTTTTTTAAAAGAAAAATTTAAATGATTAAATTATTCTTTTATTCATTTATTTAATTTGTCTTTACTAACTCATGCATTTATAATACTTTACTTGTCAAGCACATAACTCAAACAAATAATTAGGAATAACATTGCTAAAGAGTGACTTTAGGATAATAGTTAAAGTTTCAAGAAAAACAAGTTTATTATTGACAAGTATGATTGTTATGTTTTCAAGGTGTGTGGTCTATAAGAAAAACTTTTAAACTTACCAATTATAAATATTTTAACCATTGCTTTTAGGGAATTGTTTAGACAAACCTAACAATTAATTATCTATTGGAATGGTAAAATGATAATCAATGTGAAATAATTTCTTTTTTTTTTTTCTAAAATGACTAATAAAAAGAAGTGGATGGAGTATTATAAAAATAGTGTACTCGCACCATTTCACTTTTCTGCACATCTTTGTGATAAAGTAATAATTTCATTATTTCATTTTGGGTAAACAACACAAATTATTATTGAGATTTGGCCAAATGTGCCTGCGGAGTTGCTAGCATAAAAATATAAATGCTTGTTCTATCAAAAGCTTAGGTTATATGGTATGTTTGGTGGAATAAAAATAGGAATAAAATTTCACCCTTATTTTTATCCCATAACCAAAGGTATCATAAGGAAAAACTTGTCTCAATCCAAGGTTAGGGATGCTTTCAAATTTATTGAGTGCTTACAGAGGTATTTGTGGAGCACCCACTAACACGAGAAACTTGAAAATCAAATCAAGCCATGACAATACATAAAAGAAAGGTCAATTAGATGAGCTAACCACTACTAAAAAAAAAAATACATTCTAATTTGATCATTTGTTATTTTACTTTCAATTTTACTCTTACATAAATTTACTTTTTTAAAATAAAAGGTCATTAGTATTGACCATTAGATATTTCAACATGCTAAGGGATTTTTTTTAATGGTTAATGTAGCTTTCTTTAATTTGTAAATGCTCTAAATGCCGTGTTCTCACATTGGATTTCTTGCTACCAAGAAAATAACTTTTAAATTATTCTACAAGTATTTATAGTTTAATTCAATTTTCAATTAGGTTTCTATAGTTTAAAAATTTTTAAGTGTGTTTTTTAAAGTATAAGATTTTTCAATTAGATCTCTGCTATTATGAACATCCAAATATTTATGAAATATTTCTTTTTCATGAGAGGGTGAAGAAATAAATGAAAATGAAATATTCATATAATATTCCACTTTCCATTATAGGAGGAATCTAATTGAAAAATTTTATATCATATAAGGACCTACTTACAAATTTTAAAATTATAGAAACCTAATTAAAAAATGAGCATTATTATTTCAATATCCATTTTTTTCTTAGACACTCATCTCACATAAACATTGCCCACTATTCACTTTTGTTTTCCTCTTCCATCTTCTCTCTTCTATGGTTCCAATAGTCATAGATGTCCACATTATTTGGCTGTTAGAATATCTTTTCTCATCAAAAATTTAGTTGAACTATAAAGACTCATAAAATATTGAATCAGAAAATAAATTATAAGAGTTTGATTAATAAATTTCTCAAAGATTTTTTTTTTCATTTTTTGAGACTTGACTTATTATTTTGCTGAATTAGTTGGTCGTTCAAGTTTTTGACTAACAAGCACAGATGTGTATAAAACTATTATTATTCTTCATGTTTTTAATATAATGAGACTCATTAATGTAAAATAAAACCACTTTGGAAAAAAGAATTTGCTAGCTAGTACTTCTTTCATTTTTTAATAAGTGTCCATCTTTACTTATATATACATATTAAGAAAATGAACGAACAAATTTAAAATTAAATAAATTTAAGTATATTTATAGTACTATTCTTATAACATGCTCCAACACTCTATTATATTTAATTTATCCACTAATTTTTTCTCTGTGATAAAAGTATCAGAAGAAAAATAATTAATATTATTTAAAATTTTTAAAAGAGAAGATAATAATAGAAAAATAAAATTTTATAAACACGTTTTAAAAAAGTATAAAAGTAATAAAAGAAAAAAGGAACTCAAGCGTCGTAACTCAATCATTGGATTATCGTGTAGGGTCAACCTTCTTTCCTCTTTTCCACCAGTCGCTTACGATTTCTTTTTTTAGAATTCCCTTACTAGTATTCAAAAACAATAATAGACAAATTATATTTATCATATTGCATGCAGTAATAAACCATTCATGAAAAATGATTCTTCTCTCTAACATAATCCCCTAAATATCTTTCTATTTATCAAATAAAGTAATAATTGTTTATTTTTTACCTCATTTATTAATTAGGCACGTCTTTAAAAGTTGTTATTGGATCAAAATTGAGGTCTAACATAGTTAATAACTAGTCAGTCTCTTTAAATATTTAATCAGGATTCAATTATTGACAGTATATATAAAAATGATCTTGTGACTAATGATTTATTCTTTTAGAGCTCTCATCTTGACTCAAAATGATTAGTCACTAGCATCAATAGTGAATACTTTGAGAAAATAAAAAAAAGAGTTTTATGATCCCATATCATTACTTATTCAGCAGTTCCCTGATATAATTTCCTTTAAAAATTATATTAAAAGAGACTTTTGGCATTTTTTTTTCCAATTAACGTTATGATTCTGACGGGTAGGGTGGATTAGAATACAAGTATCAGGGTGGATTTGTTTATGCGAGCAATTTTTTTTTAAATAATTGAATATAACTGTTTAATAATTAAGCTTAATATAAAAAAACAGAAGTATTAAATTCTTGTAGGAGAAGAAAAAAGAAACATTTCGTCTATGTCTATACCAAACGATTTTTAATATTCTGAATCATTTTTAATTTCGACTGTTCTCCAGATTTCTAACTTGACTTGTACGAGACATAGAAAATATTTCTATATATGAGGAAAAAAAGAACATTAGAAGCAGTATGATGATGCTTAAACCAGTGGAAAACACATCATGAAAAATGCGATTTATTACTTGACCCTTTTCAGATATATGTCACATATAGTTTGTTTCCTGGATGGATCAATGCTTTTTGTTTAGCTTTGTGCTCAACTGCTCATATCCACCTGAGAATACTGAAGGAGCATTAACCTGTTAGTTGAATAATTAATTATTTTAGTGGGGTCCGATTCTCTAATTTCCTCCCATTCAGTCTCCCAAGCTAGTTCAACCCACTCAGCCACCCCATCATATAAGAATTATTAATTTCCATCCAATTAACCACACAAAGCTTAAATTCTCCCAAGGTAGTTCAGAGTCAAATTCTACAAATATGACTTAAAAGGAAAACAACAAAGAAGAAATTGAAAATTTGGGTGCAAAGTTGGGGACTTAACTTTTGTCATTGCGTTAGGCTTCATGATTAGATCAGGGGTCAAAGTCAGACCTTGGCGGTAAAAACGAGAGACATATGCGCCTGCCGTTTTTGCCCATTTGGTCCAGTTGATGCACCAGTTTGATTCCTCTCACTATTAGGCTTTGGCTACAAATGCAATAGTTTTTCTTGGGTCAAACACGCAGTATATTAATGAACAAGTTGCCGTGGCAAGATGATAAGTTTTCATGGGACCCAGCCCAGCCCAACCCATCGTCATCCCAAACCCCTAACTTAACACGAGCAGAATACAACCCAGATCGACATTAGTTCCCATCAGAGACGATCCCAGATTGGGCATTGGTTCCCATCCCATTAAGTATCATCCAAGAATTCAAAGAACATTCGACCGAAAAAAAAAAAAAAACAAGAATTCAAAGATCACATTCTTCCTTTCAATTAGTTCATACTTTTATATTCGATTCTTCCAACCAAACTCATGACTCCGGTATATTGGTAACACACCTTTGATTTGATGGCGATGCTCCCCCGAATTTCAATTACGTGTTTGACCTTCTTCTCATTTCGATTGATCATGGCTTCAATCCCACATATCAAGGGTGTTGGCGGTCCAAATACTGAAAACTTTGTCGTGCAAATTGACATCCACCATTTTATAAACACATAAAAAACAAAAAAGGCAAAATATAAAATATACCTCTTATTCTCTAACTTATTTTTTATTTTTCATCTTGATACTTCAATTAATTTTCCATTCTTTTTTTTTGTAGTCTAACTTATTTTTATTTTTTATTTTGATCCAATAAGTAATTCATTTTTGTTCCCACTTCTTTCCATCTCTGCCAACCCTCATTGGACTAACTAGTCTTTTCTTGGTCCCCTTATTAAATTTTTTATTTTTTGGATTTATTTTATTTTCTATTCTTGTAGTATGATGTAGTGAATTGAAATAAAAGATACTAACAAATTGAACAAGATATTTACCTTTTTAAACTGTGAAATAAAAATAGAAATTAAAATAAACTAAGAATTAAACAAATAAAATAGAATAATAAGAACCCAAATGACATGAACTAAATAAAAGAAAATTAAAAAACATAACTAAGAAAATTCCATTCTAATTTTAATTAATTCTATTTATTTTATTTCATATTTAATTTATTTTTTATTAAAAAAAAATTCAGTCTCCATTGTTTATTTTTATGTCTTAGATTTTCTTAGTTATGGCCTTTTAATTTACTTTTGTACAGTTTACGTCGATTGCGCTTTTGTTATTTCCTTTGTTGGATTAATTTTTAGTTTATTCTTTATTCTTTATTTTATTTTATTTTTGGTTTATTTTACAGTTAAAAGGGTAAATATCATGTTCAGATTTATTTTTTCAGTTTTTTTATTTTAATTAACTGTATCATAGTACAAGAATAGAAAATAAAACAAAATAAAATAAATGCAAAAAGAATAAAAATTGCATAGGGCACCAAAATGACCAAAAAAAAGTTGAGGGATCAAAAAGTATATAAAATTAGTTAGGAGACTAAGAGTTAGAGAACCAAAAAGAATAAAAAATTAGTTACAGATCAAAACGAAAAACAAAAAAAAAGTTAGGGGATAAAAATATATTTTGAAAAAAAATCAGAACTACCCATTTGCGTTGACCCCAAAAAAAAGTATTATTTGAATTCTTGTAAGGCTCTGGCTGGGTACTTTGTCTCCACTTTAACCCATGCTCCCTCTTAACGAAAGACCTTCTTCTTCGGTTATAAAAGAGAAAAAGTACAACCGCAACCATAGACAAGCCCGGGACATGAAATCTTGTTAATTTGTCTCATGTGAGGTCGTCTGGGTCACGATGACTACAATATCAATTGGTCCGTAGGTTTTCGGCTTCTGTGAGAAAACAAACTGGCTTTCACTGGGTCAATTGGCCTTAGCTTTGGGTTCTCCAAGAAGCCCATCAATTACACTGCAAGGTTGATAGTTAATCTACATTAGCACGCAGGCCCAACAAAAACAAAAAGTACATTGGAATGGAATCATTTCTTTTTTTGTTGCAGTTGTAGTGAACTAATCGTCTGTTCCTACCAATAAAACCGTCTAGGTAGCATCTGGTTATTATTCCAAAACAGAACATATGAAGATGTTGAAGACATAAAGTTATTTGGTTGTATAGATAGATATAAAATATAGAAAAATTTTTTATCCTAAGACACAAAATATGAAAAATTTATGTACTTCCAAAATAAAAGGATAGCGGAGACAAAATACAAATATATAAATTTAATATCTTTCTTTCAATAATATACCTATATATATTTAATATTTTCCTTTTTATTCTCACTATCATTGGTCCGATAAGAATAAATAATGTTTTTATCATGTATTTTGTTTTGTCTTATGTTTCTAAATAAGATATGGTAAAAGTCATTATATCTTGTACTTTAATACTAAAGATGATATAGAGACAATATTTTTTATATTTGTATATCTATTGTCTTGAGACAAAACCAAATGTTACCATAGTGAAGTGAACTCATCTACGGCCCTCTGTGATACACTACCAGAGAAGCCAACATTTTGTATCTACCAACAGCTCCAAGATTTGTTCAAATGGCTTTTAGCTTTATTTTGTGACGCTTTGGATACCCGGTTAATGTTTAAGAGAACATGATTGTCCATTAGTTTTAAAACCAAATGGAGCGCTAAGATTAAGACAATTATTATATAAAACAATTATGTAAACTATAGTTTTTAGTGAAAGAGGATGCCTTCATGTTATATGCGCTACAGTACCTATTGGTATAGATATATTATTAATATAAAATGAGTTTAATTTTAATGCACTTATAGTGAAAATATTTCATACTATCATTCAATCATGTATTGTCACATCAACAAAAATAATTAAGTCCCACATCCAATATTTTAAAAAATCCAAATTAGATGACAGTGAAATTTTTTTCACACTATCACTATATAGAAATTACAGTGTAATAATACATAATCAAATGTTTTTGTAAATTTTTTTTACACCACATGAAAATTAAATTCTAATGACATCATTATAGAATTTTTTTTTTTTACTAATTGAAGTTTAAATTTTGATGCAATAACAGTATAAATATTCTTTTACACATTCATCATGTCAAATTCTCCAAATCCACTTCCTTATTCCTAGTTTTATCATGTCCCATTTCGGCATGCTAATCTTCACCTAATTTTGTCTATGCAGCCGTAAATCGAGATCCACTACCACCTTAGGGTGGATCTCCTCATCACGCATCTTATGTTGGTCAGCGAAATCTTTGGGATATTGATTTCCAAATCTACGCCTTTCATTGCGTTTTCAGATAGGTTTCTTCACCAACATCCATAGCCCAAACAAAGGGATACAAATATCTTGTTTGCCTGTATTCTTTACCAAAGTCTTCGCTTGAGGTTTTTCTGTGTGTATCTTGCTGATGTCAGCTCTCTCCTTAGTTTGCACAGCAGTCGCCACATTTGTAAGCAGAGGCACTTCAGCCGCTACTATAAACAGAGGCATAATAGCTGCTACTATAGGCGGAGGCACAACAACCTTCACTAAATCTAGCTTTAGCGTCTTTCCTTCATTCCCCATTAATATACCTTCATTGCAAGCATCAATTCGATGCCCATATCGATCACAGTTGAAGCATACAAGGTGTAACCCCTCGTATTCTAGGTTCAAGTCATATCTCATCACCTGAACTTTCTACACAGATATGTGTGAATTTGTCCCCAAATTGTAGGGTTGTCATTGTCAATCTTCAACATGCTACCGATTTTGGATCCCACCATCCATAGAAACCTGGGTTGATAGAGTTCAAAAGGGAGTTCAGGAATTCTAACCTAAACAACAACCTTTCTCACCTTACTTGCACTAGCCAAAAAGAAAGGTCGCCATCATTGCACAATCAAATAGTGTTCTACTACCATCCAAGGTCCCTCGAATAAAGCATATTTGTAATCTTCTTCGGCTATGAAATATACCAAGAAATAATCACATTCCATGTTGATGATGTTGATAGTTCCCTTTCTAGCCCATTACCGCTTTAACTCATTCTCCATGGTTTTGAAGTTGACCATTTTTCCTAGCACCTCAACAATAAGGGAAGCATGCCACAACTTGCACCATGTGTCATATTCCTCTTTAGATATAGGAATCAATGGGCATGGGTCAAAGTCCACCTCCACATCGTCCTCATTATTCCCTTGGGTATACCACCTATTTTCAATGTTAGAGGAGTCCTCTCCATCCATTGATACCTGCTCCTCATCATTCACCAGGCCTACAGGCTTTAGTAGCATGGTCTTGTAGTAGATTAAGATTCTATTGGGCTCTTCTAACTTTAACGTGCCCTTATTCCTCAGTCACCATTTACTCCATGTGTGTGTCAATCCATTTCCCCTCTTGCTCAACGTCTTTTAGAGGGCTTCCCTCAGTTCACGTTGACTTTCTTAGTGCTTCGTTGAACCAACTCTTCCTCCTATGGCAGGTAGAGATAAGGGGAAGAAAGATGTTGAGCATACTAGTCGTGGTGGTAATGGTAGCATTGCTTCATCCACTGCTTCGGCTTCCACCTCCACACTAGCTGGAGTGCAGACATCCCAACCTAGAGGACAGGAGGAGTGCATCATGATGCCTAACCCTGGATATTTGCCTCCTCTCCCTCCACAATAATGAAGCAAAATCAATCAATTATGGCACAACAATAAAAACTAATATCCCACATTGAATCCCAACACCCCACATGACCCCCACCTTCAAAGTTCCAATTTTTACCATATCCATTTGGATCCAAACATTACTTATGTAAATTTTTCCCTTCAAACGCTTTTCCCCAAATAAAAAGCCCTCAAAATTCATGGCCACAATTAGAAGCCATGATGCCAAAAATGCAAATAGAGCAGCATTGATGATGAATAGAAACATCAAACCATCATGCTAGAAGCGAGTAGCAAGGATCTAACAATCTCGAACTTCATTGACAAAGAACCATGTCAAAAAATCAAACAAGAAAATGAGCAGCGGCTAAGAAGAGATCCATCGAGGTGATGGTGAAGCCCAAGCAAGAAGCAAGAAAAAAAAAACTGAAGAGAAAAATAAGGAGGGATGGTGATGATGGTGCAGGGGTCACCATCATCGGAAGGGTGCGACAGAGGTGGGAGTGAAGGTGGAAAAAGATGAGGGAGAATTTTAGACCCATATTACGCCCACATCCTGCCACATTAAGGGAAGGCATTGACTAGCGGATGTAGGTGAGAATCCACCCATCTTTAATTGCTAACTATGCTCATAAACAAATGCTACTTGCTACGCCATTATCCATTAATATTTCCTTGAATTAAACCCTTTTTGAATTTCGTTGCCAGGAGTGAACAATTTTTGGACTTTCCTATCGTGATACACCTGGACTTGCGGCAGCCATAATTTCCACCATCTATCGCATGGCTTCCTTGTGTAGGTCATCGTAACGTTCTTCAACCACACTTGGATGTTCTTGAAATAGTTTCTTACAAAATGTTGCTCCTAAAAGATTTTTTCATCATTATTGCACCAAGACTCCAGAACCTTTGAAGCATATCTTATCTGTGTATTTGCTTCCTCACATCCAGCCCCTTTTATAATAAAATTAAGGGATTGAAAACAAAAGCAATCTATACCTCATCGTCTCTATGAACAAAAACATATGATAGACATAATGGCGAGAATAGATTATGAACTCAGAAATCAAACTCAAGCAAATAATAGAAAGAACGAAAGCACTCCTTGTTCAAACATGTAATTGTCAATGTTAAAGCCAGGACCACCGGCGGTTGAGCAAGGAAGCTGCTTTCTTTGTCCGGTCCGGGTTAGCCCACAAAACCGGTGGAGATCGAACCGGTCAAGAACCGTTTTGAACCAGCCGGAAACCGGGAAAATCGGGCAAACCAGTCTGGCCGGTCCAACCGGTTTTTTTTTTTTTTACAAAATGAGGTTCAAAATGGAATTTTTTTTTTCCCTAAATCTCATTTTTTTTTCCTAATTCTTTTCCTTTTCTAGTATGAAAATTAATAACTTGAGAGATTTAATCTATATAGATAATGTTTATTTTGATTAATAGATGAATTATGTTATATTCTATGAGTTTTGTTGATACCTAAATTAATTTTTAGTTATTTACGACATATATTTTATTTTATATTTTTACATATTTATATAAATACAGGTTTTATTATATACCGGTTATATTCCGGTTGAACCCCCAGTTGAACCGGTTGAATCTCTGAACCTCTGAACCCTTGCCCTGATCGGTTCAATGTCCGGTCCGGTTTTCAGAACCTTGGTAATTGTAAAAGTCCATTTTGCCTCTCTCTTAACCACTTTCTTCAATCTCTCCTTCTATCACTTATGATCCACAGGTCCTTTATAAGCCACTTGTTTCCAGTTTTTTTAATATTACCCTGGTTAAGTGGTTTGGAAATGAATACAGGACATCTACATTAAATGTATTATTATTCCTCAGGCTTGGACTTCATTCCTTGCTCACTAGTGATGTTGTTGGGATTCTCTTTTACAGAGCACAGTTTCTTATACTCTTTTTTTTTAAGCTTCAATCTCACAAAAAAGTACAATTATTCTTTCACAATAAGAAAACATTTTGTTTATTTAAACCCTTCATGCTTTGCTGCAGAAGGATTGGGTTGTTCGTGTGTGTTGGGTCCCGCGCACAGCAAACACTTGTGCGGATCTCTTGGCCAAGAAGGGGGCTAATAGTGTAGTGGCCCTTTACTTGTGGGAGTGTCCTCCCTTAGACCTGCAGCCTTTGCTGTGTCGTGACATTTTGTAGCTTGCTTCCCTTTCCTTTTTTGTTCTTTGTATCCCCATACCCAAAAAAAGGGAAAATCCAGTCTTGTTAAATAGTTCAAGATGAAAAATAAGATTCAAATAAAATTTAAGATTTAGTTAATAATTATTCAATAGTTGAGTCAACTCTTTTAGGCACTGTGGTGGGGATGGAGATCAATCTGTTGCCACTAGTGGGGGCTTAAACAATGGCAGTGAAGGTGAGAGCATAGCTCAAACAGCACGATGCTCCCTGTGCATATCGGGGGAAACCATAGAGTTTGTGCTTCTCAAGCAAGTCCTCAAAAGGAAATTCACTGCTACTTCTTGTCTTTTATTATTTAAAGTGTTAATGTTCATTTTAGTCCCTCACTCATGAGTTATTTTGGTCTCTAACTTTTAAAATGAATTATATTAGTCCCCCAACCAGCTCTTACTTAATATTCTATCAATTAAATGATGATAGATAACCTTAAGTGATATCTTAACATACTATATGTATCTGAAGTAGAACAAATTTTAAAATTACTCTTTCTTGTGTTTAAAATTATACAAAGTGAGTCATTTAAATATTCATTCTAAATCATAAAATGACTCATTTTGTGCAATTTTAAATATCAAAATAAATTGTTTTAAACTTCATTCTACTTCAGATGACACATGATATAATAAGATATCACTTAACATTACAGATTATCATTTAATTGATAAAACGTTAAACAAAAGTGAAAAATGAGTAATTTGACTTACATTTTATAATATCGGAGATTAATTTACCTTATTATAAGAGTTAGGAACTAAAATGACTCATGAGTGAAATGTCAGGGATTAAAACAAATATTAACTCTTGTTTAAAATTATAATTAAATAAAAAGGTTGCTTGATGGAGTACAAATTCTCCAACTACAGCTATTTATAGGTTAAACTAATTTTAGCCTTTCTAGCCATTAGATGTATAGAAGTTTTACATCAATGGCCATCATTTAGAGGAACATTCAATGTTATGATTCTCAGAGGAACGTTGTAAACGTGACCTCAGAATAAATAAAAGAGGGTCCTGATCCTCCTAACCTGCAAGTGTGATCCTCAACACTAGCCATTCCAATTACTTATAATTGGACTTCTCATTTTGTGAAGGGGAAGATCGGAAGGAATTAGGACGGGTAGCTTTAAAGTTGTTAAAAACGTGAAGCAGTTAAATGGTTTTATTCGTTTTTGGTCAAAACCGGGCTTTAAACTACAGTTGGCTGTTCCTTCCAAGATTGGTGGATTTCCTTCATTTGATTCTTGTGTTTGTTTTCGAAGATAAGTATTTCTTTTATGAAAAAAGTTACTTCTTAAAATTTTTTAAATCATTTGAATAAGAATATGAAAAAATCAAGTTTTTACTTTTTTATTATAAGCTGACTTCTAATAAAATAACTGCTTTTAACAATTAATTATAAATATTGCATTACAAGTGCAGTTTTTTAAAAGTTTATCAACAACACACCTTTTATTACTATTATTTATTTTTGGTTTTGCAATGTCCTATTGTTTTTTAGTCTTTTCTGGCATTCAGAAACCAGAAAAAGAGGAACGCTCAAAACTCTCGGAAACAGTACAACAGTCAAATTAACAAACCAAAATCAATCTTTATTGTGTCAAGACATTGCCATCAGAATTCTACAAAAATGAGACAACATTCCTCCTCCTCCTTTTCTGTTTCTCTCCCTTGATGTCTTGATTTTATAAACATATGCTGTAACTAATATTTGTTTAAGTCTTGGAATGGAAAAGGGAATTAAGAATCAGTGTTGACTTCAGAATTCCCATGAGAAAATTCCATAAAATATGGCATTGACCTGAAATGGATAATCAAGCAGAAGCAGTGATGCACTGTATTGCCTCTTTGCATATACCAGTCATTGTTGCTTCTGGTCCATAAACCTGTAAAGATACCCCAAAAGGATTAAATAATGTTCCTCTAAACAAGCTTTCCTATTAGCATCAATTGATTGTTTAATACCATCAACAGAAGACATCAATTATGTTACCTCAATGGGGATGCCAATTTCCTCTCCAAGTGCTCGCATTTTAGCTAGACCCTTTTGGTAGTTGGGGCCGCCTCTCCTCACATAAATGTGCATCCTTGCTGCTTTTAACTTGGACTCCTGTATTGCAATATGTCATCAATCAATGAACTGTACTACAAACAGATGTTCATGATATAATTGAGTAAAGCTCAATGATCATAGGCTTACCTTCTCCTTGAGTGCCCGAATTATACCACTAAATGTGGCAGCAACATCAGTGAAGTTAGCAATGCCTCCTCCTATCACAAGGGCTCTCTTATGGCCATCAGGGTTTGCAGTTGCACACTGCAAAGAAATCATGAGATCATCATAAAGATACAGAATGCCCATACTATCAGTTGCCCAGTTAGTATGCATTTCATTAGCAATCTTAAGACACTCCAAACAAGGACTTGCTGATCATCTAGGAAACCACAATGAATCTCCAAATTGCTAGGTAGACCAAAACTAAAGCAGAGATAAAGTTTAATTACATCAATGACAACCCTGGCATACTGTAAGACCTCCTCTTCCTTGGGTGCACCGCTATATTCTGCATAGTTTCCAAGCTCAGATGCAAAGCCAAGATCTCCTACCTGTTTTGAGATTATAGTATGCTGTCACTTCATGCCATAGGAAATGGAGATTGGCAATGAATTTGGTTTCAGAAAAAAGAGAAACACACCGTATCAGCATAGATGACACTGGCACCTCCACCAGCTACCATTGTCCAAATTCGGCCCTTTGGGTTCAACACTGTGAATTTTAAAGATGAACTTGTCTGCCAACAGAAAATATGTGGACAAATTAACTATGCATTCATTACTACACTATTTATGACTGCTGAGATTAGTATGAGGAATTTAATTGACCTTGAAGATATGCAGAATTTACATAGTACAGACCCAAAGGGATTATGACTCTGCTATTTTTACTCACCTTTTCATCTAATTCATGAACAAAAGACTCAGTGGCGCTCATAACCCTTCCAAATGGCAATGGAAACTCAATGTTACCCCATCTGCAACAAACACAACCATGTATGTTTCATTTTAAAATATCGACAGCAATATGTCCATCTACTCAACATCATGATTTAGATATACGGTATATTATCCACGAAAATAAAAGCTGGCATTCATTAAAGGGAAAGAACCCACTTCTTGAAGTTCTTGAAAGCAGCGGTGTCATCTAGCTCGCCTCTCATATCCAAAGGATAAGGCTTTCCATCGACCAATGTGAAGGGATTCATCTCTAAGAAAGTGAAATCCAGGTCTAACACAAATGAAACATAAATAAATATATTAATGAAATAAACGAAAATGCTAAAAGTTATATGTAAATGTCAATAAAGTTGATTGCACAAGCTCATCTAGTGGTGTGTTGATAAATATATTTTCTATACCTTGGAATATATTGAAAACAACCTTGAGAAATTCCTCAATTTCTCCCTTGTACTGTCAAAAAAAGAATGGGATACTCAATCACATGGTTCAATTGATTTACACCAAGAATGAAAGTTCTATGTTCATAAAATCACAAATTAGTACTTAAAAATTAACTTACCTCCAAGGGAAGGGTTGCAACAAGTGGGGCAATAACTTCGGATGTGAGGGACACTCCAGTTGGAATATATACAGTCTTAACCTGCAATATGAACAACCCACTTTGTAACTTCTGGGTTATGAGGAAAGATTTTTTTGCATGCAAAACTTAAGAGTATTTATCTATAAGGAAGAACATATGCATTGCAATACCTTATCCCAGTTCTCTTCGATTTCAATCCCTCCGCATTCTGAAAAGCTAATGCTGTTACCGAGTCTCTCGGAGACTATGTTAAGATAAAACTCTTCATTGTGTGGGATAAAGGGTTCAACAATGAAAGTTGTTATGGGTCCTTTGCATCCACCCATCTCAACCTTTATATTAGAGAAAGACAAAACTAAAAACATCAACAATATCAAAGAAATCAAAATACTTAGAACAATAGGAAAAAAATAAGAGTACGGTTTTGAGGCAAGAGGGGCAAAGCACCTCTGTTCCAAGACGCTCTTTCACAAATGAAGCAACTTGTGCCAAATCCAAGTTTAGGGCAACCAAACCACTTTTGCCACGCTTTCCAAACAACATATCAGGTTTCACAACCAATTTAGAGGATGAAAGCCAAGGTTCCTTCTCTTGCAGCTCAGCGAAATCAGTGGATGCTGTAACCTGAGGCACAAACCAGAACAAATTCATTAGCCAACCTTCCTATGCACGCTACACTTACTCACGTCTATGACAATGAAGATCATTGATTTCTGAAAATTGTTTTTTTTTTTTTTTAACTTACAATTTTCATACACAGTACAAAGTAACATAGCTTACATCATCAATTAAATTTTTTCTTTGAAGTGAAAGTAAGAATATCTTGAATGGTTTAACCAATTTTGGTTGATAGAGGTTCACTACTTCACCTATCAACTTAACTTATGCATCATATGCACATTGTAACAGCAAATTTCCAGACTTCTATACACTCACTCATGATAAGAATAGTACTTACTTGTGCAGACTTGATCTGCAAATCGTTGCCAGAGAGACTCTTAAAGTGCTCCTTCAACAACCTCTTGGAATCATACTCTCTGATCTTCTTGCGCGCCATTTCTTCTCAATCTGTTTCATCAACCGAAAAACCCAAAACCAAAAGAGCAAAATAACCGAATTATGAAATAATTCATTATAACAGATCTGATCTACCAAATGTGCAACAGATTCACAAACGGAATTTCATTCCACCCCCGCAGAAAAATGAAACAAACCCATCTCAAATTAGTTTAATGGGACCTCAAAAAAGGGATCAAAATTGAATATTTGAGATTCAGCAGATTGCACTAATCAAATTGAAATAGAGCAGATATAAGATCTGGGAATTACCAGTAGATAATTTGGAAATGATGAATGGGGAAGAGAAGCTGATGCAGGTTTGGTGGGTAGCTAGATCTAACAAAGATGAACGAATGATCAAAGGGGGTCTGATGGCTCTATTTATAGGAGAAAAGTTTAGATTTTTTCTTCTTTTTTATAGACATAGTTTTGGAGGAGGAAAACAAAAATAATTGGAAAAGAAAATGATGGGTGGTTGGTTGGTGAATTAGAGGATAAGGTAAGGGAGTAAGTAAAGCGGGGAAAGTGACGAGGGAATTAGGCACCAAACACATAGACATGTGGTACCAACCTACTACCGCCTACCTGGACCAACCTTTCCTATTTTCGACCAAAACGGTGAGCACTGCTTTAGCCTATACACAGCTTAGTGTAAGGTTTCATGACCCCAAAAAAAAAAAAAAAAAAGCAAAAAACAAAAAATTGATGCCATGTTGATGTTGCCTTAGCGGTCCTACTCTTCTCGAGTAGGATTCTCGAGCACGATTACCTCCGGTAGTAAGAGGATACTTACGGTTTCAAAAATATTTAAAAAATATAAATTATACTCACTTCTCTTTAGATATATAAAAATATATTCTTTAATTATCCAACCTATACTCACATCCTCTCTGCATGTTAAATTTTAAATATCTATATTACATTCACACTCCTCATTAACAGAGTATTGTTAGTAAATTTAACAGAATAATATTTTTTTTATGATATTAACTGTTTCTAATTAATAAAATTACAAAAATAACTTTACTCATGCTCTCTGATAATTGTGAACATTTTTATAATTTTATTAAGTAGGAACATTTAATATAAAAAAATGTCATTCTGTTAAGTTTATTAATGATACTCTATTAGTGAGAGGTATAAGTGTAATATAAAAACTTAAAATTTGACAAGTAAATGGGATTTAAGTGTAGGTTGGACAATTAGAAAGGGTGTAAATTGTATTTCTACAAACCTCAAAAGAAGTGAGTGTAATTTATCCTAAAAAAAGTCACTTTACAATTAGTTATCAATGGTGTAAATCATTTACATCATACATATCATGTCCATAATTTTTTAAATTAATTTTATATAATTTGCTATAATTTCTGTATACATAAAAATCAACATAATATATATATATATATATTATAAAATGAATAAGAATGAGAATTATTGATTATACTCTTATTGATAGTCATTTTTTTTATGAAGTTGGAAAAAAATTATCTTTATACTAAGTAATTATAATTTAACGGTTGTAGAAGTGATGGCTAATCTCCACACTTTGATATAAGAGTTAGTAAGCTCCACATTTTTATTCTGGACAAGAGACTCCTTCCTTCTTTAATGAATTTACTTACTGTGTTGGATAATTTTATAATTTTAGTTTCATCTACATTAATTGTCACTTCATCTTTTTGTCTCACCAATTTATTTCAAAAGTGATTGCATTACACACATTAAAACTAAATTATTTTTTATCTCACCTATATAACTTATATGCTTCTATGCATTTAACCTATAATATTACGATAATACACATTAAAAAAAATATAAAACGCCATTACTGTCTGATTATTTAGTATATATATTCGGATACATTATAATATAAGCTTTTACGTGTGAAATTATAAGATAATTTACTACCCCAAAAAATTATAAGATAATTTAGGATTTTTTTATATATAACTTATACATCTCATCGTAAATTTTTATGCATCTGAAAAAATAAATCAGACATGGCTCATCATACATTTACGATAATGTAGGATATTTCTGGATAAAAAATATATCTTGACTAAATAGTTATTTCTAACAAAAGTTTCATGTGTGTGATACAATCACTTTTGAAATAAATAGGTGAGAAAAAAAATGAAGTGACAATTAATGTGGATGAAATTAAAATTATAAACTTATCCAACACAACAAGTCAATTCATTAAGGAAGGAATTTTTTGTTCAAAACAAAAATATGAAGCTTGCTAATTTCCACATTTTCTAACCTCCATATAAAAATGTGGAGATTAACAAAATTTCGTTTTCGTGCTTTATAGTTTGACATGGAACTGATGACAAAACTTGAAAATAACAAGTGCCGTCCATTTAATATTCCTAATTTGACGTCATTTTCTTAAATTCAACTTGTGCAAAATGAGCTGTGTCATCTGGTTGAATCAAACTAATCTGACTCATTTGGACCAAAAGCTTTGCCCAAAGTCCAATTTGTGATTGTATTTTTCATCTTTTTGAAAAAGTACTGCATATGTCCTGCTTTGAGGTTAGATATTTAAAATGCAGACGCATAAAAACAGCCGCTTGGTTATGAGATTCTAGTGATAAGAGTGGGATATGCCGATATAGTTGAGACATTGAAACATTAATTGTCAAAATGAATCATTTTTCATTTATTTAGGCAATTTTATAGAAGACTTCTATGAAGTCAATATTATTATTATTATTATACATAAGTAATTGTTAGTCCAATTGGTCTGTGTAGTTCATTTTTAAGTAGAGGTTAATGGTTCAAATATTATCGCCATGTTTTTTTAATATTTTGGTAATAGATTATTGTTTTTTTTTATTTGTAAATAGTTAATTGTATTATTGTAGTGCAATTTGTTGGTGTGCTGGTCCCTAGCTCATGATTTTTCAGATATTTTTTCTAATTTTTCTATTTTTGATAATTATTTTAAATTTTCAATAAATAATAAAAAAAAAGACTTAACGTTGTTAATTTATTTATGTGATTTATAATTAATTATCTTGATATAACAATTATCGAAATGTAGAATTTGTTTTTAAAACAATTAGGTGTATTCTATGACTAACATAACAAAAAGTCTAATACTATAATATTGAAGATTAATGTACACATTTAATTAGAAAATTATAAAAAATTAACTATTGCAGTTGACCTTTTATTAGGTCCATCGATCTGGTTTATCGTTTTTTTGGGTGAGTAGACCATTAAACCAAAAAAATTAATTTTGTCAAAATTCCGTCGTTTCAAACATTTGCCAAAATTCAGCAAAGCTAGTGCTAATTTTTTTCGAGATTACTCTTGGGGCACCCATAACATCCCCAATTTTCTCTCATTTTAATTACCTAATTTTTATGAGTTATTAAAATAATTAATTAATAAATTAATCAAGTATTAGTTAATAAATGAACAAAAGCTTACTTAATTAGAAAAAGTCAATAAAACTCAATCTAATTAAATGAATAACAAAAACAAAATTTTAAACATTTAATAAGTTTGCTAATTTTAAGAATTAAATTAAAAAATAAGATTGTAGAATATCAACCCATAACTAACTAATATTTTAATCATAAAAGATTGTACAACATTTTAAAATATTGATATTTTAGTTTTAAGATTTAAATAATAATCTCTCATCAAATCTCTACAAATTATTATCACACTAAAAGATATAATCTCTTTCCAAATCCTTACTATTTAGGCTGCAAACAAGTAAGGAATCCAAAATTTTAATTGATTTATACACACACACACACACACACACACACACACACATAATAGTTATAATAAATTTGTAATACCCTATTTTTAAAATAAAATGGTTAGAAAGTTTGTCAAACCAAAAAAGGTGTCAGTTACCCTTACTCGTCATTTTGAGTTCTGAATCTCACTAAGTGTAGACCCTACACGTCTTTGGAGGGGTATATGATAGAACCACATTCTTGAGACCAAAAGTCCTGGTAATTGTTCTTTAGAGAAAAAGAAGTTAAAAAGTGATTTTTAATAAATTTTATGAAACTTTTGAACACTCCGTTTTTAACCCATAAGTTTATAAAACTGATAGAATTCCCGAGTTTGAACTAAAACCCAAAATTTGGATTTTGATTTGTTGAGATTTTGATTTTTCTGATATTTTATTTGAATCCAAATGGGGGGCATTTCCTAATTTATATTTATGTTTTAAAATTAATAGAGATTAAAATAAATGAGGATATAAATAAGTGAGTACTGAGATAACATAATCTAATACATACTAGTATATGAATTGTAGCTCAAAGTTGGGAGAAAAACCATTCTGGTGAGCATTGCAGTGCTCATAGAACACTAAGGCGGTGCAGGAGACGATTTTTATGCTCTCTGGTGAGCGCTACGATAGTTGAAATTTTTATAAAACCCCCTATTTCGGGTCCAGAACATTACTACCACCAAAAACACATCTCCCAATCCTTCCAAATGCGAAAACTTCACCTCCCAACCCCACCTCCCAACCCCATTTTACCCTCTAAACTCCATTTTCTTTCAATTCTTTGAAGTTTAACTTGGAATCTTCTATCCTCCGTATGTAAAGGTACGTTATTTTGCTAGTTTGCCTCTATTTCCTTTAAGTTTTCCTTGTTCAGAAGGGATTCTCTATACTTCTCAAGGGGAAAGAGCTTTCTACCTTGATAGAGATGGATTCTTGGGCATTTAGAGGTTGACTTAGAATTCTATTGCTTCTATATCAGATACTGCTGTCAATTCTGCTTTCAAGTGTCTTGTTGGTGTTAGTTCATCATTGTTCACCTCTCCAGGTGAGTAAGTTCGCATCTATGTTGCATTAGATGTTAATTCCATGAAAATACAACTTACTATTTGATTTTAGAGATTACTATACAATGATTTGAAGTTATTTTTGGTTTATATGTTTTGAACTATTGATTTTAGAGTATGAAATATGTTTTTGAAAAAAACTTATGGGACCATATTTGATGAACTGATTTCAAGTGTATTTGATGATAATTGTGGTTATGAAAAGCTTGATGGTTTGAATTATGTTTTAGAGGATTAATCAAAAGGTTTTAGAGCTTAAATCTTCATGAGATTCAGAACAGTTGACGGCTATATATTCTGTGGGCTTTTGAAATCACAAGTGTTTGCAAAGGGTGATCCCTTGAGCATGATTTCATGGCCATAGTTATGCTAAGGTCAAACTATTGAAATCAGATAGATTCATAGCTCACAAAGAATTAAAATGGTGTTAAAGGCTCGCATATTTAGAGGGATCGTTAACCCTGAGACCAAGTTGCCTAAGGGCAATCTCATAGATCAGAGCAGAGACTGGAACCTATTTAGGTGTTCAAATTTGGTTCTTTAATAACCATAAATCAGAGCAGAGATATGGTTCACGAGGAACCATTTAAATATTAGTTAGAGATTATTGTTCACAAGGAATTGGGCACCTACAGATTAGAGCAGAGATACTATTATATCATGGCCAATAGACATAGCCATAGATCAGTGTAGAGATACTATTATATCATGGCTAATAGACATAATCACATACCAAAGCAGAGACATGATTATTCTATGATTAATAGACATTATTTTTCTTCTAGGAGCTACGACACTATAAGTTTATATGATTTCTAGCCTAAAAGTAACTTGAGGAAAATATGTTCTTTATGATTTTATAAAATGATGATTGAATATACATATGTAGGTATGTGTGACTATGTATTACCTGTGAGTTTTAATGTAATTATTATGATTTTATGCATTATCCTTTTAGTGTACCATGAAAGGGGATTTCAGGTGAGGTCTCATTCACTGAGTTTTGATTGCAAAACTTAGCCATTTGCTTTTCTCTCCATTACAGATACTATAGTTGCGGTCGATCTTTCTCTATTACCATCTTCCTAGCAGCAGTAGAGTTCAGTTGGTAAGCTTCACCTAAGTGAAGTATTCTCATCTAGTTTAGAGTGCTTTAGTACAGAGCAGGAAGAATCTTGGACCTTAGATTATGTTTTGTATTCTGCATACTATGATATTATATTCAGGTTTTTATGATTGGTGACTTAATTATATTAGTTTCATGGATAATTGTGAGGGCTCATTGAGTAGTCTAGTGTTATCTTGAATCTTGTGCAAAAATGGATTTTTTTTTGCAAATCTTATCCGGTTGAAAGCCTTTTTGCAAATAAAATTAACCAACATAGTTTTTGTCTTTTCATAATTAAATTTAATCAACACACAATCATTTTTTATAAAAATGATGTGGCGTTGAGTTCCTCATTGCCCCAAAGGATACGTCAACATAGCTAATAACAATCAAGCCAAAATTAATTTTGTTACAACGTACCTCGAGGGTGCCATCACAAAATGACAACAAACATTTACTCCTAAAAAAAATAAATTTTAAAAAATGGAGTCGCCATCAATTTTAATTCTGGCTAAAATTGGAAAACTTTTAATTTGATCAAAACTAGTTTTTTGAAAAGATTTTAGTCCGAGAGCCTAATTATGATTAGGGAATGGTGAAAACTTAATTCCACTGCACCCCTAATACATTCGTATAAATATGATTATCTAAGAGCTTATTATGCAAATTAATTTATAACTTAATAATATTTATTTTTCCCAATTTAAAGTCACGGTTATATATAGGAATAAAATAAAATTAAAGAAGTGAAATTAAATTAAAAGAGAACAAAATTTAATGAAAAATTAATTTTGGCTTGATAGTTATTAGTTATGTTGACGTATCCTGTGGTGCAATGAGAAACTAAAAGCCACATTGTTCTTGTAGAAAATAAGTGTGTGTTAACAGGTTTTAATTAAGAAACAAATATAAAATAAAAATGTGGTGGTTGATTTTATTTATGAAAAGAATTTTGATTGATGAATTATTTTTTAAAAAAGGAATTCATTTTTGCACAGGATTCAAGTTAGCACTAGATTATTCAATAAACCCTTACAATTCAACAATACATAAAGGAGGCATCCACCTCTCAATCATGACTATAGACTGTTGCACGGATAAAAATTTTTTTTTTTCATATTTTTTTAAAAAAGAGAAGACCCAAAATTAAAATACTCAAGAGTTTAAAAAAAAAAAAACATGGGCCAAACACAAAAGAAAGATCTAGCCTAGAATATCTAAATTCCCAAAAGCCCAAGAGAGTGACCTAAACAAAATCTAGTAAAACAAAATAAAAAAAAAAGATGGGACTTGACCCAAAAAAGGAAATGAAGAAAATACAATAAAACCAAAACGTAAAAAGAAAAAATGGAACTAACCAAAAATAAAAAATGAAAATAAAATAAAATGAAACCAAACTTGGTTCATTAAGTCAATGTAAAAGAAAAGCAAATAAGAATAGGGACTATGAGAGGGCGGTGGCAGCACAAGGAACGCGAGATGGCTGAGGTGCTATGCAATGGTTCACGGCATTAAAGCAGAGGCACAAATGAGATTGTTGTGGATAGAGGCGGGCTTCACAGCAGTGAGTAGCGGGCTTTATGTGCAGCGAAATTGGTGAGCTACGGGGTAGTTCTTCACGGAGGTTCTTCTTGATCACTGAATAGCGAGCACGGTGCTTTGTGGTGGTGGCTGAATTCAGCAATCATAGAGGGCATGCAAGGTTGATGATGATGATGGTGATGATAGGTCGGATAATGGAAGTTTGATGGCTATTATGTGAGGGTGACGACTGTTGTGTAAGGAAAAATGGGATCTAAGATTATATGAATGGTTTAGGTAGTGATTGGCTATGAAAATGGTGATGATGATTATTCTTTGAGAGTTGTGGTTTGATGAAAATGATATGGGCTGTATTTTTTTTATTTTTAAGAATGTGTTTTGGTTTCTCAGGTGGGAGGCTGTGATGATGATAATGGAGGAGGGTGATAGATGAGAATGGTGAATTAGTGGCTCTTTCTTCTTCTTTTTTTTTTTTTTTTCTGTGAGTGAGTAATTATTATATAGAGAGTTGAGTAGAGAGATTTTGGGAGTTAGTTAGGGTTGAGTCAATTAAGATTTCGATATGATTTTAGTTTGTTGTTAAGTCAGTTAGAAGTTAAATTCAAATTTCAAATGCACACAAAAAGGAAAAGAAAAAGAATAAAATAAAAAAATAAGTAAATTGAAGACAAAAATATGGTGTTCACAAATTTTTTCTTTATTTTCATTTAATTTTAGTTTATTTTATTCCTAATTGTAAATAATTATTTGAAGTTTTGGGAAAAATAAATATTTTTAAGGTCATAAATTAATTTGCATAATGAGCTCTAGGGTAATCATATTTACGAATATATTAGGGGTGCAGTAGGATTAAATTTTCACTATTTCCTAGTTATAATTAAACTCCCGAACTCAAATTTTTTCAAAAGATCAGTTTTGATCAAATCAAATATTGTCCAATTTTACCCAGAATTAAAATTGGTGGCGACTCCATTATTTAAACTAGTTTTCATTTTTACCGCAATGCTTATCGAGGACATTGTGATAACCTTAATCATATCTACTATATAAAGGAAAATTATCACTTACTCTTTTGCAATTCACACCTCTCCATATTTTTATTTTTCAAACAATACTACACACTCTTTACCTCTCCAAACCTTCATCTTGTACATTGTTCTTTACGTCCCTTTCTTCTCAATCCATTAAAAAGCCATTGTTTTGATCTTAGAATGCACTTTCGGTATAAAATCTATCATTATCGCAAGCTCTACCATCATTCAAGCGAAAAATCATCCTAACAAGTTTCCCTCTAAAGGCCGTGGGTTACACTAGCATAAAATGAGGGCGATTTTGCTTCTTCTCACTCCATCAGAGCCTAAGAGTCCTAACCTTCATTGATCTTCATAGCATGTAAGGGTTTATGATTACATTATTTAATTTTCTGCCCATAAATGAATTCAATGAAGTTTTCTATGTTGCAAAAATTTATGTTGGTGACTTTTCTAGTTTGGAATGAGTAGCTTATGGTTTTAGGATGATGTGGCTTGAAATTCTATGCTGGAATAAAAGTAATTGATGTTTTGCTGAGTTATAATTAATTTGGGGTTGAATTATGTTGATTAGGAAGCCTTTAATATCACTTTTCCTAATGGTGTGACTTGCTGAAATTCAGCTTTATGCCCTAGAAATAAACTTGCATGAATTTTTAAATTGACATGTAGATGAGATTTTGAGCTAAACTTTTATAAATGTAGGCAACATGTGGGACTACTCCCAATAATTTTTATGAGAGCAAATACAGTCATTTACTATCCTTAAAAATTGCAAAACTGAAACTATCTCGGTAAGCACTCTACACTTGTTTCAGCAGCTGTAAATTTTCCTATTTTGTTATCCTATCAAACGAAGGAATTTTAAGTTGGAATTTTAATATGGTGTTATTAAAATGTTAAGGTTTTCCTATGAATTTTTGTGGAAAGTTTTGGGATATTTTGCTATGGTCTAAAATTTGATAAAGTTGGTTCTGCACTGTTGAAAAATGTGTTTTGAGCACTGAATTTGTATAATTTTTTAATCCCATCTAAGATCTTGTTTTTAACCCTAATATTCTTTACATGAATCCTAATATGTTAAGGTAAATGCCTATTTTTTTTTCTTATTATACTATTTACTAACCTTTTTAGATTTATTGGAGCGTAATTTTATGGAAAGTTGCTATCTTTGTTGTATCAATGGAGTGCAAGTGGTGTTAGGTGTTGTGTTTTGTGTAACCAAGACTATGAAAGTGTGATTGGCATGAAACAACGATAATTATGGTGATTATGATTGTTTATGATTAAGAAAAATTATGCACGATATGAAATCTATGAAGGGGATATTATGTTACTTATGATATGGATATGGGTATGAACATCTAATTAAATGTTTGGTGCTAGATTGCACGCATAGTAATTAGCCTTATTTGTGTATTGAGACACTACGTGGTTCTAACAGTTTATGGATTGATGTATGATATTATGTAACAGTAATAAAAATATGCATACGTTATAAGTCAAATGATGATATGTATGCTATGTTTGATTTTATGATGAGTACCTATATTGAAAGAAAGTGTTAAGTTATATATATGAAAGATATTGGACATGGTTCCCACTAATAAATTATTAATGTGATATGAAAAGATGTTGGACATTGTCCCTACTGATAAAGTATTTATGTAATATAAAATGTTAAATATGTTGGACTCTATTCCCACTGTTAAAGTATTAATGTGACATAAAATATTAAAGATGTTGGTCTCAGATCCTACTAATTTGAAAGTAATCATTAATAGAAAGAGGTGATCCCCACTATTCTAACACCCTATTTATCCTTACTGTATTTGTCGATGACAACTGGCTTTTGGTATGAGGTCATTACCCCATTGATTAGCTAAACAAGATGAATAAAGAAAGATATGTACAATGAAAAAGATGGATAAGGAAAGATATGAATAAAGAAAGAAATGTATAAAAAATATAAATGTATAAAGAAAAAGACATATAAAGGAAGAGACGTATAAAAAAATGGATGAATAAAGAAAGAGAAAGTAAACGAAAAGACTAAATTACATACTTTATGTTATTGAATGCAACATTATACATATGTCTATGTTCATTTATATTGTCATGCTTACATGAAAAATAGTATTGCATCCATGTTAATAAAGATCATGTTAAAAGATACGTCTACCTCATATAAAGATTTTGAAACTTATTAGAAGATACGTCTACCTCATGTTAAAAGATCATGTTCATTTATATTTAATGTATGTTCATGTCTTTTTTAAAATAAACCGAGATGACTGGAAATGATTTCGATGACACCTTAATGTGCATTTTACTAGGAACTTTTGAGTTCTCACCTAATTTTATTTGCATGTCATCTCCAGGTGAGGAGCAAGTAACTAAGAATCCTTTGGAGGAGCACGTTCAAGGAAAGGAGGATTTTATTTTAGATTATGAGAATAGCTAGGATTTTATTCTAGTTCATGAGACTTATTTAGATGAGTTACATTTAATTATAAGTTTAATTACTTCATTAATTACCGGACCATTGCTAGCTGGAAAATATTTATTGTTTTTATTATTTATTTAGTATCTACGACATACTGTTTGGGTTCATTTATTTATTTATGGTATATATATATATATATATATACTGTTTGGGTTCATTTATTTATTTATGGTATATATATATATATATATATTTTCAGATGAACCAAGGGTATCCACCGCTGGAAGCAAGGACTAATTACCTCGAGGCGTAAAGCTCACATAATATATATTATGGTATATATATTGTTCAGACATTGGATGATTTGCATGTTTTTATGAATGTATTAGTTAGCTTTCACAAAATAAATTTTGTACGTGATTTATCTATGTGCAAGGCTTCTAGTTTGATTTTTAATAAAACAAATTATTACCATTTTTTCTTTATATCTTATTTTATCATAAAAATATATGAAATTGAAACGTAATAGCTAAAAGTTAACCTTAACACGACTCAAGCGTGAAGGGGTTAAAATTTAGGGTTTAGGGCTAAGCATAGTTACACCATTGAATAATTTTCTATAAAATATTTATTTTATCAATCAAATCGTTAGATTACAATTACTTATCAAAAAGATAATTTGTGCCAAAATTCATAAAAAAAAATGAACATAAAAAAGAATGTAATCATATAACTCTCATTCTTGTTCAGTTTAAACATATATATTACTTTGATTTTGTTATACACAAAAATTATAACAAATTAAAAGATATAAGACTAATTTGAAAAATTATAAATATGATATGTATGATGTGGATGATTTATGTAGTGATAACTAAGCGCAAGTTTTTTTTTATTTTAATTTTTCAAAACCATAAGTATCCTCTTACTGAAGGCATTCTTGCTCGAGAAAGGTGGAACCATTAAGGTGGTAGAGTCTTCCCTTTAGAGTCTTAACGTAATTGCATATCCAGCACTAGAGCTATCAATATGGATTGTGGCCCGTGAGCCAAGCCGGCTCAACCTACCAAAATAATGGGCTAGGTTGACAAAAATTAGGCTTATTTAAATCTACGTCAATAACTTGACTCATATATCATGCAAACTAAGTGGGTTCGAGCCGGTTTATGTTCGGTTGGTCGAACTACTTAATTAAAACGAATTCTTCCTACTTCACTTTCTAAAATGGCCTAAGCAGCCACCTTATCCCTTTCTTTGTCCCTTCAACACAAAAACCCTAATCCCTAAAAACTCGAGTCTCAGACTCCTAGCTACCACCTTCTTCTCTATTCTTTTTCTTCCACTTCTGAATCAAGCAACACCTCCAGGCTTGTTACCCCTTCTCTTCTCCACAATATCATCGTTGTCTCCACTTGACATTGCCATCGACGTCACCTCACGTAGCATCGCAATTGCCCACACTCATCATCACCGCCTTTTTTGTAAGAATAGTCACCCCCGGTCTCCTTTGTTTCCTTTTTATCGTGGGTTTGCATATCCTCTATCATAGCGAGTTTGGTGGTACCTTCATTGACTGTGGCCTTGAAATCTTCGTCATCCTAAGCATTCAAGTGCCTTCAATGGTCGTAGCATCAAAGACTCCTTGCCTTGGTCTCTAAGGTTAGATTTTGGGTTAGTATTCTGGGTTCTAGCTTTAATATTTTATTCTCGATAAGATTTATAATTTGGGGAAAATTTAGAGAAAATGTTATATTGATATTGTGTTGAAGCTTTTTTTGTTTTTCAAATTTGTTTTGAGAAAACATGTAACATGTGTTCTATATTTCTAGTGTTGTTGGTGTTTGTTTTGAATTGGATGAATATTTTTAGATTGGTATTATTTTCATTGCTAAAATTTGTTTTGATTAGTAAAAGGAACTCTATTTGCTTTTTGTTTTATCAACAAAATTGTTATATATTGGTAAATAATATTTAAAATCATGAAAAAGCATAAATAATTAATTTTAACATTTTATATTGGTTTATTGGTAAAATAAAACCCTTGTGTATATGTAAGTCATGGTGAGCTTCTAAATAAAGGAATGATGGCATCTTTTAAAGGGAATGACTAACTAAGAAAGGCGATTTATTGTGAGAGTGAGAGAATCAAATTTGGATAGTTGGATCATATATGTCAAAATTGAAACATAAAATCATGTGACATTCTTAAATAATCATGTAATTATTAATTATCATTAATAACTTTTAATCATGACCATCTATGTATGGTTATACGGCCTAAATCTGTTCCATTCTTTTCATAATAAATTACACCTCTCACTAGGGTCATTCCCATCTTTTAAATGCGATGTCATGGACTTTCATGTTAAGAAAAACAAAGAAACTATTGAACTTCTTTAGAAAAATCCAACAAATGTATAATTTGACTATTTGAGTTGCCTTAATTCAGGTACATGACATGGTGAAGGGACTACAAAACTACTATGATTGATTTCAATTTATCTATTTCTCTTTCTTTTTTTCTTAAAAAATTTCTCTTTGTTGATAAAGCAAGCATCTATCTTGCTTATTCATCAAGTATATAACCAACAGGGTGCCTAGGCCAAGTTGATCAATTATGGTTATCCAATTACCCATTTTTTTTCCATCTATTCTTGGGTCTCATCTAACATCTAGCTCGTTGTTGAACAATCATAAATTCTACTCGTATATACTCCAGATTTGTGCAGTCATTTAACATGGACATATATTAAACAACAATGATTATGATAATAAATCATAACATGTGGCCTTGTGGCATGACATATTGGTCTCTGTCAATTATTGTCAATCAGTAAATTCTGAGAGTGAAAGAAGATAGAGAAAAGGGCCCCATTGAATTCGATGACATATTACCGTCCTACGCATGCTTTGAAAATGAACCCTAAATAGAGAGATGAGTTGCCTTTTTCTCATAACATAGACCAAAAGTAATGCTTTGAAAATATACCCTAAATAGAGAGAAAGTGTTGCCATTCATCATATCCTGACCAAAGACAACACTTTTAACAAACTCATTATTAGTGTTGTCATTTCTCTTATATAAGACAATGCATTGAAAACATACCTTATATAAAGAGAAAGCATTGCCTTTTCTTATATCATTAACCAAAGAAAACACTATAATATGGTACTCAAAATAGAGATAAACATTGCCTTTTCTCATCTTGGAGGCCATCATTACAAACGTTGGCAAAACATAGACCAAAGGTAGGCAAACTCTTAATTGGTGTTGCCATTTCTCATATGTAAGGTCACACTTGAAAGGATCAAATTGTCACGATTCGATTTGGGCACGTGACCAGCACGTGAGGAATCTCATTCCTACATAAGCCTCGTAAATCCATGTTAAATAGAATTCACGTCTTACATGCCAATCACCTGTTATCTGAAATCAAGGTATTTATAACTGAAGTCTCATAATCAATACCTAAAGTTTGAAATCGTAGTATTTCCATACTCAATATATATATATATATATATATATATATATATATATATATATATATATATATATATATATATATATATATATATATATATATAACTATTCTTATCTAATTTGTTCAAAAATGACCAAATCCTTTAAATACAAATCATAATAAGATCAAATATGCAATATGCAAAATAATCTCTATATGAGTCAGGACTCCTATCTGTAATGACACTGAAGTACTCTAAACTAAATGAAGAATGCTTCACTCGAGTGAAGCTCATCAACTAAATCTCTATTGCTGCTAGGAATTAGGAGGCTGGGAAGAATCTATAGCAGCTGCTATATCTGTAAATGGAGAAGAAGAAGAAATGTGAGTTTTTAAACA
Organism: Dalbergia cultrata; assembly: GCA_031216105.1. Lineage (NCBI taxonomy): Eukaryota > Viridiplantae > Streptophyta > Magnoliopsida > Fabales > Fabaceae > Dalbergia > Dalbergia cultrata. Next base: position 464,262 of record CM062344.1, on the reverse strand, counting down.
AAAACTCAGTGAGTGAATTTCCACCTGAAACCCCCTTCATAGGACACCAGAGAAACCATGCAATACATCATAATAACATTATTAGTATAAGACTTCAAATCATTTCATATAAATATATGTACATAACCAAATCGTTGTTTGCCTTTAAAATCAACAACAATATCTAACTAGAAAAATAGGAATTTCTATTCTATGGTTCTTCAAGAACCGAGACGTGCTGTTTTATGATCCATTAGGGATCTAATATGGATACCTGAACAGGTTCCATTCTCTGCTCTGCTCTGCTCTGTGAGATTGCCCTCAGGCAACTTGGTACCAAGGTTAACGATCATTTAGCTATTAACTAACTATATGTTTCTCTATAGCTACTCTTTACTATCAAATAGAAACTAAGTCATTTCTTTATATTCCACAATGGCTTCTACCCTAGGCTTCCAAACTTTCTCATATAATAGAATCCAATATACCAATAATCATAAAATCAACATAACAACTTTCAATATTCAAAAATCATAAATCAAATATTCATATTCTCATTTCAGCAGTAATGGTCCCATGGTTTTGGTCAAAGACATGTTCATACTCTTAAATCAATAGTTCAACACATAGCAACCAGTAGAAATCTTAGGTATTTGTGCATAAATCTCTAAAATTATAATATAAGCTATATTTTCATGAAAATAGTTATAATGCCCAACATTGAAGTCACAGATGCGAACTTACTCACCTGTAATGGTAGAATAAATAGGATTGACACCAACAAGACCTTGGTAAGTAGAAATGGTACCACTATATGCCAATAAAGCAATAAAACTCTAAGTCAATCTCAGAATAACTCTATTCTAACTCTTATCAATATGGAAGAACACTATGATAATAGAACAAGGAAGAACTCAAGATCTGACTCCAAGAACAAGGAAGAATATAGGAAATAGAAAGCAAAAATAGTATAATCTCTTACCTTTAAGCCTTGTAAGTGAAAGATTGGTGTTAGATTGATGAAAATGGGTGAGATGCAGGAGATGAGGGTTTTATGTTTTAAGAGGGGTGGGGTTGTGTTTTATGGTCTGGACCCCGAAATGGGGGTTTTTAATGAAATTTTGACTGCTAGGGTGGTGAATGACCGTTGAGGTGGTCCCTTCCCCTGCTGCTGTAACACCTTACTCTTTGTCGACCCCCAAGGCGGTCATATGACCACTGTGGTGGTCTCACAAATGGTTTTCGCACTTATTTACATGTTAATATAAATAAGTACAATAGTCAATAATTCTATCAAAAAACATAAATATAAATAAGAAAATACTCGCAATTTGGATTCAAATAAAATATCAAAAAATTCAAATTTCCAAAAAATCAAAATTCAAAATTTGAGTTTTAATTCAAATCTGGGAATTCTGACCATTTTATAAACTCATGGGCTAAAAATGAAATACTTAAAAGTTTCATAAAATTTATTAAAAATCATCCTTTAACTTATTTTTTTCTTAGGAACAATTACTAGGATTTTTTATTCAAAAAATGTGGTTCTATTATATAGCCCTCCAAGGACGTGTAGGATGTCAGACTTAGTGAAATTCAAGACTCGGATTTATCTAAGGGCACATGTACTACTCGAAACTTTCTTAGGTAACAGTATACCTAGGGTATTACACAAATTATTAAATGTTTTATAGAAATTATAAAGGACTAGAGAAAGCGGTAGTGCCTTCTTGAACAACCCAAACTAGTAGATGACTCCAATCAGAAGCCTTGGCGGCAGCAACATTGCTCTGAGCACAATCATTGTGTTAAATATCCAGGACGACAGGCTTGACGGAGGTTGTCGCTACCTCTTCAAATTAGAATTAAAATAGTAAAATTAAGTTCAAATATTGGATGCATCAAAACTGTAGTTAGGACGCAACTCGATCGTCTCTCAAGGAGCCTGCGTCACTTAGTTGGAAATTGAGGGTTTGAGAATTAAATTGAGATAATTAAAATTAATTGAGAAGGAATATAGAATTAAAGACACTAGTGCAAGGTATGGTTTGGGTCAACACTAGACTCTCTGCTTGGCTCACATCATGAGGCCTTTAGTATTGGTGGCTGTCCTGAAACCAAACTGCTGCCAAATTTGCATCTATATTATCTATCAAAGCACAAGTCGCTGCCAATGTCTTTTCTAAGAGAGCCCCTTCACTAGCAGCATCAATCATGCATACAAGACCTTTACAGAAATTTAGGAAGAAGTTGCTCCAGGATTTGATGGTTGAGGCAACTTGCACAGATGAGCCTGAAACGCTCCCACTATTCATGTAAAGTCTCATCGGTTTGACGGATCTCGGAGATGTCTTTATTGATGGATACCACTAAAAGTGTCTTCATCCCCATCTAGTTATTCACAGTCCCATCTGGCAAGTTGAAAAACCAGCTTTTTGCAACACCTTCTAGGAAGAAGGGGGATATTTTGAGCTTGACATCATCCACCTCCACCCCATTGGGTCTCATGCTAGAGCACATCATGTACAGGTTTTTCAATTACTTGTGTAGGTCCTCTATAGATAGCTCATGGAATTTGGGTAAAGCACAAATCATATACCCTTTAAACTCGAAATCATTTTCAAGCCTGGGGTAAGTAATTACCATGGGCTACTGGGTAAAGTCAGGAGGAGTGAGCTTTCTAAGTGTTCGATTGCGATCTTCTATATTACCTGTGTTTCCTGAAACAACAAATAAAGGATCATATTGTTAAGATTGTTTTGCTTGTTGATGCCTTGCCCACCCGATTCAGTTTAAAGTTTTCCTAGTTTCAGGATCGAGAGGTAGTAAAGTGCCAGTAGACAGGGAATGCCTCATATAAGGCAACAATCAAAAAGAAAAAATAAAAATAAAAATAAAATGAAATTAAAGACACGGAAGAGAATAAAAAATAAAAATGAAAAAGAAAATAAAAATAGTAATTACACAACAAAGTACCAACGCCTTCCCGACAATAGGTCCAAAATTTGACAGAGGTTGTCACTACCTTCTCAAATTAAAATAAAAATATTAAAATTAAGTTCAAATACTGGATGCACCAAAACTATAATTAGGATGTAACTCGGGTCATCTCTCGAGAAGGCTATATCACTTAATTGAAAATTAGGAGTTTGAGGATTACATTGAGATGATTAGAATTAATTGAGAAAGAATTTAAAATTAGAGGTACTTGTGCAAGATATTTCTAGGATTGGAATTAATTATCATATACCAAATATTGAACATATTAGTGGCTATTAGTAATCACTTACTAGCAATTATAATAATCATCAATCAACCTCTAGAATTTGATCAACTAGTAAATGAAATCCTAATTTATTAGAAATTACATTGATTTATTGTACAAATTGCTATAGTCAAACCGCCAATCGAAAAGTTAATTTTAGTGTTCTCGTTCAAATATAAACCAATTGATCAATCAATTTATACCCAAAGGGTTTCCCTAAATTACAATTACTGATTTAGTTATTTCAATAAAAATTGTAACAAATGCAACAATAGTTATAAGAATAGAAACTTAAGAACATTGGGAAAACTAATGCATTTAATGGAAAAAGAGGTCTCAAACATCTTCCCAATCCATATAGAAACCCTTACACTTGTAGGAAAACTACTCCTCCATCTTTGAAGGATTAGAACAATGAATTAAAAAGAGTACCTAAAGATTATAACAATGATCCTTGTGAAAATCACCAAGAACAAATTAAATTCACTAGAGGAAATCCTAGAGAGAGAAGAATAGAGAATAAGTAAAGGTAAAGAGATGGAAAGAGAGAGAGAATCCTAGCTACAAAAATTCAGACTCCAAAACTAGGTTAAAAGTCAGTACAGTTTTCTTAAATACTGCTTTCCAAAATAGCCAAAGTGGGGCCAAAAAACAGAGTTAATAATTTGCATTCGCGTTAGTCACACGAGCATTACAATGCTAAATGAGCATTGTATAGCTCACTAGAAAGCCTGGCTCGAACAATTTTGGTGATGGCTCTACCAAGCGCTACAACACTCATTTAGCACTATGGTGCTCAACATAATGACATTTTTCACTCTTGCTCTCTTTATGCACCCCTTAGCTCCAAGTTCCCTCCAAAGAGTTCCCAACCTGGTTTTGAGATTTTGCACTCAATCCAAGGCTTCTGTGTATAAAACCATACTCAAAGAGACAAGTTAAACACAACAGACTCTAATCCATTAATCATTCCAAAATAAGTACAATAGTCAACAATTCTATCAAAAAAATGCACAATGTGGAAATCAATAACACAATCAAATTTATGCAAAAAGCTAAAGCTTAACAGCAAGATAAGTGGCATAAATGTTCCTTGTCAAGGCTCACCAAGATTGCGGAAGCCAATTGGTTGAAAATTGGTGACCCACTAAAGCAGCAGAACAAGCCCTTCGACCCTGAAATGGTGCGCAAGATATACCAGACAAGACGAAGCTTCTGGTGAAGGAGGGCTACAGCCTACAGGCTCGTTCCTCGACCAAGATGGGATAACTAGTGGACCGATCAAGATATGTTATGTACCACATACTTCCTTTGAGCTTGAGATGGGAGAGCTTGTGGACCGATTAAGATCAATCTGAACATCCCACATATTCCTTTGTCTTCGAGCTTGGGATATGTAGAAGGACTTTTGGATTGGTCAAGAATAAGACTTACATTGGGGTTCTTAAAGACTTACAGTTAGTTTCAATATCAATTTCAACCGATTCTTAAAGACACGTGAACGTTTTTTTATGAGTAAAAGTGCCTTGATTGTTGGTTGTAATAATGGTTATTACGACATTTGATTGTGATGTTCATATTGTTGATGTTCCTGGGCATTCTTGTTGTCTTTGACCAAAACTAGACGAGAACTTGCCTTAAACTGTCGTACTCTCGTACTGTTTCAGAGCAATTCTCCCACTTTGTTGCTAGATTACCATCTTGTGAAGTAACTATTGTCAACAACAAAAAAAGACGAAGTGGCTCATACCAGACAGATGGAAAAAGAAATGTATAGCTTCTTTTATCTCCATTCATTTGATCATTTAGCAACTACATTATTTCATTTTAGTGTCAGCATCAGTGTGTATGCGCGTCCGCATGTGTTTGTGTATGTGGAAATATATGCATATTCGTATATCCATGCTTGTTATTGTGGATTAGTTCGCATGTAGAAATATTTTCAATTTTCTAAGTACTCAAATCTTGTTAGCTTCTCCAATAACGTTATTTATCTTTACGGTTTACATTCTTAATGAACAGATTGGTTTGTTATAATTTGCTCCTCGAGATGTACATATTATATCAATAATAGCCTGATCCTTTTAATGATTTCATTTGTCAGCTCTGTTATAGACAACTTTTTATCCTTTTCCAGTGACAAATTAAGGTCATCAAGAAGTGCAATATCGGCTGCTAGCATTGCAAATGAGTTTACCCTAGGGATACCTGGAGAGCCATTTTCTTTTACCCTTTACAACTGCAGATGCTTCTGGTTTAACTGGGGATACACCTCAATTGAAAGAATTTTCAGAGTATATGTGAAGCCATAGCTGGATATCATCTTTAAACTCAAATTTTTCTGTTGAATTGAATCTGTTATGGCTTGGACTGTCCCTCGCAGTAGGTTCTAATCAGCAGTCACAAGTCGGCAGCGCTTCCTGGATGAGAAAGAGAGAGAGAGAGATAGGTATATTGATTGGATTAGAATCACTCAACTAATTGTATCAGCACTTGGATTTACATAATTGTTCTCATGCATTGCCCCAGTAACGTTTTCCACCCCTTGTCACCGAAGAGTTTAATCCTTTCAAGATTTCCCACTGGAGCGTAGCTGTTAGGCTTTAACCGTCGCAGCATTTCTCCAATACGGAGTTTATTGCGCAGCCATTGCTGCATACTGTTTTCAGTATCTTACGAAGAACTTGTTTTACATTAACGAAGCTATCCATTAGCTATCCATGGCTTTACTACTATTCATCCGTGAAGCATTTAATTCAAATAGCTATGCAGCAGCTACAAATAAGCTTACTGAATACTAAATAGGACAGTGGTGTTTCTTTTTCTTTTTCATACATTTAATTAACTTAGGCTGATTTAATCAACATAGGGCATGGCAGAAGATTTCACTTGAATGGAAGACACCATAAACATGAGCTAACCAAATAGATGGGAGAACTTCTATGAATTCAATCTTAAATACTAAATACAAATATTTATCCCCACAATACCCCCATAGAAAAACCTCTGGATAATTTTTCATTAAGGGAATCTAATTTAGTCTTCAAAGTTCAATATCTTTCCGCCAGGACAAAAGTAGGCCCACTCCAATGATAAATTTGTTGTGGAATGAATTGTCACCGAATAACGCATGTCCCAGGAAACTGTCTTGACAACCACAAGTGCTTTAACCTCACTACTAGAGCAAAGGCACCATAACATGGAATATGGAGCAGACCCACGGCTAAGTACCTGAAAGCTCAACAAAGGGAGATTAATGTAACATCATCTATATCAGTGCACATAATTCGCTTCGACTAATTTCCTATCAAATTGCTGCTTTCATTAACACTTAAACCTAAGCATGCAACATACACGATTATTTGCTCCTTCCTTGATAGTCGTTTAAAGTTTATCACATTTGAAGACCTTGACCAAAATTTCATTATAAAAAAACTTCCAACTTAATAGATCATATAAGAAAATGTTTCTCTGTTGGAAATATTAAGGCAAACGTTCAGCACCCCTAGATAAATAGCAATATTGCAATAGGTTCACATGTGAAAGGGACAAACGGTAAGCATATGCCTCTCAGTTGCAAGTTGATTTTTCTAATTTTATACCTTCTATTCGAGTGATGGTGACAAATAGAATTATAGAACATACCATAAGGGTGCATATGGGGATGACAAGTCGAGGAAAGGATAAGGCCACCTGTAACAATGGTTACAAATAATAAACATCAGCAGAATCTTGTCAATTGAAAAGCAAATATCAAAAGATGGGGATACACGCTTTTACCAAAGTGAAACACAAGCATGGATGATCCACTGATAAATCACAAATATAGCTGTCCACAAAACAAAATATGCAAATCGAAACATCGAGAATCTCTGCATGCGTTAAAAAGAAATAGTTGTAAATTTGAACAAGATAATTAAGAGAAAAATTATACAGAAAAAAGGGGAAGAAAGAAATAACTCACCATGCAATTTAGTGCTGTGTCACCAAGGAGGAAAAGAGCATTGACGGAGTGCATGCAAACAACAAACTGCAAATTGAAAAGTCCAAACATTTTCACACGAAAGAAAAAATATCCTTCGGCAGCTAAAGACCAACTTATTCAAGAGCTAAAATTGAAGAATATCTACATTTATAAACCCCCCAGTAAACTTTCTTCAGTTTCATCGGCTTTTATGGTATCACATAGATTGGTAATTAAGGTATTTCAAACAACAGCCACCCATTAATCACATAGATCCTGAAGCAGTCAATGTTTAGCACATGCAAGAAAGTACAAAAGCTTTGATGCTGTTTACAGTTTCTATGAGTATCATATAAAAGACAGAATTACTGAAAGCAAAATTTTGATTAAAAAAAAATAGCAAAATTGTCCCCTCATATTTTCAGAACATAAGAGCCTGCTGCTTTTGATTCAACGATATGAAACTAGAAAGGAAAGGCTAAAAAGTCTCTGACATTTTAATCCATATATTAAGTCAAAATTTCATGCCACAAGGATAAATGACAGACCATGGACAATATTGAAAATACTTACAAAATCGAGCCTGAAATCTTTGGCTGTCAAAAATGGATAAATAATGAGCCAGAATACACAGTCAGTTAGCACCACAGCACCTGCACAAGTCTATATATTTAAAAGAAAATGAAATACAATCAATAGATCACCTGAGGTCATCCAGTTAATAAAACAATGAAATCAAAGTGTATTACAGTGTCAATTGATAACTGAAAAATGCACAAGAACAAGGATGCATAGGTAGATAACATGTTTAAAACATGACAGTCAGACAGACTGCATCACAGCCTTGTGCAAATTTCTTGCTAAGTAAACGCTCATTTGCAAACCCCAATTAACAAATAATTACCTTCAGATGTGAATTTGTACACTTTGATCTATATGCAATTAATTAACTGGGACTTTTGAAACTCGGTGGCAATTACTGATTAACTTTCTTAGTAAAGATCGCATAATTACAGATCCATTACAAGAAAAACAAGGAGTTTAGCAAAGCTACCTGATCTCTAAAGAAACTATAGCAAAGCACCACAAAGAGGGCATACAGTCTTGTCCCATAATAAGTTTGTGTCAGTGAAACAGCCTAATAAAGTGGTAGGTGTAAACAATATAAATAAAGGATGGCAACCACCTAAAATGCCATAAAAACAAATTTTAGAAATTAGTTTCCTGACCATGATCAGATGTTTTCTAGTGTAGTGATTTAGTTGTTGACAAATTCTCTTTGGCACCTTGGAAAAGCCAATTAAAAATGTTATTTGGCAACCCAGGCTTTCAAGCAGTAGGAAGCCCTCCATCTCAAACAGTCAAACATTTTCAAACTAAACATTTGACAACCATTAAGTTCCCAATAAAACTTTCAATTCATATATCCTTTTGTGATTCAAGCCTGGCATCTTCAGTCATATCTGATTTCTTTCACAAAACCAGTTATAAAAAATAAACCATACACCTGGAAAAATAAATAACAATATATATGCACAAAATAATCTACACAAACAAGATCATTAATCAAATAATTACCTGAAAAATTATTTGAAAAATATAACCCCATACACCAGCCGTATTCAAACTGTGAGGTTCCCGATACCCATCTGAACTCTTGATCAGGTTAGGCACACCTTCAGTCCCATCAGGTGTAGGAGCCACATAAGTCCCTTGTTCTGCTTCTTCATAACCATGGTCAACTGTGTTGTCCCCAAATTTTTGGTGGTAAAAACAACCATAAATGGATAAAGAAGAGCCAAGCTGAAATTGAAATTGAGAGCATCAGTCACTTGGAGAAGATATAAACTAAAAAAATAGAAAAGGACAGTTCACGGACAGGTTCAAGTGTTTTATCTGGGGAGGATGTAAACGTGTAAGTTACCAGATGCTATATGATCTAACTACACCAAACAGCCCTCCCCTTGGGAATAGACAGTGACAGATCCACAAAATTCTGTTAATGGGGGAAAGATAATGTATAAATATGATAAAAGGTGGGATATGTTATATCTTATTATTTTGTCTTATTTATAGTTAGTGTGGGGTAAAACTTAATAAAATAATGGGAGCAACAATATATATACCAACATAATTGTCAAAAAGAATTTGAAATTCTTGTGGAGGCATAAGCCCCCACTGTATAAGATGTGGATCCAGCCCTGGGAATAGATCTTCTCATGTGAAAATTTCACATGACTTGATCATGCGTAATTTTTCACCAAGTAATGTAAACCTTCATTGTCCATCAAGAAGGAGGGGGCTGGACAAGAGCATATAAGAGAATTCAATCAATGCCAAAATTTATGCATGACTAATCATGTAAAATTTTGACATAAGAGGATCCATCCCTCCCCCCTCCCCCCTTCTTTTCTCTCTCTCTCCCCCCATCCTTTCCCCTCCTCCTTTTTCTTGAAACCCCAGAGAATGAAAAAGAAAGAGATCAAAGAAATGCAATTGAGACAGCAATGTGAAGTGTTACCCCAAAGTAAATAGCAACCAAAGTGAAGGTCCACCTGTTCAGAAATAAAAGAACCATCATATTTATAGCCAAAAGAATTTATTGAATAGTAGTACTTTATCATCACAATCAATCATTGACCCTTTTTCCCACTTATCCTTCTTTATCCCATGAGTATTGACAGCCTAATACACGCAATATATCATAATAAGCGCATTCACTTTAAAAACTACTGCTACAAAAGAGGGGTATGATTCAACATTCAAGAGAGAATCGTAAATTTTTTGGTTTTTGGCTAAGTAGGCTGCAATTTTATTGGGAAGACATGGCTGAGGATAGAAGTCTCAAATCCAACCCACTCTTAGAATAGTACAAACTATAAAGAAGATATACTTAAAAATTCCTAATACTAGATATGAAAATGATAAAATAAATTAAGTAATACAACAGCAAAGTCACTAGCTTGCTACTTTAGGTGACAATGAAAAAGAAACAAGTGCAAATTAAACATATGAAGCAATAAAGAATAATTTTCTGATTTTTTCCCCTATTAATAAAGCACGCGTGCAAGTCTAGGAAGCTTTGGGCAGTTTTTGTTAGTTCTGGTAAGCATGTGTTATGTCTATAACAATTTTTTTTTTATCTATCTAGTCATTGAGCAGTTGCATACAAGACTAGAATACACAGGATATGAATAATGTAGCTTACTGTGTGTAGAAGAAAAATATGCCACCTCCATCATTGACCACATTGAGAATGAGCAAAATCAAAAGCACAAGAAAAGAAATTATTCTGTAAGCGAGCAGCCAGGAACGATGAATTCCTTTAATACATGTATTCCATGCTTCATCCTTGTATAGAGACCCAGCTGTTTCTCGCTGCCTTTCTCCCCTCTCATTTCTTGATTTATTGAACCCTTCATACTTCCATATAAAAAATGGTGCTAGAACCATAGCGATTAACAGCCATAGTGCACAGAGGAAGAACCTCCAATTCAACCAATAACTTAGGGTATTAGTATCTTCAGTCATGGTGGGTTGCCAGGTATGGCTGAAGGATCCTGTCAATGTTAAAGAAAGCCACCATTTACTTATACTCACATTGGTGAATATGTGTTCCCAGTATATTTCGTAAAGCTCTATGCACTCTATTATGCCTGGAGAGAGAAATCCCCCCCCCCCCCCCCCCCAAAACCCACAAAAAAAAAAAAAAAAAAACCCCACACACAAAACAAAATGAGTGAAGGGTTGACAAAGTTTAACCGGAAAAGTTAAGGTGAAGAAATTTTTAACAGATACTTTTCTTGTCCATATGTAGAACTAGGAAGTGAAAGAAAGGTATATTAAGAACAATAAGGCAATCCTCCCTCCAATCAGATGAGAACATAAGAATTAATTTTAGTAGCTGAATACATTTGAATGTCAGATAAAGAAGGACTGAATAGATAGCTAGGATTCCACATGAGTTTTTGGAAGGTAACGATAATTTAGTAAAAACCATTCCAAGTTTCTCAACTTGTTGGGGGAAAAGGGGAAACTTCAATGCTCTAAAGACACAACACAGAGATCACCAAAGCCGATCACGAACTGAGATTATCCATTCAGAGAATTTCAAACAAAAAGACACTGAATTACATGATATAACAAAATTAACGCGCAGAATTGTGTCATATCATTACTGTTCTGTATATGACTACAACATTCAAAAAGATAAAAAAAAAGCCAACAGATAACTCCTCCAACAATATACAACAAGTTTGCTCGTCAATCTCGGAAGTAATCAAACCCAGATTCAATACTAGAAATGGGTTTCAGCCCAAATTCCCAAAAGTTCAAAACTTGGTAAAAAAAAAAAAAAAGTAAATTAAAAATGAAGACAAACAAAGATAATTCCACATAGAGATACAAAAGAGAAAGAAAGGGGTAGCAGCACTCACTGTTAACTGGCAAAACCAAGAGGGTATAGGGTCAATATTCAGAGAAGATGCCTTGGTTCTTCCTTTTATCTGAGACTCTGAAAGAGAGAGAGAAGAAAGGACCCAGCTCAAGACGGGTGAACAGTTAAGTCCCCATTTTTTTTTTTTTTTTGATAATACAGTTAAGTCCCCATATATATTTGATTTGGATATAAGTTTTTGCTGATTTTGTTGGTTATAAGTTTTTCTTAATTTTGTTCTTTATTACTGCTGAGTTATTTCTTTATTTAAGTTCTGTTTTCTTATCTTTTTGAGTTAGTTCTGTTTGCTAGTCAAACTCAGAATCTACTATAGCGATGAGAGTCGTTTATATGTTGATCAGCCCAGATAGTGGTTTCGATAGTAAATCTTGAGTGAGGCAGTGAAGCTGTTAGTCAGCTAGGATGGTCCAGTAACATAAAACTTTGATTAGATTAATGACAGCTCTTCTTAGAACTTTAAGTGATTTGAACTTAGAAAGAAATAATGAGATAATAGTAAGAGCAAATAATGAAGAAATTTCATCATCTAATAATAACAACAACACCTCATCAGAATTACAAATAGTAAAAATAGAAGAAATATTACATAATTGGTCTATACCAATAATAAGAAAAAATGAAGTATATAAAAGTCAACACTTTTAGCACAAAGAGATGAAGAAATACATATGTTAGAATATAGTTCTCCAGGAACAAGTAATAATAACATCATAAATATATTAGAAGCTGAAAAATTAAGAGAGCATAAAGAACAAGGATTTAATTTTATACATATAAGATTAATATGAGTTGCAGCAAAACCAAACTTCAAGATAGCAGTAAATATCCCCATATTAATGATATTAAGAGATATAAGATTTAAAAGATTTGAAGATTTATTAATATCCACATCAGAAAGTAATTGTCATGATGGCCCAGTTTTCTTTAATTGTTATCCTAACTTTGTAATGAATATAAATAATGAATATACCTCAGAAGCTATAAAGTTATATGTAAAAACTTCTAGTGATATGATAGATGAAAAATATGATCCTTTTTAGATAATATATAGAATATATTATAAAGTAACTAAGATAGATTATAATTTTAGAGCTTTAAGACAATCTCTAAAAGATGAAACCGTATTGATACAAGCAAATTTAAGAAAAACCATTGTACAAGTTCCTAAGAAACTAAAACATTCAGAAGTGTTAAAGCATGTCCCAGAAAAATGGTTATTAGAAGATGTAATAGAACCCATAAAAGTAGAAAATACACGAGTAAGAGAAATAATTCAAGAAGGAAATAATATAAGGTTAAGAATGAATATGTCAGCATCTGTAAAAATAAGAGAACCACATATACATAAACCTAAAACATCTAAACATTTAGTAGATGGTTCAACAATTAATATAGATATAAGAGGAATTGATAATAGTAGGGCAAGAGTAGCAACTCTAGTATATGAAGATAGTACTCACTATTCCCCAACAGCATCACAAATACTAAATGTACTAACTAGAGAAGAATCTTTTAAAATTGATAAAGAATGGACAAGAGCAGATTTTGAAGCTGAATATAATAAAGAATTAAGAGATAGGTTTGTTGGAGCCTTTAATAAGAAAGAGAAAGAAGAAATAAGATCAATATTCTATCAATATATGGAAGAGAATAAGATTAGTTTATATTTCTTTGATTGGTTAAAAAATATTTATGAAAACATAAAAGTAAAAGAAACGGGCCCCTTAGTAAAAATCACATCTGCTTGGAAAACAGCTTCAAGAAAAGTAGTAGAATTTGAATACCCTCCAAAAGAAAATACAATGGTAAAAGTCTCAAATAATACTGAAGTGGAAATAGCTTGTCATAAAAATACAAGCCTGGAGGGTAGCATAGATAAAAAAAAGACATAAAAAAGGTACATCAACAACTAAATTATTCAAATATAATGTTAGACATCATGAGTAGACAACTCAGAAGAATTAAAAGCCAAACAGAAGGTACTAGTACTAGCATCAGTAAAAACCATGTGATTCCAAAGTTAATAGAAACACCAATATATAAAATAAATAGTAGTTTTGAAAGTTTCAAGCCTAAAACTGTTGAAGCAGATATAGGAGATATTAAAGAAAAAATTAAGAATTTGAATTTAGGAAAAAAAAGTCATAAATACTTTAGAATTAGAAATGAATAAACTAAGCAATAGAGGACATAACTATCCAAGATTAATAAATTATTATACAAGACCTACACCAATTTATTTAAGCTTTGAAGAGAGAACTCAAATGGTACAAAACTCCTTTAATAGTACAAGCTTAGAAGAATGGAATATAGATGGAATGAGTGAACAAGCTATATTAGATCTTACATGTCAAATGGCAATGGTAGCCACAGCCTATAAGTCAAGAAATAAGCCAGAGGCAGATACATTAAAAGCTATAACCCAAGGATTTACAAGACAATTAAGCTTGGTGGGATAATTTCCTAACCCAAAATGATAAAAATGTAATAATTAATAGTGTAAAACAAGAAGGTAAAAATATAGTATTAGATGCAACAACAACTTTAATCTTTTCAATAATTAAGAGCATTATAGGATATCCAAGCATATTTAGAGAAAGAATAAGAATTCAATTAATTAATTTAAAGTGTCTAACCATGTCTGATTATGGATGGTACAGGGATGTGTTTATGTCAAAAATAATGATGAAAGAATATGTGAATTCACCCTTTTGGAAAGAAAGATTTGTAGCAGCCTTACCAAGATTATTCACTGTAAAAGTAACACAAAAATTACAATTTTGGTACCCAAATTCCTTATGAAAACTTAACTTTTGGTCAAATTCATAATACTATAGTAGAAACTGAAATAAAAGTTTGTACTGATATAAAATTACAAGATATGATGAGAAAAGAAAAATTGAATAGTAGAAAAGAGCTAAGAAACTTTTGCCAGTAATTTGGAGTAGAACCTTTAAAAGCACCTAGTAGTCAACATGAGAAACATATGACAAAACAAGCAAAAAATATAAGAGCTCATAATCTTAAAAGATATTATAAGAGACAACATTACCAACCTCCACCAAGTTATCAGAATAAGCCAACCTCTAAGAAGAAATATAAAAGAATAGTTAAAAAAGAAAATGTGTGCTGGAAGTGTGGAAAATCAGGACACTATGCAAAAAATTGTATAGTACAACAAAAAATAAATGAGATAACCAATGAAGAGTTAAAACAAATTTTATTAGCAATATTAATTAATTTCGAACCAAAACCAGAATTTGAGGAAGAAGAGATTAACAGTGAAGAAGAAGAAGCAATAGATAATGAGATATATCAATTAGATAAAAATTTATCAGAAGAATTAGAAATAGAGGGAGAAGAAAATTTTTGTTTAGGACCAGGTCTATGTAATTGTGAAAGTTGTATAGGAAATTAAAAACATTAAATGTCTTAAAAAGAGATCAAATGTCAACTTTAATATCAATAATAGATAAATTAGAAGATTCACCAATAAGAAAAGAATTTCTACAACAATTAAATGAATTAATTATAAAAAAAGAAAACCAGCAAAATGAAATAAGACTAGTAGAAATAAAAGAAGTTTATAATAGGTTTAAAACCCCTAAAGAATCAGTTACAATAAAAGATTTACAAAGTGAAATTAAAATACTAAAGCAAGAAATTTTAGAATTAAAACAACAAAATATTACATTAGAATTCAGATTTTTAAAACTAGAGGGAAAACAAATTATAAAAGTACAAAACCCAAAGCTAATAACTATAAAAGGGTTTGAAGAAGGAGAAAGTTCCATACCTTTTATTAATATATTAAGCTTAATGACCACTCATAAATGGTGGACAAAGATAACCTTAATTGTAAAAGAAGAAAGATTCGAATTAATAGCCTTAGTAGATTCAAGAGCATATATTAATGCAATACAATAAAGGGCAATACCCACTAAATATTATGAAAAGATAACTGAAATAGTTTCAGAAGCAAGCGGAGTAGGATTAAAAATAAATAATAAGCTTTCAAATGCAAAGGTTTGCAAGAATAAGATTTGTTTTACAACTTTATTTGTATTTGTTAAAAACATTATGAACACTATAATATTAGAAAGCCCCTTTATAGTTCTTTTATATCCCTTTTGGACAACAGAAAAAGGAATGGAAACATATATAGTACCGGAAACCCCAATTCTCTTTGAATTTTTAGAACCACCAAGAATAAAAGAATTGAATTTATTACAAGAAGCTTCAATATCAAAAGAAAAAATAAAAGGAACATTAATAAATAAAAAAACATAAGCAACTTAATCTATTAAATAGAGAAATTCATTATAAGAAAATAGAAGAACAAATACAAACCACAAAAATACAAAAAATAATAAAAGATTTTGAAAATAAAATAGAAAAAGAAATTTGTGATAATAATCCGATGGTATTTCATCATAGAAAAATACATAAAGTATCTTTACCATATGAAGAAAGATTTAAAGAAAAAGATATACCAACCAAAGCAAAACCCTTACAAATGAATGCAGAATATTTGAAATATTGTAGAAAAGAAATACAACAATATTTGGAAAAAGGATTAATAAGACCCTCCAAGTCTCCTTGGAGTTGTTTAGGATTTTATGTAATGAAAGCATTCGAGTTAGAATAAGGAGCTCCCAGATTAGTAATTAATTACAAGCCATTAAATAAAGTTTTAAAATGGATTAGGTATCCCTTGCCTAATAAAAGTTATTTAATTAAAAGATTAAATAATGTCAATATATTCTCAAAATTTGATATGAAATTAGGATACTATCAAATATCTGTAAAAGAAGGAAATAGATATAAAACTGTCTTTGTAGTCCCTTTTGGACATTATGAATGGAATGTAATGCCTTAAGAACTTAAGAATGCTCTAAGCAAATTTCAAGAAATTATGAATAATATTTTCTATCCATACATGGAATTTCCATTGTATATTTAGATGATGTGTTAATATTCTCTAAAGGAATTAATCAATACACGCAATATTTAGAGAAGTTTATTGAAATTATAAAAGAGAATGGATTAGTCGTATTAACCTGGAAAATGAAAATATTCTAAATAAAAGTAAGATTTTTAGAATATGGAATTTATCAATGTACAATTACACCAATTAAAAGATCAATAGAATTTACAAAAAAATTTCTAAATGATATAAAAGATAAAAAGCAATTATGTCTTAATTATGTTGCAGACTTTATTCCTAATATAAGAATTATTTGTGCTCCTTTGTACAAGCGTCTTAAGAAAAATCCTCCGCCATGGGATGAAAAGATGAGTCAAACAGTTATAAAAGTCAAAGGTATTGTTAAAAGTCTTCCATGTCTAGGAATACTAGATCCTTCTGCATCATTAATAGTTGAAACTGATGCCTCCGAGCTTGGTTATGGTGGTGTCCTTAAACAAATCCTTCCAGGATCAGTAAAAGAATAAGTCGTCAAATAGCATTCATGTATTTGGCATCCAGTTCAATAAAAGTATTCAAAAATTAAAAAAGAAATTTTATCTATAGTGCTATGTATCACAAAGTTTCAAGATGATTTATTCAATAAAAGATTTTTAGTAAGAACAAACTATAAGACAGCTCCCAATGTCTTACAAAAATATGTACAAAATCTTCTTTCAAAGCATATTTTTGCAAAATGGCAAGCACTTTTGTCATGTTTTGATTTTGAAATTATCCACATAAAGGGAGAAAAGAATGCTCTACCAAACCTCCTTACAAGCGAATTTTTGCAGGGCTCTGCCCAATATGAGCAAGAAACCAAATACAAGAGATAATTATGGTTTTCCATTGGATCATAGTAAGAAGGATGCACAAGCCACTTTATCAAAACCTGTGACTATGTCATAGATAGCTCAAATCTCTCCAAACATCAATAAAAGCTCTGTTGACATACAATCTCAGAAAATTTTTAGCCCCTGAGCATTTAAAGTCACCAGATTTATTTATTACTAAACCAACCTATGAAGATACTCTTATATTGAAAAGCCTCAATTACTAGTAGTCTTATTCATAGAGAAAGAATGATTTATCCTAAATAGGAGAACCATGTACAAATATATTTTCCCAAAACCTTTTCATTATGTACCCAGTCTATCCATATAAAATCTGAATCTTTTATGAATTCACAATAGAACATATATATATATATATACACACACACACACATCTTCATTCATTATTTGGAAGACCACATATCAAAGTTATCTTTTTTCATTTCAATCTTTCCTCAAATCATTAACCTCATGATAAGCTTGTTTTGTGTTGGTGAGAGTTTTCTCTTTTTTTTTTATACTAATAATTGTTACTATGTAATTTAAGGATCGATATTGGTTATACTTTATATAATTGTGTTTGATTTGTTGTTTATTATTTTCTTTAAACTAGTTATTTTATATGTCTATTATACTTTACAATTATTTTAAAAACTTTTTAAAAAAAATAGCACAACCTGTATGCATTTAAAATTTTAAAACTCACAAATAAAAGCGAGGCGATCGAGAATGAGACGTGGGACTAGATCGGGCTAAGCTAAAGCCTATTCCAACCCGTCTATTATCGTCCCTGTAATAATTGTCAAATCGTTCGTTTCCTTGATAAAAATAAATATAATTACCCCTTTTTAATGTTTTAAAGGTTGCGCGACCTTTCTGTCATTGCGTGCTTGTCCACGTACACTTTGTTAAATGGTTCTTTTATTTATTTGAGTTTGGTTAAGACTTTGATACCTGTTACGTGTTGAATATTAGATTCAGCGGTGGTGACTGAGGGGTCGGGGCCACGTAGCCCACGTAGAGAGAGCATGCTATTTCTAGTGAACCAGAAGGAGCCACCCAATCACGCTGTAGTGGGGACAATTTGAACATCTAGAAAAGAGCATGCATGTTTTTCTTGCTTGAGGCTCAGTCGGCCCTCTTGACGAAATAAGATTTTATCCCATAATATAAAACTTACTAAATTTTTAATATTATGTAACATTTGATATGAAATTATATAAAATATTATATTTTATACTATAGATATTATTATTTATTTAAAGATAAATATAACTATATAAATATTAAATTAAATCCTAAGTAAATTTTAAATTAATCCATGACAATTTCAATGTCGATATCACCTCTTCATCACCTACCTTCCTTCACCACCATCACAATCGCCAACATCACCATCACCACCACCCCTACTAACATTTCCTATCACCCTCTACCATAACTTCCTCCCTCATAGAAATTCTAGCTCTCTTTGATTTCTTCCCATTTCTCATTCTCATGGCAACACGATGCATAATAAAGACAAAAACATAGTCTATCACAAATAAAACACAAACCACAAAGAAAAAAAAGGCTAAAGAAGGGGCACAAAACACATTTAGCCTTCAACAAGGGTGGAGAAAGATAGTGGTCCCGCATGTCTATAGATTTGGAGATGTCGCAGTGGGAGACGCAACAGCTTCGCAGTGGTGGTTTACAGACCATGAAGGTCATAACACGAAAGAGTTGTGCGATGGTGGTTTATCGGGACTTTAATGGAAGGTTTCGTTTGATTTTGACATGTTTAGTATTGATTTAATAAATGTGTTCTATGTTTTTCATTTGTGATAAGTGTAACATCCCGGTTTCTCTACTTAGCAAAAATAAGTGAAATACCTTTAGGACATTTTTGTGTGAAAATTAAGGCCGGCCAACCTCGGCCACCCTCAAAAGGATATTTTAATATTAGGAGTGGGTTACATGAGGATTAGATAACAATCAGTGCAAAAATCGCAATTCGCGATTTTCCCGTGTAAAAATGACCAAAATGCCCATGAGATCATTTTTGCCCGGAATTCAAGGATGACTGACCCGAGCCATCCTCAAGGGGTTAGTTTAATGTTTGAATGGGATTAAATGCCTTAGAAATAATAATGGGAGTGCAAATCTCACTCTTTGAACTTTTAGCACAAAATGACTAAAATACCCCTACAGCGTTTTTACACAAGAGTTAGTGCCAACTGATCCCGGAAAGATTTCCCAGGAGTTTGAAATGTTGGTTTTATATGACGCATGATATCTGAATGGGTTCGGGTGGTCCTAGAGAGTTTTGATGTAAAATGACCATTCTACCTCTAAATTAGTGCATAATGAGCTTAATTAAGCGATTAAGAAAACCTTAACGATATTAGGCTCTAATTAAAGACAATTCAATTTTAATTATTAATCTTGAGTTAAAATAATTAATTAAGGTTAATTAGGACCTAAAAGTACTTAAGAAATTTCAAATTTCATTCTTAATCAAAAAGCATCTAAAACATTATGTCACGTTTGCCTAAATAGTGATTTCTCTCTCTTGTTCCTTAAAATTAGGAAGAATGTTGGAGTTTGAATTTCAAATTAAACAAGGTTAATTCAAATTAAGTAAGTATGACAACTTCTAATCATGTCTTGAAATTCCTAAACTCATGGTTACAACTTCTAACACCTAATTACCAATCCCTAAACTTTTTCTAATCAAACTTACCTATAATTCAAACCCAAACCCACATGGAAAAAAAAATCGAAACTGCCCCCAAAACTGCCACAAGAGGCCGCGGCCTCCCCCCTCGCTCTACACTCATATTTTAATTTTTACAACCCCAAAACACTTTCACACATTCTCATTTCCACCAATAGCTTTTTTGTTGAAAACCTAGTGACCAAAGAAGCTCTCATATTCTCTCATCTTGTGTTCTTCCTTCTCCTCCACTCTCAAGGAAGAATCACCACTCTCCACCTCCTTTAAACCGCAAACCACCACACCACCACCCTAAACCACCTCCAAGATACACAACCTTTCCATTCCAAGAGACAAAATCTCAAGAAAAACTCCCCACCCTCTCCACCTTTTCTTGGTCGAAACCTTGAAATCCCTACGAGAAGATTTTTATCTTCTCATTCTAACTCACAAAGACCAAGTTTTCTTCTTTCCATCAAGACAACATCTTTGGTAGGGTTTTGTTCGAAGTTCCTTTCTCTTTTTCTTATTTATATTTTCGGTTTTGGCCTTGTTCAAGTAAACAAAGTTTTCCTCTTTTATGTTCTTCTCATTTTTGGTTTGATGATGATGGTAGGGTTCATGTCTTAGATCTTTTACATGCTTTGGTTTGGTGTTGAGTTTTTTTTTTTTAATTTTCCTTGCTCCTTTTTTGGACTCAATGTTGAATGAATGAACAAGTTTTTCCTTGTTTTCTTTTCTTTATTTTTAGGTTTGGATCTTCCTTTCTTGATTTATATTTTCGATTTTGGTCTTCCTTTTTTTATGCTTTCAGTTTTTTGTTGTAAATAAAGTGTTGGAACCATGGCTTGATGATGAGAGCCCTTGATGGTGGTTTTGACATCACCTTATTTGAGGCCTCTAAAGCCAAAGGCTTGGTTCCTTAGTTTCTTTTCATTTAGGTTTTGATGTCCTTTTTCCTCTTAAATTTCGATTTTGTTGTTGGTAAAAGTTTAGAACCATGGCTTGATGATGATGGATCTTCAATGGTGGTTGTGAAACCACCATGCCTTGGACCTCTAGAGCTTAGGGTTCGGTTTTGGCCTCAAGAAAACATAAAGAGTAAATGCTTGTTAGTTTCTTGAATGGTTTTCTTTTGAGCTTTATGATGAGTTTAAAGAGTGTGGTTCTTAGAATCAAAATGATTTGAGACTCTAAAGTTCATTATATTTTGTTTAAGATTGATTGGGGTTGAGAGATGTATTCTTTAAAGTCTTAAATGAGCTTTAGCAAGATGTAAAAATAAACTTGCATTCATGTTTATATTTTAAGCCCTTGCATCTCATGTTTAAGTTTCAATGTCTTGCATATCATGTTTATTTTCAAGTCATCACCATAAATCTTGAAGATTAAATAAATGAATTTGCATTTTCATGTTTACTTTTTAAGTTATCACCTAATCTTAAAGACTTAAAAATGAGCTTGCATCTCATGTTTATTTTCAAGTCTTGCACATCATATTTATATTTCCAAGCCATCACCCCCTAATAATAAAGATTAAGAATGAGGTTGCATAGCATGTTTATGATTTTGCCATCACCTAAAATTTCTAGAACTCAAAGATTTGTCCTTGTATCTTAAATGAAAATTTTGCTCATGGCCATTTTCCTTGCCAAGTAAATTCGGCCATCACCTTATGATGGGCTTGAAAATGAATTTTTGTTTTGTTTTAAGGTTCAAACTTGTGTCTTGTAATTTTTACAAGAATTAGAAGTTCTAAGGATGCTAAATATATGATTTTTATTGACAAAATTTATTTAATGTAGCTTTTATTTTTGCTACTGCCCTACGGGCTATTCTTTATATTTTCAAAGGAATAAATTAGTTTTCAAGGCATTTCCTAAGTCTTAAGTTAATTCCAAGAGAAACTAGCAACTAGCAAGTAGTAAAAATGTGATTTTATGTGCCTCTAGAACTCAAACTTTTCGGCCACTGTCTTGGCATTTCCTTTTTTGTTTGATGCTGTTTGGAAGGGTAAGATAGTGTGAAAAATTGGTATTAAATGTTGTAAAAATTGTTTTTGGCATCCTAGGATAAACTAGTAACAAGAATGGGTAAAAGATACAATTTTCGGAAGTTCCTAGGAAATGAAATTTTTGCTATTGCCTCACTAATTTAATTTCTGTAAAATGTTGTTTAGAATGATTTAAATGTGCACAAATCACTAGTAGTTGGTGCGAGAATCAAATCTTTTATTTTGAGGAAAACTAGAAACTAGAAAGGACTGAAAACATGTTTTTGAGACTTCTAAAAATTGAGATTTTATATCTACTGCCTTGCTAACTTTATTTTGGTAAGAATTCTGTTTGAAACTGAATCCAAGTGTGAAAAGTTCCATTAGTGGTCGTAAGAATTAATTTTAGCAATTTAGGAAAAACTGGTAATTAAAAAGGTTAAAAACGTGATTCCTAGAACCCCGAAACGATGTATTTTAAAATGCTGCCCAAGTTGTCCAGCAATATTTGAAAATATTTATACGGTTTAAAGTTAGTGGAAATCATTGTGTTGGGTCCCATAGATGCCTAGAAGAACAGTTTCAGAAACTAGGTTTAACCAAGTATAGTTTTAACCCGTATGGGACTATAGCGTAATTTCTGACAACTTGGGAATAATCGCATGATAAGTGTTCGATGATGATTTGTAATACCTTGCCCATGTGTGTATATACTATGTTGATGAGCATAGCATGTGCACTAGCTGAGCCAAGTCCTTAATTTCGGTATACAAGATAGGAGCATGTTTATCTTTCAGTAAAAATGATGATGATATGTGCTGATGAATGTATGGAAGTAAGAGATGATTATGTGATTTATTTTGGCATGCTATGATTATGACTAAGCTATTGAGATGCATGATTGATGTGTTTGTTGATAGGTAGCAAATTTGGGGAAACTCCGTTTTCAGCTGTTATGCTACCGGATTTTTGCCAAATTTGTGAATTTAAAAAAATTCACGAGATTTATGTGCATGGAATGCTATGTGACAAGTCATGATGATACTTAGAAATGTTATGCCCATGCATGACTCTCTAATTAATATGTTAAGATAAAAGGTGACATAAAACACATGGAAGTGATCTTCTAGACTCTAAGAATTAATGGTTATGAGAGGTGATCCAAAAAGGACCCTTTGGACTCCAGGAATTAATGGTTATGAAAGGTGTTCCTATGCCCCCTATCCTGCACTCTAAGAGTTGGGAAATTGCTTATCATAGGAAAAGTATAGACTAGTGATGAATAGTTAGGTATGAGTTCATAACCTAGAACTCCCAAAAGAGGAGAGTATTAGGGTGGCCCTATAGAGGAAAAGAATAACGAAATTAAGTCACCCAAGGAAACGAGTAAGAAAAGACTTCATGTGAAATGATTATGCATGTCATACTGCATTCATTTAATATAACTCTCGTATTGCATTGCACATGGTATTATCATCCATTCATGATTTAGTATGATGCATCCATGACATCAAGACTCATAACTAAAAGAAACGAATATTGGATAATGGTATTTAGAACATAATAAATGAACTATATATATATATGCTCACCATTTTCATAATGAAACCCAAGGTTCTTGAGGACGTAGATGATGACATGCATTAGGAGGAGAGTAACCTGCTGAAATTCTTATTTAAAGTTTCTCATCCCATCTTCCTTTCTTTTCTCCATTACGTCTTTAGAGGTAGATGGCAAGGTTCGTGATTTACGTTGACGCTCCCACCTGGGAGTTTCATTTCGACCCTGCGCACCAATCCTACCACTTTGTGGGTTGATGTTTAGTTTGTGTTCATGGAGCACCCGTTCTCACACCCCGTTACCAGCTTCAGATTTTCTCCTGCTGCCCCATTTGCCGAGGATATGATTTTTGATTACGCTCGCCCTCGCGGAGAGCAAATTCGCCATGCCCATACCTTTGCTTCGTCCATCCAAGCTTACCTTGAGTATGTTCCCCATTTGCTACCCCGCTCATCTAAGCCCGAGACAGACCGCTTGGAGGAGTCACCATTCCAGCATTGTTCTAGAGGTTCTGCCCCAACCGTTCCCATGGAGATCGGAGGAGACTACGATGGAGAAGCCATGGTCAGAGGCCCAGTGAGAGGAGTTACTCGCCCCCATCGGAGAGCCCACGCCTGTCTGACCTTGTATCTTAACACGCCCGATGAGCTGGCGTATTTCATTAGTTACATTCCTCCCTCTCAGTAGAGGCATCCCTAGTAGCTAATGATGGACCTCGTGGGAGTGCTTGAGCATATGCAATGGATAGTCTTCTTTTGCTTCTATATTTTGAGGTTATCTTTCATAGGCACACCTTGGTAGACTTAGGAGAGGAAAAAGGTCTCTTGTGGTTTGATTTATGTTTACTTTTATGCACTTTATTTACCGACCCTGGATTACTGTATTACCCCCAACTAGTATTGGTGGGAAGGATATTATGTATGATGTCTATCTTTTGGGTGTGATGACTTTGATGTTATATAACTCCATGGTTGTTATTCATATTCTTGTTATTATGATCCTTGCACTTAGTGTTTGTATATGATATGTTTATTATCCACTTGCATGTGAAGTAGGAAGACGACCTTTATTATTTTATGCGAGGCTTATATTTTTATCTTTAAGTTAAAAAAAATTATCCATATTTTCGCTAAGTATTTTTCTTCAAATGTAAATACAAGAACTAGAACAAAAGAGTAATAACTAATAATTAATTGGAATACATCCTCGGCGTATTAAGTTGAATTATTAGGGTGTTGCAAATAGTGGTGCTATAAGAATAAGAGAAGGGAAGAAATTTGAGGGAGATGAAGTTGGGGAGGGTAATGCTGGTGGTGGTGGTGAAGGAGGAAGAAGGTGGTGGTGAAGGAAAGAGGGTTAAGGGTGATGATGGTGAAGACGGTGATAAGGTGTTGTGGTAGATATTGTGGTGTAGTGTGGGTTGAAGGTTAGTGGTGGTTGTTGTGGTAATGGTGGTGAAGATGAAGAAGGTGAAGGAAGAAGGTGATGAAGGGAGGCTTTTTTTTTTTTTTTTTGGTTACCGATAGGCAAAATGACATCATTTTACTTAAGAATCAAAATTGACATTGTCACATACCAAGTAGGTAGTTTCCAATTGTCAAGAACCACATTGTTCGTCACTGAAATTGATAGGGACCAACTTTAGGGTTCACTCTTAAATTTTTTTATTATTAATCATTACTTTAATATACCATATTATTTATTTAAATATATATTTATTATTTTATTTTCTAATTTTGATTTTATTTATTCATTTATTATTTATTTAAAACATTTATTATATTATTTTATTTATTATTACATATTTGATATTTGTGATTTATTTTAATAATTATTTTTATTTTAGTATATAATTATTTAAAATAACTTATTAGTTTATTTTAATAAGAATTATTATCTATAATTTTATTATTTATTTTATTTAATATTTAACATATTCACTATTTTATTTATTATATTATTTATTATTTTTAATTAAATAAGGAAAATAAAACTTTATACGCCAAAAACTAATCAGACCTTATCCTCACTCCTTATGTATAATTAAGTTATCCATCGTTTTAACATATAACAGAGGTTTGATGGATAAGCTCTATGAAGCATGGACACACCAATTGGGTGTCGTGCCTACGTATAGAACACTTGCCTATGTCGGATCTTGCATGACACACCAATGACACAAGTTTGTATATATTTTATTTAAAATGTAGTTTTTTCTTACTTTAAAATAGAAAAATATAATACAAACAAAGTTATAAAAAGGAAATAACACATAAATTTGTAAGTTTATAAGAAAATAAAACATAAGTGAAACTTATATAAATGACATTTTGAATAACGTATCATTTTCATTAAATTTTTACTTATATATATGTCATGTCTGTGTCCTATAATTTTTCAACTTTGGTGTGTCCTTCATGTCCGTGTCGTAACATCTGAGTTTATCTATATGCATAAAATAACATACTTTTTATTCTAGAAACATAACTTCATCTAAATCTTTATCCAAATCTTTATACAAAACTTGATATTTGGAATTATAGAACTAAAATACTTGATATTTAAAGCTTTGAAAACATTTTAATCATACCCTAAAAATCAATTTAACACTTGAAATGAATCGAAATTTGATCTCTAGCTTGTTACATAATTTCTAATCGAAATCTACGATTTCAAATCCATCCTTGAAATC
This sequence comes from Dalbergia cultrata, assembly GCA_031216105.1. Taxonomy (NCBI): domain Eukaryota; kingdom Viridiplantae; phylum Streptophyta; class Magnoliopsida; order Fabales; family Fabaceae; genus Dalbergia; species Dalbergia cultrata. The sequence continues at coordinate 437,856 of CM062344.1, read as the reverse complement.
TGTGAACATATTCATAGATGTTTTTAACTCAGGAATTAAGTATATAGTATGAAAATACATGCATGGCTCGGATCCTGACTACACATACTAGAGCACTCTACTCTAACATAGCTCTAATCTAAGCATTACTGCAAGGTAAGACTCACAACAAGAACATCCACTGAACTGGAAGCTGAACCATATATTTACCTACAACTATGAGGAATAAGGGAGAGGGGTGAGTTAACGGAGTTAGTGAATAAGTTCTCATCTATCACCCACAAGGGACAACCAAGAAATACACATAATGAACATGTATGCAACAATCATAAACCATTTGATATTTATATGAATAACTACATAGAGAAAAAAAAAAGTCTCTGAATTCATAAATTCATAGAAAAGCATCTTTAAATTCATAATCTATTGAGAAATCATTTTCCATGCATATACATAATTGCTCTGAAATCAATATTCTCTAAAAGCATCAATAATCTCTGAAAACATAAACAACAATACTCTAATATAGAAACGAAGGATCTCTAGTTATGCACAATTATGTGACATAACAAATTCTCTGGTTATGTATTGCATAATAATACATTCTCTTGTTATGCATGTCAACCATGGCATAACAAATTCTTTGATCCTTGGGATCCCTTAAGGATCCAAATCGGACACTCAACTAGGTTCTATCTCTACTATGTTAGATTGCCCCTAAGGACAACTTGGCACCAATGTTAATGATCAGATTCAACTGTTAACTCACCATTTGTTTCTCTATAGCTACCGTTTAGTCTCTAAATCATAAAAATAATTGTTTCTCTAAGACTCTATTACAGGCCTTTCTTCAGGTTTAAAACTTTATCATATGATTACTCTACTCTTGAAATCACAAAATCTATGGATATATATATAAAATCATTTAAATCTAAAAACTCTTGAAACTATGAAAGGTTTGGACTCATATAACTCTAACAATATGACTTTAGTATAACTGTGATTGTGAAATCATGTTCGACGGATCACTCGCTTGCAGGCATTTCGATTTCAAGTTCACATAATATGTATCTAGCAATTGCTATGAATTATACTAAATTTCATACTTTTAAGCTTCATAAAAACTAAATTTCTAAAATTTTATTTCTCAAGGTAATATCTTTTCATAAACTTGGTAACTCTAATATTATGTCTCAAAATCAAAAAGGTTAACTCTAAAACCATAATGAAATATTTGTTCAAAAGCTAAATCATACTCTACTTTATATCTTTCCATAGTTACTTAACTTGATATTCTAAAAGCTTTTTGAAATCTCTTGAAAAAATGGTAATATCATAAAATCATAAACTACATTTGACAACTTTCTTAAGGATAACTAAATCATATATTTTTAATCAATAATCATTCCATGAGAATATAAAATATTTTTATAACATGCATCAATCCGATTCATGGTCCTATAGTTTTCTAAAACACATTTTTCATGCCAAAATCAAAAATCATAATCTTTGCTAGTTTTGTCATCACTTGCAAATACTTATCTATATCATAGTTTCATTTCTAATTTTCATGTTTGACAATTATAATGCAAGAAACATATTTATAGTGATGAAACTAAGGCTAAACCCACTCACCATTTGGAGTTAGGAATATGTAGGCACCACCAACTTGAACTTGAAAGCTTGGAATGACACTAAAAATTTCCATAACAACAACAAAACACATGAATGACCTATGGGTATTTCTAGATTGCTCTAACCAACTCTAACAATATTGGGAGAGAACCCCCACTTGATAATAAAGAGAAACAATGATATCGTTGTCCCTAGTGTGAGTTTGTAACACCCAGTTTGTAGATATTGTCCGCTTTGGGGCCTAACTAGGTGCCCCTTACGGATTTGCTTCACATCTCAAGAGGAAAATGTGTTTGCATAGGGGAGGTATCCATACCCTTATAAAGCATGCATCGTTCCCCTCCTCAACTGATGTAGGACTAGTTCCACATCTGTAATATTTTTCACATCTAGGCATGCTATGTATCACCTCCCTAGTGTGAGTCTGTGATAGCCGGCATGCAGATATTTTTCGCTTTAGGGTCTAATTGGGATCCCCATATGGATTTGTTCTTCCCCTTCTTTAAAAAGGAAAACATGTCTACATAGGAGAGGTATCCATGCCTTTATAAGGCATGCATCATTCCCTTCTCCAATCGATGTAGGACAAGTTCTACATCTGTAACATCTGGGCACGCTATGTATCGTCATCCTCAATGTGAGTCTGTAACACCCAGCATGCAGATATTGTCAGCTTTGGGCCTTAACTTAGCGCCCCTTACTTATTTACTCTTCCCTCTCTAGGGGAAAAACGCGCCTGCATGGGGGATGTATTCACACCCTTATAAGGCATGCTTTGTTCCCTTTCCCAACCAATGTAGGACTAGTTCCACCCCTTTTAGTGGGGGACCTAACATCCTCAATGGCACATCAATCCTAAGAATGGCTCTGATACCATCTGTAATATTTGTTACATCTAGGCGCGATACGTATCGCCATCCCTAGTGTGATTTTGTAACACCTAGCATGCAGATATTGTCTACTTTTTGGCCCAATTGGGCGCCCCTCATGGATTTACTCTTCCCTTCTCAAGGGAAAAATGAGTCTACATGGGGGAAGAATGCACAGCTTTATAAAGCATGCTGCGTTCCCCATGCAGACGTGTTTTCCTTTTGAGAGGGGAAGAGCAAATCAGTAAGGGGTGCCCAGTTAGGCTCCAAAGCGGACAATATTTGGATGTCGGGTGTTATAGACTCATACTGGGGACGACGATACGTAGTGCGTACAAATGTAACAGATGTTACAGATGGTATCAGAGCTAGTCACGGATTGATGTGCTAATGAGGACATTGGGTCCCCCACTAAGAAGGGTGGAACTAGTCCCACATCGGTTGGGGAGATGAACGAACTATGCCTTATAAGAGTGTGGATACCTCTTGTAACACTCTAGATTTATTCATAAATTAATTGGAGCTTTACTAATGAGAATATTAACATTTTGACAGATGTAATGATGATGAGAACGACTCAACAATCATGTAAAAAAAATATGAATAGTATTTTGTAGGCCCCGCAGGCTCATTGGGATAGCCCAAACCCTAGATTTAGGACTCAAAGATGTCTGAAATTGAGAAAACATAGGGATACGGTTAGAAATAGTTAGAAATGAAAATTTTATATCTAGAATTAAGTTTCAGCAATATCTGATTACCCAAGTACGGTGTTTTACCCGTTTGCTGAAATTTCAGTATGCGATTTCTAATACCAAAAGATAATTTAATCACTACAAATCAATAATGTATATCCATTTAAATGAAATGAATGACTCAAATTCAATCTTGAATAACAAGATCAAATCCTAGTCATCCACATTAATTTATTTCATAAAGGAATTCCATCATACATTAAAATAATGATTTCCAAGACTTATAAGATAAAATCAAGTCACCTAACCTCATTAAATTCTTTTTCAAGCTTTGGCCATCAAGGGAGAAACAACCATCTCCATTTCTTCTTCACTAAAACCATGAGAAATTGATTCTAACCTCCATAATCCATGCCTAGACTTGTTGAAGCTACAAACTCCTTTCACAAAACTTGCTCCCCTCATCAAGATCTTCCAATCTACCAATTAAAATTTCAATTATCCACTAATTCTCACTTTGATCCCTCACTTTCTCACTGCCTAGGGGAGGTTTGGTGTTCGATTAGGAGTCCTTAAAGTGAAGAGAAATCAAGTAAAGCATCCTTTGGAGTATAGAGCTCTAAAGCTTTCAAAGTAGGGTTTTTGTGTCTTGTTTTGTGTAATTCTGTTCTTGCAGATTTTGGGTTTTTTAAAATGCTAAATTCTGGTTCTAATGTGTGGTTACCCCTATATATCGATGTATTTGCATGGGTAAGGTAGTTTGGTATTGTGGAAAAATCATTTTTGATAAAGAGAAGTTGAACCATGTTGGTGGAATTTTGATTTCGCTACAGGTAGAGATTCCTCACGAAAGTTTTAGATATATTTGTAGGTATTTTTATGAGCTAGAAAAAATATATGTTAAAGCTAACATCTTAGGCTAGTTCCATGAATTTCCTTGAGCTCTGATTCTGATTTATACTACCATAAAAAATTCAATAACTGAACTTATACCTATGCTGCCTAAACTCTTAAGATTGAAGCTGCGAATTTGTCTAATTTTGCTCCCATAGTAAATGATTGATTTTTCCTTTGAAAGTTTTATAGGATGTTTTAAACATCTTTAAGTTCAACTGATTTTTATTTTGAATTGATTCAATTATTTTCTAAGGTTAAAAATTATGAGATTCCAGTTCTAAGCTGAGATTAAGTAGTCTCTAACCACTGAAATTTATAGAATTTTATTAATATAGTCAGAGAATGATATGTGTTCTGAAATTTTTACAGGACTTTGGGGACACATTGAGGAGTCATGGAGAATTTTTGTGGACTTGTATTTGGTTATTTGATATGTAAAATAAATCTTGCTAATTGAGTGTGAAATATGTCAATGTGCTGGAAATGAACTAAATTCTTGATTTGGAAATAAAATGAGCATATAGGAACTTACATTGTGCGTGTTCTAACATATGGTTAAAACAAAGATAAGACTTATGTTGGATATACTGGGAAGACACAAAGACGGACTTCTCTAGAGATATTATGAGTCGGTAGACATATCGGCTAGGAATAGAACTGTATGAGATTCGGCAAAAAGAAAAAATGAAGTTCGATGATCACGTATAGGAATGAGCTCATGTCTTGATAAGCAGTATATTGCCCATTGTAGAGTTGTCCACTATAGATACCAATAAGTATATATTACCCATTGTGGAGTTATCTACTACAGATACCACTTGATATAGAGTTAAGTCTTCCCTATGTTGATGAAAAGAGAAAAATGCATTGAATGAAGTTCCTTGGCCACGAAAAGAAATGCATGATTATTATTATTTCTGCATATGATTTTACTTGATAATTCTTGTAATAATGGAAGTGTTAGTTATGTTTTGTTTATATTTGTCAGAATGCCCTACCGAGAATTATATAATATTGTCATCCCTATGTTTGCATGTATTTTATATTGTATTTAGATCCCACAGATGCCATCGGTAATCATCTTGCTTGACTCTCCATAATGGTAGTGGCACTATGACCTGGATTTGGATTCGTTATACATTGTAGCCTATTCTCATATTCGAACATATCTGCTTTTCAGTCGTTCGTTTAGTAGCTTAGTTTTTATAGCCGAGTTTGATCCAAATTTCCCTTGCAATGGTGTGCCCCATCACATGGCATATCTTGATGTGTTTGTAGCCCCATCTGCACCACTAGTACCCCTCCCAGAGATGACCCCTCCTCTCATGCTCTAACTCCGATCCACCTACTGGTTCTGATGCCCCTGTTGGGGGCAATGCCATTCTATTGATGGCGAATGGTTTTCTCTAGGAGAGAATGAGACATTCAGGGACTCGTGATATATACATAGCAGTAATTTAGTGTTAGGAACCTACCAGGCTGCAGACTGATCTTGTTAGATGTTTTTTAGATCCATTTCCGTGTATGTGTGATTTTGTTAGGCCCTGATATTGAGCAGATTAGACTAGACATTGGAGATGTTTTCTTTTGTACTGAGTTCCTGAATAGTTCAGTAGTTGACCAATTTATGTTCCAGTATGATGTACATATAGCTAACTTGTGTATGAAGTCTATATATCTATATGAGTTGTTGCAACTCATGAGCTCAATTCATTACATTTTCATTTTTCTCGACTAGTATAGAGTATATAAGAAAGTAATACCTTTCCAATTAATATATTAACACTCGAGTAATATATGGTGGTTAGACGGGTATTACACTTCCCCTATGAAGACATGCTTTCCCCTTGAGATGAGAAGAGCAAATCAATGAAGGGTGCCCAGTTAGGCCCCAAAGCAGACAATATCTGCATGCTGGGTGTTACAGACTCACACTAAGGATGGCGATATGTAGCGCGCCTAGATGTGACAGATGTTACATACCCATAACTTAGGGAGGAAGAAGATGGAGAAATCTAACATAAACTAACAACAATCCCTTACGTTTGATCTTAGAGGAGAAGAATTGGGGTTGGATTGAGTAAGAAGTGATGGGAAGGGTATTGGGGAGCTAAAGATTTTGGATTGGGGGACGAAAAGCAGAGTTTTAGGTATATAATAGGGCACCAGTTCTCAATTAAACCAAACAACATTGTTTTACACTATTCACGGCTCGAGGGGCATTATTATAGCGATTTATGACCATTTTAGTGGTTGAAGGAGTACCTAACAACCCCCTTTTTCCATGCATTGACAGCTATAACGGTCACCAATGACACCAACAAGGCAAGGATCATGTTCTTGCTCTTTTTCATTGCTATAGCAGTGTCAAAAACACTTGGTTTATGTGTTAAGGGTCCTATGCATATCTAGGTCATTCTTGGTCAAGATAGGTGGGTCCCGGGAGACCCTAACGTCGTACGGAACATATCTAAGGACATGTATACTCGAGGTATTATAAATGTATAAAGGCATTATATATTGTATTACCTTATCCTATCATACCTTATATAGTGTGACAAACAAGCCTAAAGTTGAATATTAATATATGAATAAAAAATTAATGACAAAAATTCTAAGCTTGTGAATTAAATAAGTGTACATCTCATCATCTAACGTTGTGTGGTAAAATCAAAGTCTGTGTGGTTTAATTATTGAGATTAATAATAATGAGGGGTGATATTTATATAAAATAAAGGGATATACATAATAATGATAATGAATCATTTTTAGGATATGTTATTTTCTCAAAATATTCAACACGCCAAGGTCATTGTTGAAAGAAAATTCGAGGAAACTACATTTACAACTGTACCTCATCCATGGGGAAGTGAATTTGTATTTATCTTTAAAAAAAACTTAAAGGAATGGCAGAACATCATTTTTCCTCAATTTCACTTCAACATCACTGTCTTTATTTTGTCGAAACCCCTATCATTAATTTAAAATGGTTGCGAAAAAAAAACTTTAAAACGGTTGAAAAAATGTATAAATAGTTGGCCTATCTAATATAAAAAGAGTAATCACAATAAGCAATGCATAGGGTATGGAATGAGGTGATGTTTAGTATACACCCTCACTTTGAGTGTACACGATAGTCTAAGAGATTAAAAAGTCAATAAAAAAATTGTATAAGAAAGATTTGAAAAATAAAAATTCTTCACCTATGAACCCTTCCCCTTAACCCAAGCTTTTTCCTTGTTCGCTCTATTGAGAAAACCAGTAGCAGGACACCAAAATCAAAAGAGGAAAAAAAAAAAAAAAGCAACCCAGTAACAGCAACTTGTGATCCCTTCCTTCTCTACCTTCTTGACTAACTCATAAATTACTTGGCGAACCCTTGCATGATAAAGGGAAAAGGAACTGCCATTGTTGACTACCACTATTCCTATGCCTATCCTTTACTTTAGTACCCATCGTTGGTTGCGCTATCCTCCAAATGGCCAACACCATTGCTGCTGAGATCCTTGCAAAGGTATCACTCTATTAATTAGTTCTCTATTTCTTTATCTAAAATGTGTTAGTTTATTTTGCCTAATCCATTTTTTTAAAAAAACTATTAACCACTACCCCCTTATGCTACACTGTATCACTACCCTTATGTCGTGTTGGCATATACTACAACCCTTAGATCGGTCATTCTTCATTATCGGTGACCTACAGATTCTCAAATGAAGAAGGTGCAACTTTTGTAGTTCTAGAGAACTGAAATATTAAAAAAATAAAGTGTGACTTAAGGTTAGAAAGAAAAGGAGGGGATGATAGAAGGGAAGCCAGATATTAGTATCTTGATTAAGGTTAGGGCTTTTAAGAGTGGAGATTTTCATACCTATTCTCTTTATGGTTAAGATTTTGGAGTTTGGGAATCTTGTTCAATGCACAAAAAGGAAACAAATTCCCTTTTCATGTATTCTTCAATTTGTGGTAGAAAATGGTTAATGAAAGTCTTAAATTGTATTTATAATAGCAACTTATGCAGCAGTAGAAAGAATAAGTCAATTGAAAGCTTGATTTCGAAATCAAATATTAAAACATAATTAGAAAGTGATTAGTCAATTTGGAGAAATAATTCTTTTTCAAAAACAATGTATATAAATTTGATAATGGAGAATGTAATTAGCAACTGAGAAGCAAGTATGTCTAAATTTTATAGCATGGTATTGTTGCACAAAAGTGACCGTCACGGTTTAATGGTTTTATTATTGGACAATATGCTAGCTTTATCAACTAGGGTTTGCAATTCACAAAAATTTATCATGGCTTTTCACCCATATATTTGTTTTGTTTAAGAATAAAATTGTGATGTTGAATTTGTATATACAAACCATTTAACTCCAAAGGCTCAAGGAAATATAAACTATGGTTACTGATACTAGTAGGAATAAGACTAGTCTATTGTTGTTATTGGAACAGATCAAAAACTATTATTACTGTTATGATCACTTGAGTGTTGTTATTATATTGTTATTAGTTTATTACTCTCAATACTCATTTGTTGCATATTTTGTAGTACTAAACTTAATCAATTGGAACAACATCAATTTCAATTGATAGAGCAACATTCATCAAGGTTAAACTTTGATCATGACTTCTTTCCTAGCCAAGTTGAGGATGCTAAGAGTTTATTCCCGCTACATGCTCAATTTAAAAAAGCCAAAACTCCTACAAAAGTCGTTATAAAAAAATCACGATCTTGTTGTACCTAAGACTTTTTGAGAAGTTGCATTTGAGGACTATAAAAGGCCTAAATAAAGAGCTAGACAGATTACAATTATCATGAATGTTAGGGAACCAAAGGTTGAAGGGGATAAGAAAGTGCAAACCTCTTAGCTTAATGTAATTTCATTATATAATTCATAGATGTGTAGAGAATTATGTATAAGTCTTGCGCATGCGAATAGTCTCTGGATTTATTTAATTTTTCATCTTTTTTGTACTTAGAATCTTGTTGCCTTGTTAATAGAGTTAAATTAACAAATCATGTAAAGTGTGCAAGAGTTCTATATGATGTTGGTCATAATTTGTCTATAAAGAGAAATATTATAAATTAGCTATTAAAGCTATTATGTGAGGAATTGAAGATTGAAATATCTAATTAAGTTTTAGCTATAGACTTTAACAACAAAAATTTACCAAATTGGAAATTACACTAGATAGCATTAATCTAAACAAAAATTGATAAGATACCAACGTTTTAAAAAAATCACCAACAAATTGATAAAGAATCACTAGCACATCTAAAGCTTTTACCAATGTATATTAAAAAAAATTCAAATTACTATGATATTGTAGCACAAATTGAATGTCATATTGCGACTCAATTTATCAATACATCGAATTCATGAGTCCTGTAAACTAGTTTTCTAACTCAATTATTCATAAAAGTTCATACCTCCTTTAATATAAATAAAATACTGATAAGATATCAACGTTTTGAAAAATCACCAACAAATTAATAAGGAATTACTAACATATCCAAATCACTTACCAACTTGTATTAGTGAAAAATTCAAATCACTTTAATCTTGGAATACAAATTAAATGTGATATTGAGGCTCAGTTTATCAATTCGTAGAGTCCATAAGTCCTTTAAACTAGATCTTTAACTCAGTTTCTCATAAATTCATATATCCTTTAATATAAAAAATAATGAATAAGATACCGACATTTTTAAAAAATCATTAACAAATTTATAAAGAATCGCCAACATATTTGAGGCACTTACCAACGTGTATTTGAAAAAGTTTTCAATTAACATTGGTCTTGAAAGACAAATTGAACGTTGTGTTGAAGCTTAATTTATTAATTCATAAAGCCATGAGTCCTCTAAAATAGTTTTCTAACTCAATTTCTTATAAGATTCATATTTCCTTTAATATAAACAAAAACTAAATAAAATATCATAAAATCATTTGAGGTACTTTTCAACCTTCTAAACTGCCTGCAAAATCATCTTCTTCAAAAGGTAATATCTTTTTTGAAACTACATTTAAGGTCATTGATAGATTAAAAACAAGTTAAGAGCACTCCTTGATTCTATGGATTGATGAATTGATACTCAATAACAATCAATTTATGTGCCTAGAGCAAAAAAAATTAAAATTATCTTTTGATACATGTTGGTAAGTGCTGCAAATATATTGGTGATTCATTATCATTTTGTTGATGATCATTCAAAAATGTTAGTATGTTATCAGTTTTTATTTATATTCAAGTATATATGAATCTTTTTTTGAGAAATTGAGTTAGAGGACTAGTCTAGAAAACTCATGGACTCTATACATTGATGAATTGATATTCAATACAACATCCAATATGTTCTCAAAGACCAAAGAGGTTTGAAAATTTTCTAATACAAGTTGGTAAGTGCTACAAATATGTTAGCAATTTCTAATCAATTTGTTGGTGATCATTCAAAAAAGGTGGTATTTTATTAGTTTTTGTTTATATTTAAGGATATATGAATTTTTTTTAGATTTAAATAGTAGCAGCATTGCAACTGGACTATAGTACTCATGGACTCATTGGAATGATGAATTGCTCAATACAACATCCAACATTCATTAGATTTAAACAACAATAGCATTGCAACTGGTCTATAGTACCCATGGACTCATTGGATTGATAAAATGCTCAATACAACATCCAATATGTGCTCCAAGGTCAATCGTTATAGAGCTAGGTTGGTAGCCAAAGGTTATACACAACATGCTGGAGTGGATTTTCTAGACATTTTTTCCCCATGGCAAAGTTAACTATAGTCCAAGTTTTATTAAGCATTGCTGTTGTTAAAGGATGGCACCAACTACAACTTGATATCAACAATGCTTTCCTAAATGGAGATCCTTTTCGAGGAAGTGTACATGGAGCTACCTATGGGGGTATAAAACTAAGGGGGAGAATCTAGTATGTCACCTAAACAAATCCATTTATGGTTTACGATAAGCCTTTAGGCAGTGGTTTCATAAATTCTCCACCACTTTTCACATCTCATGGCTTTATCCAATCCAAGAGTGATTATTCTTTTTTTAATACAACTATTTGAATTGATTTAGTCTTCTTCCTTATATGGATGATATCATCCTAGTTGGCTCCAATGGTGATACTGTGATGAAAGTTCAAAACCAGCTTCAAAAGCTTTTCAGGTTGAAAGTGCATGGTGATTTGAAGTATTTCTTAGGGTTGGAGATAGCAAGATCTGCTACTGGTATTTGCCTTTCTCAAAGGAAGTATACTTTATCCTTGGTGGAAGACACCGGTTTTCTCAATGGCAAACCAGCAGCCCTCCCTATGGATCCTAACCTCAAATTAAGTACCTCAGAAGGTGAGTTGATTGAAGATGCCTCTCTGTAAAGGAGATTAATTTGTTGCCTCATGAATCTTACTATTTCCAGGCGTGACCTGTCATATGCTATCAATAAATTAAGCCAACATATGTCTGATCCTCATGCTTGTCACAACCTGATTTGCGAACATGGCCGACCTGTAAGGAACCCCGCCCCCACGTAAGCCTTGTGACTACTGAAGCTCTTAATATGCATGTGTAATTATAAAATCCATTTAAAGTGTGAATTAATTTTCTATATACAAATCACCTATTTTTTTAAAGTCTATTTAATTATAATTGAAATTCCATAATCAAACTCTAAAGTCTGAAGCGATAGTACCATGCATGTGTGTATATATATATATATAGTTGCTCTATAATCCAGGACCCTACTTGCACTAACACTAGAGCACTCTAAGCTATAATAAAGATGCCTCGCCCAAGTGAAGCTCACTAGCTGGAACTCTAATACTGCTCGAAAAAAGGTGGTTGTGAAGGACCCACAACAACTGCTATATCTATAAATGGGCGAAAAAGGAGAGGGGTGAGTTTTATTCAAAACTCAGTAAGTAAATTCTCTCCTAAAATCCCCTTCATGGGACACCAAGGAAAATGCATAAAATCATAATAATAATAATAGTAAAGCTGTAAAACATTTCATATTTACATATACATAATCAAATTCATTGTTTTTCCATAAATAAAAATAACAGTACTTTAATAGAGAAATAGGAATATTTGGTTATGCACAAAACATGTGACATAACAAAAATATCTAGTTATGCCTAATGTATAGGACATAAAAAATAAATCTCTGGTTTTGTATGTCAACCATAGCGTAACAAATAATCTTTGAACTCTAGGGCTGATTAGAACCCAAATTGGACACCTAACTAAGTTCCATGTTTGCTCTGTGAGATTGTCCCTTGGGGACAACTTAGTACCAAAGTTAACGGTCGTTTTCCAGTCATTAACTCATTGTATGTTTCTCAGTCCAATTCATAAAACTAGTCTTTTCTCTAAAGCTCTGCAATATGGTTCTAATATGACTTTGAAAGCTCTATCATGTAAAAACATACAACTCTGGAAATCATTTGATATTTATAACATCTCTAAACATTCACATTCTTTAATCAAACTAATTATAAACTCCTTTTAGCAACAATGGCCTCATAGTTTTACATAAAACATACAGTTCATACTATTTTTAAATCAACAAAATTCTTTAATCTTTTAGCAATAACCTTTAAAATCATGCATTAAGTAACATTTTGATAAAAATATCTCTAATGACCAATGTAGAGATCACAAGTTTGAACCCACTCACTGGGAGGGGTGGAATATGTAGGATCAATATTAATAGGACTCTGGAAAGGAGGAATGGTGCCAATATATGCCATAACAGCCATAATACTCTAGATTAACCTCTAAAAATCTCTAAGTAACTTGGATCTAACTCTAACACAATGGAAGAATGCCATTTCTTTGATAAACATAAACAATGACCTTGCCAACCCTAAGAACATAAGAGATTAGAGGAAAAAGCAAGCAAAACTAACAAAATCTCTTATCTTTAAGATTTAGAAGTGAAAGATTGGAGTTGGATTGAATAAATGGAGGAAGAATTGAGTTTGGTAGCAAAGGTTTCATGGTTCTAGAGTAGGGAACCCAAAAATGGCTTTTTCCAAAACTTTGTCATTTTGCACTATTTTTAGAATCGGGGGACTGCTATAGCAATCAACGTATACATAACTACAATACAACAGGGGACTGCTATAGCGATCCTAGACCACTATAGCGGTTGATAGATTCCAAAAATTTCTATTTTCCTATATTTGTGACTGCTATAGCAGTCCTAAACTGCTGTAACGGTGACAACAACACCAAACTCTGCTTAATTATGCATAACTGGGTCATCTTGATACCTACGGCCTTCCTAGTAACACGGGTGGGTCTTAGGGAACCCTAAGGTCGTATCGAACCTATCTAGGGCCACATGTACTCAAGGTATTACAATGTTCCCCATCTGAATGCTCTACATAAGCTCCTCAGGTATATTAAAGCATCTTCTGGCCAAGGGATTATTATTTTGCAAAATCCCAATTAGCATTGAAAAGGTATGATGATTGTTACAGACAATGGCATGGAAGCCTAAACCCCAAAGGTTATTCCATGCTAGAAGGCCCACTAAGGAGGCCCAAGATAGTCAAATCGGTGGAGGTGGCCACTTGTAGGTTTTGAAACATGGATAGGACCACGTGGCTGTAGGTTTAAAAGTGCACAAGAAGGGGGTTGAATCGTGTTTTGCTACTTTTTCATATATGAAATATTTAACAGAATACTATCAAGCATTAAGCTTTAGATGTTTTAAAAAGTAGGTTTCTAAAGTATCATGTCAATAAACAAACATATAAAGAGAGTTTTCAATACATAAGAAATAATAAAACAGAGCAGTGAAAATAAAAAAAGATTAAGGAGAAGAAGATATGACACAAATATTTTTATACTAGTTTATCCAAACCTACCTACATCTAGTGCTCAACACACGTTGAAGTTCCACTAAACATCTTTCTCAACCTAATAAAGAAAACTAGATAGTCTTTACAGTAGCTTTCCCAAGCACTAACTGGTGAACAGTAGACAACCCGTACTACCACAAATCGAGTAGTTCTTCCCAGTTTCTCCAAGTTAAACCATGACTAGTAGATAACTACGGCCACGTTGCAACTAGTTCTTCCTAGCCTCTCCAAGATAAAACAGTGATGAGTAGAACACCTCTATCACCACGTTGCAAGTGGTTCTTCCCAACCTTTCCAAGCTGAATCGTGATGAGTAGAATGTCTCTATCATCACGTTGCAAGTAGTTTTACCTTAGTCTCTCTAAGCTATGTCTCACTAATCACTACTAGATGAAGGATGCAAAAGTTTTGTGTTTGGGTTAGCACTCAAACTAACCTACACTCAAGTTTCCTTATAAATATACAACAAACAGACCTGGGATAACTTAATCGATTTCTTTCTAACATCTCTTCCAGGGAAAAGTATACAAAATGTTTAGGAACTAGACAGAAGACTTTTACACTTCAGGGAAACTGATTACATGATGTGATACCTCACAAGAAGTATAGAGGGATTTTTCCAGAGCTTCCATTCTTATGTATTCAATCCTCTTATCAGCTTTTGAGTATAATATCTCCATTTATAGCGGTCTTCCTTCATGACCATTGCCTTTGATTAGTTCTCCAAGTGACACGCGTAGATCATCCGTTTGTGTCTTGGAAAAGCAGTTTAGAAGAGTAGGTTGACAGTGTATCACATTGGTTGTAGAAACCATTATATAATAGAGGTTTCTGATGTTCCTTCAGAAGCTACTTTTTTACTTTCTGATCATGGTTTATGAACTTCTCCTTCTAGATTTGAAATTTGAAATTCAAATTTTCTTTTTTTTCCTATTGCATTTAATGCTCCACAATGAAGTGAGTTTTTCTGACATATGCTATTAGTTCCTTGATGCAGATTTGGTATTCTAATTTTCAATATGATCTTTATGATGGTGAAAGATTTGCAATTATGATGATTGAAGGATGTGTACCATGTTGTACTTAGATTCTGTATGATATCTTCATTCTCAACATGCTTTATGATGTCCCCTGCTACTTTTTGAAGACCATTGCCTTAGTTTCTTATTCTTGTTTTGATTTGCTTCATTCCTTGATACATTTAAATGAACTTTACACGATATAATGTTCACTTTTATTAGGCTTAATCTCTTAATATGAGATAAAACATGCTTGCACATATAAAGTGAAATTATTCTTGCTCAAGTCCGTGTTATGCATTTCGGAAATACCTGTTATGCTTAGTCAAGAAACTCAAGGTAGACATTAGTCGTTCTTCAAAATATTTTCTTTAAATTGGTTTTGTTGTCATGCAAAACTATATAACTCTCATACTTTCTGAAGGGTTCTAGACCTTACAATCTCCCTTTTTTTTTATGATAACAAACCAATTTGAAGAAAATCTTTTGAAGAGGTGTTGAAAGAAATATAACGGATATATCTTGATAATCACATGTTCTTTCAAAATATCATAGAATTTCAGGAAACCCTTTCCTTAAAGCATGATTGGATGTGTTCAAAAACGTTTTAAAGCCTTAAGTAACTTAAATCAAAGCTGTTTGGTTTATGATGGAACTTTCTGAATTAAATCAGAATGCTTTCTGAGATGTATCGTAAAGATACTAAAGCAGATATCATTGTTTAAGTCTTTTTACACTAACAGCCTGACATTTTGTTATAAAGAGACTTTCTAAAATTTAACGTGGTTGAATAAAAAATAAGTAATACTTGTGATATTTTATCTTGATTAAAATTCTTATTCAGCACATTCTTTTTCTAAGCCTATTTTAAAACTGATGCTCAAAGATGTATATATGGTAAATCAATAAGAGCATGTCATGAGAAAACACACATGATACAAATGTCGTTTCTAACACTCAAAGAAACCTTTTTATATTTTATCAACATATTACAGTATGAGGTTTCTGATGCTTAAATAGGGATTGGTTCTAAATGAATTAGAGAACTAATAAAGGAATAAGCCTTTTATGCCATGAGCTAAGAAAATTTTTACATAAGTATCAGAGCATGAAATACATTTAAAAGTTTTTCTCAAAACAAAACATATGTTTATGCTATTTATGTAATCGTGCTCACTAATGCATATATGAATCAGAATATTACACATTGTATGTCTTATAAACGTAGCCCACTAAAGAGTTTTAAGACTCACAAATTGATCTTAGTTCTATTAAAAGCACATAGAAACAGGTTTCTGAACTATATTTGATTAGGTTATATTTAAAGAGGAAGAATATGATGAAAGATCTGAGATTGAAATTGGAGATCAGATCTCCTTAATTGTGGAGAAAATGTCAAAAGCCTGATAAGGCTAAGCAAAGAAAGGTAGAGGCATCAATCTTAGAGGAGACAAAAGCCAAAGAAAATTTTGAAAGATATTCCTGCTAACTGTGGTGAGAAGGGACATCTTGAACTGACTTGTCCTTAGCTCAAAGTATCACAAAAATGCAAAATTCAAGAAGAAGAGCATAATGGCCATCTGGAGCAACTCTGAAGATGAAAGGAATGAGTCAATAAGTCATGATAAGGTTAAATATGCAAAAATGTATGGTTCATGACATGGGTGTGATTTAAAAGAAGAATACATACAACGTGAGAGTATCCAAATCCATTTTTTCATTTTCCTTATTTCTTGCATGATATGATGAGTTGCTGTATAAGTTACATATTTTCCTTCTTCTAAATATCTCAAGATGAGTAGTCTAAGTTTGATAAGGAAAATCATAAGGAAAATACAAATTCTTTTTTCAAACTCTAGGCCCTAGAAGCTGAAGTCTCATAACTGAATTAGAAAGATCTCATAAAGTTATTTTTGAATTTGATAAAACTTCATGGCTTTTGAAAATATGACCTAAAGTAAAAGGAAAAAGGTCCTAAAATCTTAAAATTATGCTTGAAGTCAGAGGCCATTATATTAGAAAACAAATTTGAAAAATGAAGAGGAAATAAGAGAGAAAAAGAAATACAGCCACATCTAAGAATTATTATCATAATTTCTTTCACTCTCTACCATAAGAAGGGACACCTATTTGACAAATGATTCTTAAAGATGAAATCTGTTAAATAAGATGGGAAACCTTTCCCTTATCAACTAACCAAATTTGACTCAAGAAAGTTGAGTACTATTATCAAAAAATTTTATTGCAGGTATGTTTGAACATTCCCACTGATCAAGGTTCCTACGAACACAAAAGATGATGACTATCTCAAGACACCTTCCCTGGATTAGAAGGAAAATCAGAAGTAGGATGCTTGAGATCTCCAAATGGCTTAAAGGTCATTGATGAAAAGTATTCAAGAAAAACTTTGCTAGCTGTTGCTTAGGACTAGAAAAAAGTCTTGAGAAAATAAGTCTCAAGGAAAACTTCTGATAGCAGATACATGGAAGCCATACCTTCAGAAATCCAAAGCAATCAGAAAAACATCTCTGAACACGAAGAGGAGCAATCTGAAGTAGGAAAATAAGTTGAAGATTATCAAGGCACAGAAACTACAAAAGTGTTTATGATCTAAAGACAATTTCAAAATATAGAGTTCTTGGAAACATGTCAAAGGGAATGAAAACCAGATCACCCCTAAGAAGCATGTCAAACTATGCCTTGATTTCCACCATTGAACCTAAATATATTGAGAAACTTTAATTAATCAAAATTCAGTGGATGCTTTGCTAAGATAATTAAACTAGATCAAATAAATGCAAAGTCTGAATGCTTGATCAGAAGGAAAGAATCATGAGCATAAAATGATGTTAAAAAATAAGCCATATGGAACCAAGAGATCACAACATGCTGCCATTTTCTTGAAAAACTTAAGCTCTTGAATGGGAAAAGAAAAGAATACCTTTGTCTTCTTCAATGCCTAAGGTGAAAATGGAGATTTTTGGAAACTGCCATACCTAGATGCTACGGATAAGGAACTAGCTAGAAGATAATTATTTAAGGTACTCCAAAATCCCTATCTTCTTTAATAATACTAGTGATATTAACCTTATCAAAAAATTCTCTTAAGCTCTTTAGATCTAAGCCACTTTTTGGAAAAGCTTGTTTAATATCACATTTAGAAAAGGATCTTTTATGTTAAATGCTTGTGAATACTGAAGATGAAAATATCAAATATAGTAACAAGATTTTTGTATTGAAAATTGTTTTTGTTGTTGCGTTATACACAAAAATTTATAAAACCTACATATGCATTCATGCACAACATCTCTAGGTATTCTCCTCTCCATTGCTCTAATTTGAAGACCACATAGAGATATTAATTTGCAAGACCAGTTTACTTTTTGGAGAACAGAAGATCCATTCACAAGCTCAGAAAGTAGAAGGAACGATGAGAAAGAAGAAGAGAAGGATAAAAAAATGGAGAATAAAAGGTCTCATGACAAATGGAATATGAAGATGAACCTATGGCTGAAATATGATAACTCATCAAGGGATTAGAAAGTGAGATAATGACCAGTTTAATCCAAAGCATCGGAAATCACTCTTTATAAAGAAAAACAAAAGGACGAGATAATTTCCACGAGTCTCTTCGATTTTCTCTCCCACGTCGTTTCGCCTTTAGTCAGTCACGTCCCATTACTTAAATAATCGCCCACTCCTCACACGTCACGCTTCTACCTTCATCTTCCTCAACACGCTTCCTCAACTGTATTGTCTTTTTATTCTTTTAAACCCTTATTCTGAAATCCAAACTAACCTTCATCTCACACAAACTCTCACTACTCTTTCTCTATCATCCTTTCAAGCTTTAACCTTCTCTCTTACCTCACATACACTATTCACAAATGGCTGAAGGGAAACATTTCAACAGACATACTGCCAACATGGGGAATGCTTCTCATGTATGATGAACCGATGCCTCAGCAGCATTATGCTAAAAATTTCTCCCAAAGACCTATAGCTCATGGGAAAAGGTTGAGCGGTGGGTTGTTAATTCAGGTGCTAAGTCTAATGGAAGTAATCCTCTTCCAAGGATGGGCGAGTGATCTCCAATCAAATCTCGATGATTTGCACCCCGCTGATTTCACTGACTCACACACACACATATATAGCACGTGCTTAGTCAAGACTAGAGATCTTGGTACTGTGGCATTGGCCTCGAGCACATGAAATGACATATATTTACTCCAAATTGCGTTTATGGGCCAATGTAGGAAGCCAGGGTACGTGGTCGTTTTTGGGCTAAAAACAGGACGACAAACACATCGCATCAAGAACTATCAAAATCAATATTAGGCCCAATAAGGCCCAACACTCAGTCACATTGCCAAAACCCTAAATCCCCTTCAACCCAAAATATAAAATCCCCGCAGGCCGCACCCAACAACCTTCTCTCTCCATCCACCCCAAAGGCCCCAACCTAAATCGGCGCATATCACACCCTCTAGAACGAACGCCAATCTGCAGTGGCAGCAATGCAGATCTTCGTGAAAACCCTGACGGGGAAGACGATCACCCTCGAGGTGGAGTCCTCCGACACCATCGACAACGTGAAGGCGAAGATCCAGGACAAGGAAGGCATCCCTCCCGACCAGCAGCGCCTCATCTTTGCGGGAAAGCAGCTCGAGGACGGCCGCACCCTCGCCGACTACAACATCCAGAAGGAGTCCACTCTCCACCTCGTCCTCCGCCTCCGCGGCGGCGCCAAGAAGAGGAAGAAGAAGACCTACACCAAGCCCAAGAAGATCAAGCACAAGCACAAGAAGGTCAAGCTCGCCATCCTCCAGTTCTACAAGGTCGACGATAGCGGCAAGCTTCAGAGGCTCAGGAAGGAGTGCCCTAATGCCGAGTGCGGTGCCGGCACCTTCATGGCTAACCACTATGACAGGCACTACTGCGGCAAGTGCGGCTTGACCTATGTGTACCAGAAGGCCGGTGCGTAGTTCGTTAGGGTTTGTTTTAATCAATTTGTTATGGAGTTTTATTATTATTATTATTATTGAAAGTGTTTAAGTTTTGGAACAGCGGGGTTAGACGCTGTTGGTTTATGTTTTCGTCATAATAACCCTTGATTCTTGGTGATTTTGTGAACACACTTCTTAAGGTCTGTTGGGTTAATTTATGATTCTGATACGCCAGCATGTTTTTCCTATCTGTATGTTTGTCTTGCTTTAGATGATGTTGCTCAGTGCTTGATATTTGGACTTTATGTGCTGATATGATATATATATTTTTTGTTAGTTCGTTAGTCATTGTGATCCAAGGAAGTTGTTTTGTGAGTTAGTGAGAGCAGATGGTAACATTCTAGGGGAGGAAGAGGATGTAAGTGGATTTTGCCTACCGGGACCTTTTTTCATTTTGGTTTGATTTCTTTGATTAGAAGGCTGCTAAATTCCTGTTAGTTGTGTGTGTACATATTAACTGAATGTTGCTTTTCCAAGTTGTTGAAACATTTTCTACGACTCAAGTTTCTGAAGATGCTTTTGATTGATTCTCTTGTTTGATTGTATCAATTGATTTTTGAAGAATATTTTTTGCTGGCGGTTTCATGGAGGATTTGTGGGCATGGTCGTTAGAATAACTTTAGATCAGCTCATTACTTAGATAGTTAGATTATGTGTTTCTCCTTGGAAGTTCTGTGATGATGTTGATTGATTGGTTATATCTGCCATAGAATGGGGGAACTATAATAAACTATAATTTGCCCCATATATTATGCAGTAGTCCAAATTTTTTGCTATATCGGTGATGATATTAGTATACTGTAGAGAAACCCTTATAGCGGTCTTTGCACTCTGACTTTTAGCTTATTGGTGTGGTCGTTGTGCATTTTCCTGCAGTTTTAGTCGAAATCTAGTATTCAATTTGGCGAAAGCATTTTGATAGATATTTCAAACAGCTTGTGCGAAAACGAGAATAGTCACTATAAATTGAAGTCCAGCCATTTATTATTCTAGCTGAACTACTCGTTGCTTGAAATCTATTCATTTGTGGAGTTGGAGCATATTTGGATTTCTGCTTGTAATTATGCAATTATGGTTAAGGTTTTCTATTTTGGACAGAATTATGGTTTTAACTTAATAGTTACGAGTTACCCAAACTTTTGTAGTTTTTCTAGCAGAAAACTAATCATACTATTAAACTGAGACAACTTGTAATGATCATCACTAGTTTATCTTAAGTGAGTAGGAAACAGAGCACAATACCTCCACCGTAATACGTTGGCAATTTTTGGTTTGATGGAATGGAACTTTGAATGGAAGGAAGGGACATGGACGGAACTATAGAACTGTTTGATCAATTTATTGTTATGTTTGGCTTGTTACAATTTTTACTTTGAAAAATATGTATTTTTGGTCGTTAAAACATTCTCCTATATGATAATCATTGTAATTTTGGTTAAAAAGGCTTGGGTCGGTCTAATATGGGCCAAATGTTGGAAGTTGATCCATAACTTCCCAGATTAAAGTTTTTGGGCTTCTAAAAAAGGTGCTAGCAAAATATTTTAGTGACTAAGTTAAAAAAAATGAAGTTAGAAGAAAATTATATTTCTGAAAAAAAAAATTCTATTATTTTTTATTACGTTTCTTACAATGGTAGAAGTGCACATTCCTTTGAGATTCTATACTCCCATTCCATTAACCTATCAATGCGAATAACGTACTACTGCAAATCGAATGTAAGTGTTTTTCTCGGTGTACGTATTACAATGTTCAAGTCCTCCCTCCCTTCCCCACCTTTCCCCCTTTTCCCTACTTGCAAACGTTATATATATGTGTATGTAATCTTTTTTTTTAAGACATTCTTGTCACAAGTCCAAATGATGGCTTACAAATGGCATCTATAAATTGGGTCGCATTTAAAATTTACCGATGGAAATCGGAATATTCAATGCTCTTGCCCTTTTGTTGCCGTGCATAAAAGTATTTGAGTCATCTAATGGTTAGCAGAATGTAGAGGAAGTCTAATGTGAGAAAAGCTTTAGTGAGTGGTCCATAGTCCAGAGAAGTTAACCGGCTTATTTCATACTTTAATTTGAAAAGAAGTAAAATATTGAAAGTGTATTTAAGGGAAGGGCAACAATGAAAGGCAAGAGGACCCGCACAAAAAAAGGGAACCCGCCGAAAAAATAATAGTAATAAAGGGCGAGAGGCATAATGCTTGAGGAGAACTGCAGAAGCCTCATGCTTGATGGTGGAGGTTGAGCAGTTATTTGATGATGGTGTTATTCGAGGTTAGCCATAAAACGGACGGATGCATGTCATCTTCTTACATTGAAGGTATCGCTTCTACAACTCTTCGTCCATGGCCTCGCCGGTGAGACCGCCACCCACACCCTCTCTTAGCCGTCATCGACGCTGTCATCGTTATCTTCGATAAGACCACCGACAAGAAAATGGACGACCACATGATTGTCACGCAGCTTGCTGCCGCCATAGGCCCCACTGCACGCTTCTCTGCCTCTGACGACCTCGACATCGTGATTATCATCTTCGATATTAAGACCACCAGTAAGAAGATCGACAGGAGCATGACATCACCGTCAGGAAGTTGATCGCGGTAGAGCGATTTTAGTGGACGGGTTGGAGTAAATAATCACGATGTATCTGGTAGTGGAAAGGGAGGCACACATGCATGGTGGATTATCAATGACCAATAATACTCAGCTTGCAATTTTTATTTTTATTTTTTATTGGTGGTGGGTTGTTCATTGGCTGAATGGTTGTAGTTTTTGTGTGTCTTCTGTTCTCGTGTTACATTTATGCAGTGGTCCAAACGCTACTAACCTAGTCTCATTTTTCTTTTCTTTGCTTTGGTTGCTTTATAGCTTGCTGTTGCTTTACATTCTCCCCTAGCACTGGATTGGGTTTGGCTTGATGGGGATTGGGTTGGTATTGACGGAGGAAAAAATTCCATTTATGTTTCGTTGGAATGGAGCAATGGCAATAGACTAAAATTTGATTTAATATGAAGGGTGAAATAGTCATTTCATGTATTACCTGTTAAATAATTGAAATAAAAAACTGTCTCTTATAGGTCGAAGAAACGGAACATTCCATGTTCATTTTTAGCCAGGACCATTGTAAAACGCGACCCTATACATTGTCTACCTAGAGAGTTTAACTGAAAGTTGCATCTAAATGTGGCAAGCTTATGAGACCTCTAAAACAAATGACGTTGCAACTTGCAAGCTTATATGGTAGGATTTGACTTATAAAGGGGGGAGATTTGTAAAGTTAGAAAGTTAAGGGTTAATTACTCGGATGAATAATCCAATTAGTGATTAAGCTCGTATTTTCCCACTTTACTAATCTCTGTACATTGGAGGAGACAAATCCAATACCATAATACATTTTCAAAGCCATCTAGAACTGAATTTTTATTAGTGTTTGTCAAAATGGATATTTCAACACGAGGAACGATAGACATCCACCAGCAAATGTCCACTAGATATTTACAGCAAGTAAAATGATAAAATTGGTATATTTCATACAGAGGAGCAACTTAGGAATAAAATAAAGGTGCACAAATGATTAGCTATAATACTTTACAGAAGGAAAAAAAGAAACGCACATTCTCGTTGCTTTTCTCTCTCTCTCTTTTTTATTTTTTCTTTCTCTAGTACATCCCTTCTCTTTGCTTCTCTCTCCCTTTTTCATTTTTCTTTCTCTAGTTCTTCGTACTTTACAGGAAGAAGAAGAAGAACAAGGAGAACCAAAGCTAATCCTTAGGCATGAAACCCAAAGCACACAAAAAAAAAAAAAAACTTTCATTCTCTTTTTTTTTTTTATGTTTCTCTCTCTAGTTCTTCATGTTTACAGGAAGAAGAAGAAGGAGAACTAAAATCTGTGGGATAGTGGACAAACATAATCCTTACGTATAAATGCTTAGCTCATTTCATTTGATTTTTCATGTTTTTGTGGTTTATGTCCCAAACCGTGAATGATTATTTTTTTAGTGTTTTCAACAACAAAACGAATTGAGAATGACTTGTTCGAAACTAAGATTATATTTGATGTTATTGTTCGAAATTGGAGTTAAAAAATTATAAATGTATGTTACGAAATGTTGTAAACCAATATGTAAAATGTTGTAAACCATTGCACAAAAAGTTGTAAATTAGTAGCAAAATATTATAAACCAATTGAGGACACGTTGAAAACTAGAGTTGAAAAATTATAAATGTGTGTTACGAAATGTTGTAAACTAATATGTAAAATATTGTAAACCATTGTACAAAAAGTTGTAAACCAGTAGCAAAATGTTTTAAACCAATTGAGGACACGTTGAAAACTAGAGTTCAAAAATTGTAAATGCGTGTTACAAAATATTGTAAACCAATATGTAAAATGTTGTAAACTATTGCACAAAAAGTTGTAAACCAGTAGTAAAATGTTGTAAACCAATCGAGGACGCATATTAAAAACTGAAGTTGAAAAATTGTAAATGCGTATTATGAAATGTTGTAAACTAGTATGTAAAATGTTGTAAACCATTATACAAAAAGTTCTAAACCAGTAGCAAAATGTTGTAACATGCATTTACTATTTTGCTACTGGTTTACAACTTTTTGTGTGATGGTTTATAATATTTTTCATATTGGTTTACAATATTTCGTAACACACATTTATAATTTTTTAACTCTAATTTCCAACAATAATAGCAAATATAATCTCAGCTTCTAACAAAGTTATTTTCAGTTCGTTTTGTTATTGAAAACACTAAAAAAATAATCATTCACGGTTTGGGACATAAACCATAAAAATATGAAAAAAAACAAGTTAAATTAGTCAAGTATTTATGCGTAAGAATTATGTTTGTGTGCTATCCCACAGATTTTAGTTCTCCTTCTTCTTCTTCCTGTAAATATGAATAACTAGAGAGAGAGATTAAAAAAAAAAAAAAAAAAGAGATAATGAAAGTTTTTTTTTTTTTCCTTTTGTGTGCTTTGGGTTTCATACATAAGGATTAACTTTGATTCTTCTTCATCTTCTTCTTCTTTCTGTAAAGAACGAAGAACCAGAGAAAGAAAAATGAAAGAGAGAGAAAAACAAAGACAATGGGTATTTCTTTTTTTCCTTCTGTAAAATATTGTAGCTAGTCATATATGCATTTTTCTTTTATTCCCAAGTTGTCTCTCTGTATGAAATACACCAATTTTATCATTTTCCTTGTTGTAAGTATCTGGTGGACTTTTGCTCGTGGACTTCTATCATTCCTCATTTCAACACCTATCAACTTTTATATAAAACATGAGAAAAAATGTATATGCAAAAAGATGTTACTGTCTTCTGTACTGTCAGATAGTTAGAGAGAGAGTGTGTGTGTATGATTTGCTTTTGTTTTGGAGGTTGTTGAATAAGGGGGAGTTGGGGACGGGATTACAGTTTACCTGATGTTTAGCCATTTCCATCTCTTCTGCTTTGTCTAGTCCCTCTCTTTAGCATGTATGCTTTGCTTGTTTGTTTTGTCCTATACGGTGCAAACTGACTCAAAATATTGAACCATACAGATCACAATGTGCGTGAACATTATCTTTGTGGTTGTGGGGTAGAAAGTTTCTAGACCGAGCATGTGTCTTGGATAAGAGGCAGATTTGAACCCCCATTCATATTCTTGACATAAGATAAATAAAAGTTATCTTGTAAATATTTTTTGAACCTAGAAGTTTTTGTTGGATTTGGGTGTTATTCTCTTATCCTAAATTTTTATATACTAAACAAAAAAAATTTCCCTTTGTGATCTAACACCTCTGGGAGTAAGGAGTAGGTGGAAACTTTTGATCCGACTTTCATTGACAACAGTGACACCTCAGTGGGTCACTAAATGGCTTAATAATGATCTGATAGTTGACTAAACCATTTAGTTCAAACTTCAAATACTAGTCCCTTTCTTAAGGTTGAACTACTACATCTCACAATTATGAGATAGCCTATTCGGGTTCTGATATGTGTGTCAAAAGCTAAATTTACTCTGTTGCCCTACTGTTATTTATGCCATGAAACGGCAGCGTAGCTTTCGGCTTTATTTTTCTCAGGATCATGTAGAAAGCAAAAGTTTCCGTGAGTCGAAGACTCATGACTTTCGTTATGTCCAATGACAGCTTCGAGTGGAGCTGTTCATATGGCAACGTACCAAAAGAAGATAATTTTTCTTCCCTTTTAGAGTGAGAGCAAAAGTTGCCATCTACAGCTTCTTATTGCAGTTCGAGTCGACCAGATAAAAAAAAAAAGAAGAAAATGCTGTCATAAAATAGTGAATTAGTCTCACTACATATATCTCATATGACTAGTGCTACTTGTACAATTTTTATAAATATCTTTTAAGAGACATCCTGATATGTTACTTAAATATTGGTTGAGCAGAAGGTTAGATTCATTCTCAACCAATATTTAAGAGGCACTTGAGGGTGTGCTTTTAAAAATATCTCCAAGAGTGATACAAACAATATTTTTCGTTTTTGATATCAGGGGTTTTTTTTTAAAAAAAAATTTAGTCTGGTCAAGTAATCACTTATTATTTGCTTCACTGCAGAAACGGGGCACTGGTCTTGTACTTCTCCAAAATACAGCTATGTTTTTGGAAATCAGAATTCCAAACTTTTCATAAGATGCATAGTTAAATATATATTTTTAATTCTGTGAGAGTTTTCACTTCCATGAAAGAGCAATCCCAAACTCGTTCTGATGAGTTACAAATGAATTTTGAAGTAGGAGTGCATATCATAAATGAGCAGGGATCAAACATGGGCAATCTGTTTAGGATTGAGACAATCAGCACCATAGCAGAAAAGGCCAAAATAATAACATTCAACGGTGCTTTGAGAGTAATAATATAATTTCAAGGACATCTTTATCTTTATAGATTACAAAAATGACTTTGAAAATAATGCAGCAATAAGGTAAGTATATATGCGGTTCTTGATTCCTACCAACCACACACACAGCTCATTCATTTTGTTCTTAGGACATGGCCATTGAACTTGACATCTAAATATTTTTCACAAAATTGGATCTTTGTGGAAAGAACTAGTCCCAGTCACCCCCAAATAGATAGTACAGGACTAGGCCCTATAGGAATAGGGTTGCAAAAGTTAGTTGTCTGCAATAACGCAGCAAGGAAATTTTCATAAAAAAGTTTATGCAATGGGGCTTATGAAACAAAATCTGATCCACTTTAAGAATTAAGATATGTTGAAACAGTTCGTTGTCAATTCCCTGATGATAACAAGTTTTCCATCTTGCACTTCCAAAGGGTTGCACTAGTTTTTCATTTTGTTGAATGAAATATTATTGACCCTTGATCATGGGAACCTCTCAAAATCCAGTTACTCATCTGCTATCACATGGGAAGAGTTAAGGAAACTGCAGAAAAGGGTTGAATGAAATTGATACGTAGTCAATTCTTAGCTCAATGTGAAACAAAAACAGATGGGAAGTGACACATGCGAGTAGAGCACAGAAAGTAGTGAGGATCCTTTTTCATTGGTCAATTTATTTTGCTGTCTTTCAGGAAAGACAAATCCTAAGATGCCTCTTTACCTTCTCAATGCACCCCTCTGGAAAATTCCCTTCTTTCCATTGAAAAACTTTCTGCACTTTAATTTTCATCTAGGACAGAGAGAGGACTTTGGAGAGGTAAGACTGTCAATAAAAGAGAAAACAACACTTGAAACAAAGAAGTACTTAAGTCATTCTGCAAAGTGCCATAGAACTTTGGGTCACTGCAATCTTCGGAGAAGTTTGCCAGTGACAACAATAATGTTCAAGCAAATAGGTAAGAAATTTTACCTTGAACTCTCCTCAGGGGTGTCACTGTAATTAAATTAATGCAGAACTCCTAAAAAATACTAAGTGGCTTGAAAAAATAAATAAATAAAAAATCTACTATCCTTAGCATCAATATTGGAGTGCTTTCCGGCAATGAAAATCAACATAAGTACTCCCATACCACAAATAATTAAAGTAAGATGATGATTGATTTATGAGAGTCCACCTTCAACTATAAATGCTTCCTTGTGTCAAAGGACCTACATCTTCTCTCTCTCTCTCTCTCTGTATTCCTCTATCACATTCAAACCTTCTCACCCACACATTCTGTCAGATATACACAAATGTCAACAATGAACCATCTTTTTGATCTTCCAGAACAGATATGTTACGTGCAATGTGGATTCTGCACCACAATTTTAATGGTAACGAGTTCTTTTGGTCTCTTAAACTCTAAGTACACTTATTGAGTTCATGTGGTTTTGATATACCTCTTTTGCATTTTTCTGTTTCCAATACAATTCTGTATGTATGTATGTATGTATGTATGCAGGTAAGTGTCCCATGCAGCAGTTTGTCAATGGTGGTGACAGTCAGATGCGGGCACTGCACAAGCCTTCTCTCCGTTAATATGATGAAAGCTTCTTTTGTCCCTTTACACCTTTTAGCTTCTCTTAGTCATCTTGAGGTGATAGTTTACTTACCTTTCCAAAAATATATTCATATTTCCTTTCGGTTGTTCAAGTGAGTCCAATGACACACATACCTATGGTTTAGTTGCTTAGTTGTTTATACTATATATCATTTATTGAAATTTTATCTTTAAATGGATTTGTGACTGTGTTCACTCTCCAGCCAAAAGAAAGTAGTCCAGAAGAGGATGCAACCAACACTCTGAATTGCCATAGTGTATCCATGATGACATACTATTCTGATTATGAAGAAGAGGATGGAACTCCAATGAACATTGTGGTGAACAAACGTATGTAATACAGTGTTGGTTTTGATAATATGAAAAAAAAAAAAAGAGTTCCTGAGTTCGAAGCAAGCTATGTTAAGCCATTATTTTCTTCTTTTATTTATTTTATGGTTGGATTTTCTGCAGCCCCGGCGAAGAGACAGCGATCTCCATCAGCTTATAACCGCTTCATCAAGTGATGTTTCACTTAACAAAGTTATTGTACGGAACATAATTAGTTTTCAAACCATGAAGTCCTAATGTCAGTGTTGGTTTAATGCAGAGAAGAAATTAAGAGGCTAAAGGCTGAAAACCCTGACATGGCACACAAGGAAGCTTTCAGCACAGCTGCAAAAAATGTGAGGTTTTCACTTTTATGAAACTGCTTATTGTTGGTTCAACTCATTTGCAAAATTTGGAAGCCTTTCAGGATTGGTGAACCACTAGTATTGTAGTATTGGGTAAAGAAGGCTACTTTTTCTATGAATAATTTTGAAAATATTTGTCATTTTCAGTGGGCTAATTTTCCCCAAACTCAGTGCAAAGTAGATGAAGAGAGCTGTAACCAGACCGAGCAACTTGCGGATCTGGACTCCCAGGTGGACCCTCATGATGCTGAGGTAAATGCATAATTATTTGAAAAATTGAATAGTTTCTTCATTTATTAAATCGCTTTAGCAAATTAAAACTAGTTATTTATAGGATTTTCATTGGTGTGGCACTATTATGCAAATATAGGGTTACTTGTCCCGTTCCTCATATTAAAGGGGAATAATAGAGGTAGGCTCCATTCATTCAATAGCGAAGACCGTAGTTGCCAATTGAACCTTTTATCAGAAACTTAATATATATTCTATATATTATATACAAGGAAAAATGATATATGTACAACACCTTTATATAACATACTTAACCACCATTTTTTATTTTTTGCCAATGATATAAATACGTTATACAAAAATACTGTATACATATCATTTCTCATAACAAGGGGCACCTATTGTACATCTCTATATGCTATTAACTGTTTTAACACTTAGAAGATAAATTCATGTGCTAACTCTCAGTACCCGGTAAAAATAAAGTTGGGATTAGAATTAAATTATATAAATTTAGTACCTTTCACTAAATAAGACAACATGGTAGTGCAGATGAAGATATTACAATTTACAGCCCTATAATGTCTGCAGCTAGTCAATTTTTTTGACTCAGGAATTGTAACAACATTGTCCTTCATATGTGCTAACTTTCTAGGGTAACGAAGATGTACTCTTTTCCCAATCTAGTAGTTTACCGTTGTATCATGTATGAAACTTTCAGGTCAATGAAGAAGATCAAGGTTTCCGCGGATGAAGAATGGATCAGCACATATATGACATAACATGAGAGTTGCCTTCTGTCTTAAATGTTAAAGCTGCCTCTTAATCGTTTTCCTTCTGAAGAAAAGATGCTCTTGGGAATGAAAACTAATTAAGTTGGGGTGAAGTGCTGAGTGCTGACTACTATATGAGACCTTAGGAAGTTATTAATAATTGATAGCTCTATTTTGCACCTTTCTGCTCATACTAGCTACGGTACTCTTTTCAGGATCACAAAAATGTTTATTGGTTTAGATTTGGTTGACATTAGTTCTCAGATCTGCAAGTTGTCAAGGACTAACTTACAGATAATTGCCATAACTTTTCGTGGTATATAAATATGCATCACATTAATCGATACTATCTCTATTTGCCCACCATTATGGAACACCATATATAAAATCATTCGCTAAAATGAATTACAACGAAGTTGATATAGAAGATTTTACGTTCCGTTGGTGTTCTAGTTGCATGCAAGCGTATTTCTTTTTCAATCACGTGCTGCTACAACGTAAAATCATCATTCTAACTAGTATATTAAATATTTAACCATTTAAAGAACCCTGATCCATCGTTAGCTACATAATGACAGAGTTCGTGCTGCTCACTCTTTTAGGATTAGTCCATGACTACTCACTCAATTATTTCCAGTTCCTACTTGCTAATCTTTGGCCCCCTTGAAAATACATATCTGCCAACAAAATCTCCTCAAAATCATTAAGAAATGAAGTCTTCCTAACACGATCTACTCTAGAGCTAAAACCATCCACATCCAATCTATGCAAAACCTCAATCTTTGTAAGAATTTTCTCAAACTCTAATTTCACCAAACACCTCTCGATTCCAAACTTGTAGCCTTTCTTTAAGGGTTTTTAACATTTTCATAAGCCTAAACCCTTCCCACCCTTGCACTATTGAATTATCCCAAACATCTCTCACAAAAGGAACGAAAAATCTATGATCCAACCACATGTTCTCAAATCTAAAGAGTTATATCCCATTTAATCTTGCAAAACTCCAAAATAATAGGGAAGTGGTTAGAAAATGGTTGAAAGAAATTTTCTTGCACCAGGTCTGGATTCTAGAAGGTATCCTCCCGAGCATTAAGGAACAAAAATCCATCATAGTCAAGATGATGCAATAGTGCCTCAATTAACCAACCATGTAAAGTTAGCTTTAGCAAGGGACGGGTCCTTTAAACCACAATCCCTAATAAAAGCATCAAAGCGTATCGCATACTTGAAGTCAATCTCTCTCCACCTAGACTTATTAGGTAATCTCACAACATTAAAGCGACTACCTACACACCAGCCATGGACTGCATAAACCAAAAATATAGCTTAATTCTTACCAAAAGAAAGGTTAAAGCCTCCTCCTTATTGGGCCTTACACTGAGGTACACCACCACTTACACTTGTTAACAAAATCTAAATGCATCAAGTGTGAACTCGTGTTGCATGAGTAAAGTTACTTTAGTGTCTTTAACGAATTAAAAAAGTGAAAAGAAGCATCCACATTTTTTATCAAACAACTTTCAGTGGATTAAAAATTCATACACTGCAAAACGTGAGATGGCAGAAATATATTATAATGCACAATGCAATTGTGAGGAGGAAGGAAACCGGGGAGATGCTCGCCTATAAATAGAGCTCGCCTATAAATAGAGTTCTCCCCCATCGGTTTCATCATTCAATTTTCAACGTGTATATCCCACTCCAGAGTAAGTAGATATATACATAGTGTCTTCTAAGAGTTTCTCTTATTTTATAGAGAGAGGTGTATTCTTCTAGTATAAGAAAGAGTGTTATTGTTCTCTCTTTATATTTAGAGAGAGGTGAAATTTTATCTTCCACATAGTGAAAATATTTTTCGGTCTTATTCGTGGTTTTTCTTTCTTCATTAGGGGACTTTTCAGGTAAATATTTTGTGTCATTTCCATTGTTTTCTCAACTCTATTTTAGTTGCATTATTTTGTTTCCATAACTTTGGTACTTAACAGTGGAATCAAAACCATTGTTTATAGTTCATGCTGCGGATTACTATTTACGATCACTATTCATACGTGTAATTGTATACTTTTACAGTATTGTTAATGTATACTGGATTTGGTCCATATATGGTATAAATATATGGTATTGTTCACGTATACTATACTATTCACGGTGATAAAGTAAGAACTGGTTTAGTAGAGAAACAAATCCCGATAAATACCATGATAGCAAAATTTGAGATTGAGAAGTTCAATGGAATAATTTTTCCATGTGGAAATTGAAGATGAAGGTCATCTTGAGGAAGGACAATTGCTTACTAGCAATTGAAGGCAAACTTGCCGAAATAACTAATGACAAGTGGAAGGAGATGGATGATAGTGCTGTTGGCAATCTACATCTTGTAATGGAAGATTCAGTATTGTCAAGTATTGCAGAAAAGAAGACAGCAAAAGAGATCTGGGATACTTTTATCAAACTATATGAGGTCAAGTCACTTCACAATATAATACTTTTAAAGAGGAGATTGTATACTCTTTAGATGAGTGAGTCCACATCGGTGACAGACCACATCGGTGACAGACCACATCAACAATTGAAACATCTTATTCACCCAACTTATAGCATCAAATTATAAAATAGCGGATAATGAACGTGTGGAGCTTCCACTTCAAAGTCTACGCAACTCATATGATCAACTCATCATCAACATCATAAATAATAGTATTGCTGACTATCTATCCTTTGATGATGTCGATGGTGCTATTCTTGAAGAAAAGTACAGGCCCAAGAATAAGGACGATAGATTGGAAAGCTATAAGCAAGCAAAGGCGTTATGGGTGACGAGAGGAAGATCAATGGAGCATAACTCTAACGGGAGTCATGGTCAAAGCATATCAAAGTCCAGAAGAAAGAAGAACTTCAAATGCTACCGTTGTGGCATGAGAAGGCACTTGAAGAAAGATTGTTGGAATAATAAGAAGAATACAGATAAAGTCCCAGAAGCATCAACCTCTCAAGCATGTGATGCGGATACCTCTGAGGATGGAGAAATCCTGTGTGGCGAGGCAGCAATTGGTTCTAAAGGTGACAAACGGCTCATTGATCTTTAGATAATGGATTTAGGAGCAACATGGCGCATGACTACACATCGTGACTAATTTTACAATTACAAACCTGTCTCAGAAGGATATGTGTTTATAGGAGATGATCATGCCTTAGAAGCTGCTGGTGTTGGTACTGTAAAAAAAAATGTTTGATGGTGCCATTTGGACAATTCAAGGAGTGCAACACGTGAAAGGGCCTGAAGAAGAATATATTGTCTATTGGGCAATTGGATGACCTCGGGTACAAGACCTACACTGAATGTGGGATCTTAAAAGTTATGAAAGGTGCCCTTGTAATGATGAAAGCAGAAAAGATCACGGCAAATCTATATAGGCTTTAAAGAGATACGTTGCAGGAGGCAGATACATTAGTTACATTAGCAAGACAAGAAGAAACAACGATGATATGGCATCACAAATTAGGCCACATGTCAGAATGTGGTTTGAAGATTCTTGCGGAACATAATCTCATTCCCAGGCTCAAATCGGTGAACTTACCATTTTGTAAGCACTGTGTTACAAGCAAGAAGCATAGATTGAAGTTTGATAGATCAACTGCTCGGAGTAAGCATATCCTGGACTTGATTCATTCTGATGTGTGAAAGTCACTAGAAATATCCCTAGGAGGAGCAAAATATTTTATATCATTCATTGATAATTACCCCAGGAGACTGTAGGTGTACCTAATCAAGAAGAAGCCAGATATGTTTTCAATATTCAAGGAATTCAAAGCAAGAGTAGAACTTGAATCCGGAAAGAAAATTAAGTGTTTGAGGATAGACAATGGAGGGGAATATATAGATGGAGATTTTCTAGCATTTTGCAAGCATAAGGGTATTCAAAGGTAATTCATAGTTGCACATACACCTTAGCAAAATGTTGTAACAGAGTGGATGAACAGGACTCTTCTAGAAAGAACAAGAGCAATGCAACGAACAACAGGTTTAGCCAAGTATTTCTGGGTAGAAGCAGTCAAAACTTGCTATTACGTGATTAATCAGTCACCATCAACCACAATTGGTTTAAAGACACAATGGAGATGTGGAATGGCAAGTCGACAGATTATTCTTTTCTACACGTGTTTGGATGTCATGCATATGTGATGTACAACTCCTAGGAAAAAACAAAGTTGGACGCAAAGTCCAGGAAATGTATATTCTTAGGTTATGTTAATGGTGTAAAGGGGTATCACTTGTGGGATCCCACTGCCCATAAGGTTATTGTCAGCAGGGATGTTATATTTGCAGAAAATGAACTACAAAGTGAAGAAAGAAATGACGACACTGTCAAGGAACAACAGCAATTCAGATAGATGAGAAATTTGGAAAAAAATATTTTGAAGCAGAGCCAAAGCATGATGAATAAGTACCAGATGAGGCCAATGATATAGAAGTTAGGTGATCAACATGCCAAACAAAGCCACACCATCATGGCATTCAAACTATGTTATGGCAAGCCACGACGCATTCTGTCATCTAACAGAAGAATGAGAGCTATCAACTTTTTAGGAGGCTTTGAGTAGTCCAGATGCTTCTCTGTGGATAGCAGCAATGTAGGAAGAAATGGAGGCCTTCTATAGGAACAAGACATGGGAACTTGTTGCACTTTCAAAAGGTCAGAAAGCCAGTGGAAACAAATGGGTCTATAAGATCAAACAAGATAACAATGATCGAGTGGAATAATATCATGCAAGACTGGTGGTAAAAGGATTTACTCAGAAAGAAGGTATCAATTTCAACGAGATATTTTCTCTAGTTGTCAGACTTACCACTATCAGAGTAGCTAGCCATGTGTAGTGAATTTGATTTACATTTTTAGCAGTTAGATCTGAAAACTACTTTTCTTCATAGAGAACTTAAAGAGGAGATTTATATGCTTTAACCAGAAGACTTAGAGCAACAAGGAAAAGAAAACTTAGTTTATAGGTTGACCAAATCTCTGTACTGTCTAAAGCATGCACTAACGTGTTGGTATAGGAGATTTGATTCCTTCATAATTCATCTCGGATACAACAGACTCAGCTCAGACCATTGTACATACTACAAGAGGTTTGATAACAATATTTTCATCATTCTGTTGTTATATGTGGATGACATGATGGTGATAGGCCCCAACAAAGATAGAATCTAGGAGTTGAAGGCACAGTTAGCTAGGGAGTTTGATGTGAAGGACTTGGGACTCGCAAACAAGATTTTAGGTATGCAAATTCACCGAGACAGAAAGGACAGGAAGATCTGGCTTTCTCAGAAAAATTATTTGATGAAAATCTTGAGACATTTCAACATGCAAGATTGTAAGCCAGTTTCAACCCCACTTCTTGTGAATTACAAATTATCCTCAAGTATGTGTCCTAGCAGTAAATTAAAGGGGATGGAAAGTCTCGAGTACTGTATGCATCAATAGTGGAAAGCCTTATGTACGCCATGATTTATACCAAACCAGATATTACTCAAGCAGTTGGATTGGTTAGTCAGTTTATGGCAAATCTATGAAAAGAACATTGGAATGCTGTTAAGAGGATTCTGAGAAACATTACAGGAACCTCAGGTGTTGCAGGATATGTTTTGAAGGATCAAAATTCATTATCAGAGGATATGTTGATTCAGATTTTGCAGGTGATCTTGATAAAAGAAAATCTACTACATGCTATGTGTTCACACTTGCAAGTGGAGCTGTGAGCTAGTTATCCAAGTACAGACTATTATAGCCTTGTTTACTACAAAAGCTGAATATATGGCATATACACAAGCTTGCAAGGAAGCTATTTGGATTCAAATGTTAATGGAGGAACTCGGGCACAAATAATCAAAGATTATTATGTATTGTGACAGCCAGAGTGCCTTGCATATTCCAAGAAATCCACCCTTTCATTCCAGGACAAAGCATATATGAGTTCAATATCACTTTGTTCATGAAGTAATAGAAGAAGGGAATATGGATATGCAGAAGATTCACACAAAAGACAACCTAGCAAATGTTATGACAAAGCTAATCAACACTGACAAGTTTAAATGGTGTAGATCATCTTATGGCATATCAGAAACGTAGGCAACATGGAACTGGTAAGATGAGAAAGGTTTTGAAAGTTTATCAAAAGTTACTTTAAGTAGGAGATTGTAAACTCGTGTTGCACGAGTAAAGTCACTTTAGGGGCTTGAAATAATTAAAAAAGAGAAAAGAAACATCCACAGTTTTGATCAAACAACTTTCGGTGGATTAAAAATTTATACCATGCAAAACGCGAGGTGGTGGAAATATATTATAATGCACAATGCAAATGCGAGGATGAAGGAAACTAGGGAGATGCTTGCCTATAAATAGAGCTCTGCCCCATCAGTTTCATAATTCAATTTTCAATGTGTGTATCCCACTCCAAAGTGAGTAAATATGTACAGTATCTTCTGAGAGTTTCTCTTATTTTATAGAGAGAGATGTATTCTCCTAGTATAAGAGAGGGTGTTATTGTTATCTCCTTATATTTAGAAAGGTATAATTTTATCTTCCATATAGTAAAATCTTTCTCGGTCTTACCCGTGGTATTTCTTTCTTCATTAGGAACTTTCCATGTAAATATTCTATGTCACTTCCATTTTTTTCTCAACTCTATTTTAGTTACATTATTTTGTTTCCATAACTCTGGTACCTAACATCAAGAAAGAGAAAACACTACCAAAAGCATCAACTTTCTTTGCTATTCTAGTGTCCTAGATCAATATCATGCCTTTTGAGACACCTATAGAAGGAAGGAAAGCAAAATCCTTATTTCATGTCTTCCACACTTCTCTCAAATACAAGCCTTCAAAAGATTCTTGTTTTGTTTATTGAAGCATGACAATAAGGATTAGCCTTCAAAATGATTTCCCTCACACCTGGGTCACCTACCCCTCTAACATTCCAACTAAGAATCTTTATAAAATCACTTGAGACACCCGCTTACTCTTCGCACTTTCATAGTTAATGGAAGATTTTAACCTTTGAGCTCTTTATTCATCTTTTGCTTTCTATGCTCAATTATCTTCAATGAAATTGTTAGAGAAACCTCCTCCCCTTTAGAGGTCACCAAGCTAACCCATAAGACTTTCAATAGAGTTGGGATCCTTAGTATCTCTTTTATCATGCACTAAGACACCAAGGTTCTGAAAACCGGATCCGACATTGAACTAGTCAGGGCAAGGGTTCAGAGGTTCAACCAGTTCAAGTAGGAGTCCAACTGGAATATAACCGATATATAGTAAAACCTATGTTTATATAAATATATAAAAATACAAAATCAAAAGTATGTCATAAAATAACTAAAGATTAAATTAGGCATCAATAAAACCCATAAAACATAACATCATTGATCCCTTAATCAAAATAAACATTATCTATATGGATCGAATCTCTCAAGTTACTATTTCCCATATCCAAAAAAGAAAAAAGAATTAGGAAAAATGAGATTTTAGTTGTTTTTAAAAAAAACCCTAAATGATGTCATTTTGCATATATATATAAAACTATTCGACTGGTTTGGCGGTTCATGGCTAGTTTGTATCGGTTCTCAGCTGGTTCTTGAAGGCTATTTTTAGTCGTAGCTCGAATTGGATAGCAAGCCGATTCCCAATTCAACCGGTTTGACTAGTTGGTTCGATCCGGTTTTTAGAACCATGCAAGATACTCAATGGCCAAGGCATTTTCCTTGGTTTTGAAATATGCGAGCATTCAACTATATCATCAGTGTTATGATCATGGACAGGCAGGGGAATAATGCTTTTAACCACTCAAATAGTCACCTTTTGGTCACCTGGAAAATGGAGGAATGTTCAAACTAGGAGATAATTCAAGTAAAGAACAAGAGACAAAGGAAGGAGATGAGGATGCAGGGGGAAGAAGGATGAGTCTCTCCCCATAAAGGCAAACCCAATTCAAGTTTTTCAGCATTACTTGCATAACTAAGACTAACAACTATATTTGAACTATAAGGCAACAAAGGATTTCGCCCTATGAGAGTTATCTTCAAACAAATTTGCAATTCCCAGTCCTTCATCCTCAATAGCTTTTATTTGCATATGAGAGTTGGATTCCTCAGCTTGTAGTGACTCAATCACAACAATAAACCAAATTGATCATCATCCATAAACCAAAATAATAAACCACAAAACTGTGAAAAAAGGTCCAAACTTCTTTTGAATTTTTTGTTGTTGAAATGCAGGGACTAGTAGTAGCATGTGAAATAACGGATAAGGATGATCATATTCCTTCTGTGCTTCGCTGTGCAAACTCCTTAATTATGTATGTAGTATACAAGTGGGGTCAGTTATAATCAAGTTGCTAGAAGTTTGTTGAAGTTTGTTATGAGACTGTTAAGCCACGTAAGTAAGCTACGATTAGCTCATTGGTGTATAGTATGCATGACTCTCATTATTGTGCAATCAATCAAGTCATTCAAATGCTATATATTCAAACGTGTTCACATCTTATTTTCTCTCTCAAATCCTCTGAACTCCCTTGCATTTTTTTTCCATAAATTTCTTTCATTTTCTTGCTTGGCTTATATGGGTTGGTATATATTACTCGTAGTGGAAAATGTTTTGGGGATTAAATATTGAAGATAAACTAGGTTTTTGGTTTTTTTTGTCAGAAAGATCAACTAGGCCATGTTTGATGTATAGTATAAAGCTTGAAAGTATTAGCTAATACTATAAAACCAATTTTTATCACATGTTTGTTGCCATATGATTCTTATTATATGACTATAGGATTAAGTTAACACGTCCCAAGAGGCCTCTGATAACTCCTCTAATAGTATTATTTTTTACTAGTTAATCCCAAATTTACTTTCACATATTTTCAGCACTGTCAAACATTTAGTTTCACATACTTTCAGCACTGTCAATCATTTACTTTCACATACTTTCTGCCTAGTCAATTTACTTTCACATACTTTCAGCACTGTCAATTTATTTTCAATACCTTTAGCACTATCAGACATTTACTTTCATATACTTTCAGCACTGTCAAACATTTAATTGAACATACTTTTAGCAATGTCTTTACTTTCACATACTTTCAGCACTGCCTAGTCAATTTACTTTCACATATTTTCAACACTGTCAATTTATTTTTATATACTTTCAGCACTATCAGACATTTACTTTCACATACTTTCAGCACTGTCAAACATTTAATTTCACATACTTTCAGCACCGTCAATCATTTTCTTTCACATACTTTCAGCACAGTCAATTTACTTTCACATACTTTCAGCACTGTCAATTTATTTTCACATACCTTCAGCACTATTAGACATTTATTTTCACATACTTTTACCACTGTCAATTTAATTTCACATACTTTCAACATTATCAGATATTTAATTTCACTTTCTTTCAGCATTGTCAATTTAATTTCACATACTTTCAGCACTATCAGACATTTAATTTCATATATATTCAACATCACCAGTTTTTACTTTCACATATTTTTAGCATTGTTAGACATTTAGTTTCACATACATTCAGCCTTGTCAATTTACTTTCACATACTTTCAGCACTACCAAGTTTTTATTTTTACATACTTTAGCACTATCAAGCATTTAATTTCACATACTTTTAGCACTGTCAATTTAATTTCACATACTTTCAGTCTTGTCAATTTATTTTCAGATATTTTCAACACCGTCAGACATTTAGTTTTACATACATTCAGCCTTATCAATTTACTTTCACATACTTTCAGCACTATCTTTTAATTTCACATATTTTCAGCACTGTCAATTTTATTTTCACATACTTTCAGCACTGTCAATTTATTTCCACATATTTTCAGCACTATCAGACATTTGGTTTCACATACATTCAACCCTGTCAATTTACTTTCACATATTTTCAGCACTATCAGATATTTAATTTCACATACTTTCAGTATTGCCAGTTTTTACCTTCACATACGTTCAGCATCACCAGTTTTTAATTTCACATACTTTCAGCATTGTCATTTACTTTCATTTACTTTCAGCACATCCAATTTTTGTTTTTATATACTTTCAGCACTATCAAGCATTTATTTTCACATACTTTCAGCATTGACATTAGTTCAATTTTCACATACTCTTATGCGTTCACTTTTCACACACTTTCACATGTAGGTTGAAATAAAATATGTGTTCATATCTTTACTAGTTTCTTACAAGGAAAATATCAAAAACTACTGTTTTTATATTATCTGAGTAAGAAACAAGTAAAGAGGGGCAACTGTGAACGCCATATTTTATTTTCAATTTACTTATTTTATTTTATTTTTATCTTTGTGTGCATTTAAAATTTAAATTCAATCACAGCTGACTCAAAAATTAAATCAGATCAAAATCCTATCAAACTCAACAAAATCAGATCAAAATCCTAACCCTAACTGACTCCAAAAATCTCTCCCATCTACTCTCTATATAATAATAATTCCTATCAGAAAAAGGGGGTGGAGCTACAAGAGTAACACAGGCACAAAAAGGTTTAGAGAAGGAGGCACATAGCAACAGGGAGTAATAGAGAAGTTAATTTTCCTTTTAGATTAGAGGGGTTTAATAAGGTAAGGTTAGAGTTTTTTTTTTTTTTTTCTTTCTCTCTCTGCTACTAACAGCATCAGCAACACTATCGTCATTCATCAATGAAATCAATCCAATACTGCCGGTTTGCCGTCACATGATTGAGGTCCCATGAGATTAACATCATGATGCTCCATTTTTTACAGCCTTCTTACTGCCTTGCCCCCTACCCGTGGCTTCCTTATTTCAATTTGTCATAACGAGTCAATTCAGTAAACTGACTTTTGTTTCTTTTTTATCTTTTTATTTTTTTTATTTTTTATTTTTTTTGTTTGTTTACGTTTTTTTTATTCCTTTTCGTTTGTTTATGGTGAATTCTTTATTTGGCTTTTATTTCGTTAATGCTTGTTTGTTTTGTTCAGGATGCTTTTCGTTTCTTTTATTTAGTATTTGATTGTCCTTTTATTTTATTTTGTGTTAGTTTCTTTAATTTTTAATTTTTATTTCATTAAGTTTGTTTAGTTTGGATGTCTGGGCTTTTTTTCTCGGGGATTGATTGTTTAGGATTAGATTTTGGTTTTAGAATAAGTTGATTTGGTATTTTCCTAATAAAAAGCTTGGTTTCTTTTATTTATTTATTTATTTATTTTTCTGGTCAAATTTTTAATTCCATGCAACAACTTGTGACGTTGATGTATGATTTGTCATCCTCAAGTTTCACAAGAATGTAAGGGTTTATTGTATAGTTTATACTATCCTGAGCCCTGTGCAAAATGAATTTTTTTTTCAATAAAAATTAACCAACACATTTTTATTTTTAATTTCTTAATTAAAATCCGTTAACACACACTTATTTTCTACAAGAACGACGTGGCTTTGAATTCCTCATTGCACCAGAGAATATGTCGGCGTAGCCCACAACTATCAAGCCAAAATTAATTTTTCTTTAAATTTTTTCCTTATTGATTATTTTTTTTGTTATTTATTCATTTATTTATTTGTATATACTTATTATATTTTTGGGGAAAAATAAATACTATTAAAGTTATAAATTAATTTACAAAATGAACTCTAGGTAACCGTATTTATACTGATGTATTAGGGGTGCAGTGGAATTAAATTTCTACCCTTCCCTAATCATAATTAAACTCCCGAACTCAAATCTTTTTCAATAAACCAGTTTTGCAAATCAAAAGGGTTTCCAATTTTAACCAGAATTAAAATTGGTGGCGGCTCCATTTTTAAATTTATTTCTTTTTAGAAATAAAATTTTTTGTTGTCATTTTGTTATGGCGCCCTCCGGGTACATAGTAACAATGACTATGGAAGGGCACATTAGGAAGAGAAAAAAGAAAAAATAACATCATTTCACTCTCTTTGTAGTGTCTCTCTCACATACACAAAAGCTTCCATTCTCTCTCTTTGACATGTTTCTCTCTTTAGTTCTTCATCGTTTATAGGATGAAGAAGAAGAAAAAGAAGAAGAATCAAGATCTGTGGGTAACACACAAAACTAATCATTGCACATGAAGACTTAGCTCATTTCATTTGATATTTCATGTGTTTGTGGTTTATGTCCCAAGACATGAGTGTTTAATTTTCTGTTCAGTTTTTTCAGCAACAAAATAAATTGAGAATGACTATGCTAGAAGCTGAGATTTGCTATTATTGTTGAAAATTAGAATTAAAAAATTATAAACGTGTATTACAAAAAATGGTAAATTGGTGTGTAAAAAATTATAAACCAGTAGGTAAAAAGTTATAAACCAGTAACAAAAAGTTGTAAACTAATTGAGGACACATACTAAACAAGTTCAAGATTAAATGTGAAACCATATGCAAAAAAGTTGTAAATCAATATGTAAAAAGTTGTAAATCAATATATAAAAAGTTGTAAACTAGTTTAATAATATATTTACAAAAATCATTGATGAAATTAAAACATTGACATGTCTCTTTGTTCTATTAGCATGTTATCTCATTAGGTGCCTTTTCCATTCATCACACTCTTTATCATATCTTATTTTTCTTTAAAAAATATTTAATAATTACACTTAGTTATTTTAAGATAACTTATGCTGTATTTTATTTTGTTCTTATTTGAAAATTATATTCAAATTTTTATTTTATACACAATTCTTATATTGATATCAGATTTATTTTTATTGTTTTATGTTTTTATGCCATTTTTACTATAATTAATAAAATTAAAAATAAGTACAATTTTATTAAAAGAACATGATGAAAAAAAGAACTTTAAAGATTAGCAACTGAAAATTACAGACAAATTTTGTTTAGTATTAATTGTAAATTGATCGGTTTACACCATTTTTCATACTGGTTTATAACTTTTTGTCCACTAGTTTATAACATTTTATATATTGGTTTACAACTTTTCTGTATATGTTAAGGAAAATGTGTTCAAAGAAAAAGTTACATTTAAGTTGGCTACAAAAATTTATTGGGGGAAAATCTTTTAAAGCATGATTGAAAAATCATCTTAATGTCCTATTAAACAAATTTCAATTTTAAAAATTATAGTTTTGGTATAATAACAATAACGCTTGGAATAAAAGAATCCATTAATCTTACATTAGTTTATGAGATATGCAATGTTTATCTTGAAAAGATGCATGTGGTTGTAAACCAATACAGAAAAGTTGCAAACGAGTATATAAAAAGTTGTAAACCATTAGGTAAAAAGTTATAAACCAGTACATAAAAAATTGTAAACCAATTGAGGACACATACTAAACAGGTGTGAAACCATATGTAGAAAAGTTGTAAATCAGTACACAAAAAATTGTAAGCTAATTGAGAACACACATATTAAACAGATTCAGGATTAAATATAAAACCATATACAAAAAAGTTGTAAATCAATATAAAAAGTTGTAAACTAGCACACAAAAAATTGTAAACCGATTTACAATTAATTCTAAATAAAGTTGTCTATAATTTACGGTTGCTAATGTTTGAAGTTCTTTTTTCCACCACGTTCTTTTGATAAAAGTACATTTATTTTTAATTTTATTAATTATAGTAAAAATAACACAAAAAACATAAAACAATAAAAATAAATCTAATATCAATATGAGAATTACATATAAATAAAAAATGTAAATATATATAAATAACAAAAATTTAAATATAATTTTCAAATAAGAACAAATTAAAATGCAGCATGTGTTATCTTGAATAACTAAGGGTAATTACTAAATATTTTTTTAAAGAAAAATATGACAATAAAAAGTGTGATGAATGGAGAAGGCACGTGATGGAATAACATACTAGTAGAACAAAAGGACATGTCATTGTTTTAATGTCATGAATGACTTTTGTAAGTACATGATTAAACTAGTTTATAACTTTTTACATATTGATTTACAACTTTTCCCTACTGCACTAAGGTGATTATAGCTATGGGTTTTGCCTCTATCCACTTTGTAAATAGTCCACAGCCACAATTAGTAGCTTAAGCTAACCCGAGGCCATGGAGAATGGCCCAAGGAGGTTAATGCCCTATTTGTTTAAAAGCCAAGTTGGCCCTCATTGCTACCATCTCTTGTGGAGGAGCCAAGTGAATATGTGCATGTTGTTGGTATTAGGGCATTTTTTTCACAAACTTGGACCAATCTCGGTGCATGGTCGGCCAATAACATCCTGCTCTAAGGGCTTTAAACGCTACTGTTCTTTTTCCTAGGTGATTGCCACCAACCCCTTATGTATCTTTTTTAGCATATACTGTGCCTGCTGTAGGTCCACACACTTGAGCAGAGTTTGGGAAAAGCTCTTTCTACATCAGGCTTCATTCACTATTATGTACAATGGGGCCTTTTCTTTTCTGAGCTTTTGTCCTCTGTTGGGTTCTTCGGAGAGTATGCTATATTCGAGGAAATCAATGAGCTCTTTCACCCATCCCGAACTTGATTCAACTACTCCGATGTCAACCTTCTTATCAGAGCATATCGACGGTGTTCTTAATGTTTCCTAAATTAGGTTTTGGTTGTTCTTTCTAGGCTTGGTACTGGCGAGTGTGCATAGGAAGTCAGCCCGGATGTTCTGTTCTTGGGGGATGTGTTTTACTTTCA
This sequence comes from Dalbergia cultrata, assembly GCA_031216105.1. Taxonomy (NCBI): domain Eukaryota; kingdom Viridiplantae; phylum Streptophyta; class Magnoliopsida; order Fabales; family Fabaceae; genus Dalbergia; species Dalbergia cultrata. The sequence goes on along the minus strand of CM062344.1, from coordinate 393,044 downwards.
CGATCTTGATCTGCTCCATCTTCTTTCTAGTTTTTTTCCAAGTACTTTCTGAGCTTGGGCTCTTGGGCTGTGTACTCTTCCGAGATGTGGGAGGCAATGATTTGGAAGTTAGTACACACCTTGAGTTTTTGTATCCCTAAGTTTTTTGCGAGCTCTAGCCTAGTGTGGATGGCTTTATACTCGGCCTAATTTTTTAAGGTGGGGAAGTTGAAGTTTACCGATATCTCTTTGCACCTCCCGGCTGCTCTCCAAGATTACCCTTGCTCTGCTTCCTTGGGTATTCAAGGATCCATCTATGTATAACTTCCATTTTGCTTCTATTTTACTTTGCTCTTCAGGTGCCCTTTCCTAAGTGAAATCTGCCAATGCTTGGGCTTTGATGGCAGTCCGAGACTCAAACCTGATGTCAAACTCAATTAATTCTACTGACCATACAATCATTGGGCTTACAAGGTCTGGTTTTTGAAGGATTTGCCTTCTCTGGAGGTTGGTCCAGACTAGAAGTGGCTGGGCCTGGAAGTACTGCCTTAGGTGCCTTACTGTTAAGACCAATACGAAAGCTACTTTTTCAAGCTTCTAGTACCGAAGCTCAAATTCATGTAAGTACATGATCTAGACCTCCCTTGTCCTCGATTTGGTCAACATAAGGGGGAAGCCCAATAGCTTTTTACCACCATCAAAGCTCATTTGCATTTCTTTCTTCAGTAATTCAAAGAGTGACAACGACTTTTGCAACAACATCAAAAAGAAACCTTAACACTGAAGCCAACCTTCCAGCAAGCCTTTGCATCTCCTTTACATTTGCTAGTTTTTCATTGCCAAAATCGCCTTGTATTTTTCTGGGTTAGCTTTGATGCTTTGGTAGGTCAACATGAACCATAAGAACTTTTTAGCTTCCATAGCGAATGCACACTTCTCCAAGTTCAATCTCATCTGGTATTTCATTAGACATGCAAAATTTTCTTCAAGGTTGGAAACAAGGGTTTGCTCCTCAATAGCTTTTACTAGCATGTCATTTCTGTATACCTTCATCATCTTTTCGAGATGGCTGTCAAAGATTCGATTCATTAATTATTAATAGGTAAACTGCACATTCTTCAAACCCAAAGGCATAACCTTGTAGTAGAAGTTGCCCATCAGGAAATGCTGACTTTTCCTTGTCTTCCAGGTTCATCGAGATCTGGTTGTATCTCGAATATGCGTCTATGAACGAGAAATACCAAAAATCGAAGGCCGAGTTGACAAGCAGGTCTATGTTTGGTAGCGGGTAAGGGTCATTTGGGGAAGTTTGTTGAGGTTGGTATAATCTACACACATTCTCAACTTTTCATTGGCCTTTGGAACCAACACTACACTTAACAACCACGTTGAATACTAAACTTCTCTTATAAGTCTTACCTTAAGCAGGTCGGATACTTGTCTCATCACATCCTCACATTTTCTGAGCCCCATCTTCATTCTCTTTTTGATAGACTAGTTTAGCCCCAGAGTAAATCAAAGATGTGATTCATAGTTTCCGACCTGATCCCGGGCATGTCAGCTGCCGTCTATGTGAACAAGTTGCTTCTTTTTTTCAGTAGTTCTGATAGCTTCAAGTTTAGGCTTAGTGGGAGCTCCTTGTTTATCTTGGTGGTTTGGCTTTCTTTATGTCTGACCTGGACAGTTTCCAATTCGCCTTTGGGCTTGGGTTGGTCTTGTAACATCCTAAAACTTATTTAAAAGTTAATTTGAACTTTATTAGTGAGAATTTCAAAAATTTTACAGACTTAACAATGATGAGGTCGACCCAATGGACTTGTTAAAAAAAGGGGGTCGAGAGTGAATAGTGATTTTCGGGTCGTAGGTGAATAGTAACTATGGAACTGGGACTAAGGATGACCTAGGGCCATAGGAAACTAAACTCGGGACTGAGATAAAGTGTTAGGATCAAGGCCCACATAGAGCATTAGGCCTGGGACCTACGTAAAATATTTTAAGTTTCTTTGGTACGGTGTTTTAACAGTTCGATAAACTTTTGATGTGCGGTTTTTAACACCGTAAAACTTACTTAGTGGCCAAGTAACATATACTAATCACACCTTGCCAAGTAGATGTCATTGACTAAAACTTGGAAAGCAAGTTTTAATCTTGGCTTTTCATTTATAATATGTTATCTGGAGGCCAATATTTCACCCATTCAGTGAAATTTTGGTGTGCGATTTTAATACCGAAAAAGCTACTTGCACACCAAGTTGAAGTGAGCCACTTATCTTGAACCAAGTGGGTGACCATGATTCATTCTTTGGCCAAGAAATCAATCCTAGCAATTCATATAATTTCTTTTCAAAAAGAAAGAAAGAAATCTAACCATTACCTACATAATTACTAAACTTAGACTAGGATAAGTATAAGCCACCAACCTGATCACCCCACCATCATCATTTTTGGCCAACAAGCTCCTAAGACAACCCTCCATTTTTGTTTTCTCTCAAAGCTTCAATCTTGCTTCAAAATCTTTAAAACCCTACCTTGCAGTCACTAAAATACTAAGATCCCTTCACAAAACTTATTCTACTCATCACAATCTACAAAACCAACCAATTGAAATTTTGAATCACCTTTATTCTCCACCTTGAGATATCATACCCCCACTGTTTAAGAAGTGTTTCAATCTATTTGAAAGGCCTTAAAGTAAGGAAAAATAATTTTGGAAGATCCTTTGGAGTTAAAAGCTCTAAAGCTCCAAAAATAGGGGTTTTGTACCTTTTTTTGTTAAAATTCTATTTTTAGAGATTTTTCATTATTTGAATTTGATATTATTTCTATTGTATGGTTACACATAGATATAGATGTGTGTGCATTGCTGGAGTACTTTGATGTTGTTAGATAACTATTTTTGTCAAAATAAGCTCCAAACTAGGTTGCTGGAATTTCAGACTTCTCATAGGCAGAAGCTAGTTCTGATTTTTTTTTTCTAGTATTTGTAGGATTCTGTTTGAGCTAAAAAATTTATATGATGAAGTTAGAATCCCAAGGCAACTACTGATTTTTCTTGAGTCATTTTGAAGACTTTTACTATTTTCTAAAAATCCAAAATTGAGATAGTTAGGGTTATGGTTTGCATAGTCAAATTTGAAACTATAAATTTGTCTAATTTTGTTACTATATGTGACAAAAGAGAATATATGAACTTCAATTTTGCATGTTCTAACATATGGGCAAAACAGAAACAAGACTTATGTTGATTGAAGGGAAGGCAAAAAGAGGAACTTTCCTAGAGATATTATGAGTCAATAGACATATCGGTTAGGAATATAATTGTGCGAGATTCAGAAATGGAAAAAATGAAGTCTGATGATCACGTATAGGACTGAGTTCAGTCCTGATAGGTAGTCTATTACTCATGTGTGGTGTTATCCATTGATACAATTTGGTATGAACTAAGTCTTCCCTATGTCAATGTAAAGAGAAAATGCATAGTATTGAGTTATATGGTCCCAAGTAAAACCAAAGATCTCCTTTGATATGTTAAGGGCACGTGTAGTGGGAAAGATGTATATGAGATCCCATTCGACATATTAAAGGCATGTGAAGATAATATCATTGCCAAAGTAAAGAAAATTACTGCATTTAGCTTATGCATACTCATATCATATTTAATTATTTGTTTAGGATTATTTATTATGTGCTTGAGCATTATGATTCATGTTAATTAAGTGTCTTGAATACCAAAAAAAACTCATTTCGGAAGGATGATGTTGAACTTTATAAATGAATCTTTGTAATGTAATGCATGATCACATTATTTTTCTAATAAACTAAAGTGGTTAGGACAATAACGATCACATTTATAATTATATATTTAGGGATACCCTATTAAAAATTTTATAATTCTCGCTGTAATATTTGTGTGTTTTCGTGTTGTCTCCAGATTACTCAAGAGTACAATGAAGCTGTATTCATGGAAGTTCATGTTTTGTAATAGCTTAATGGTTGAAGCCTAATATTAGCTTTTATTTGAATATGCTTATGTTTGCAATATTTTATAATACAGATGTACAATAAAGCTCTTAGAAGAGTTTCCTCTTATATTTAACTTTATATTAAATAAATACTTTGTCTTTTTCTTAATATATATTTTAATAGAATTACGAACTAGTTACTGATTGACTCGCTCTATTACAATAGAGACTTAAGCAAGGTCTGCTAATTTATAAGTAATAACTCTCGAGTATGATGTTATGGCTTAAGAATGATGTTATACTTGGGAGGGTATTACAAGTCTGGGCAGTTCTGATTTCTCATGCCGAGGTCAACCGTTGATACATCTTTTCCCTTTTTCTGTTTCCTAATTTCTAGGCTGGCATTGTTGCAGTTCCTGGCTATCACTTGGTTTCCCCTTATTGTGATGACTTCTTCGTCGTTGTATAGTTTCATAACAAAGAGCCCGGAATGGACAACTGCTCCCATTTTGTTGAGAGTAGGTCTTCCAATAATGTAATTATAGACTGAGGGGCACGGGACGACTAAGAAATCCACCGCCATCATCCTAGCCACTGGGGTGGCTCCCACCATTATGTACAGGGTTTTGCATCTATCTTGCATTACCATACCCTCGTTAAATCCTACTAGGTCTTCTGGGTAGGCACTCAAATCGTTACTCCTGAATTCGAGCTTGTCAAACGCATCACGGGACATGATGTTAGCGGAACCATAGTTTTAAAACCCGGCTCGGACCGGCCGGTTCGACTAGAAAACCGGTGAACCGGTCATAAAATAGTCTAAGCCACTGTTTGGATCGATTTCGCATCAAAACCCATGCGACCCGGTTTGACTCGGCCGGTTGAACCGGACTGGGTCGACTCGATTTTTTTTTTTTTGCTTTTTTGCCTTTTTTTTTTCTTTTTTAGGCTAAATGATATCTTTTTCTAAACCTTAAAAAATAATATTCTAATTTGACTTTTAGAAAAATACAATAAATTTGTTTATATTGTCACGACTTGTGAGTTTGTGATGTAAACTTTTGTGAGTTTATTTGTGCAATTATATTTTGAATTTGTTAATTGTGATTTGTAATTGTGAAATGAAAACAATATTTATGAATTTATATTATTTAATTATGTTTTTTTTTTATATTTGGAGCCCTTAAAAGGTGTCAAATTGTTAATTAGTTATTTTATTATATTTTATTTAAATTTTTATATAGTTTTATATTTTTTTATATAAATCCGGTTCAACTGGTTCGACCAGTGACCCACCGGTTGAACCAGTAACCCGGTATCTCGATCGAGTTGATCACTGGTCCGAGTTTTAAAACTATGGGCAGAACTCCTATTGTCCACTAATATTCTTTTCACCTTGGTGTTTGCGTTGATTGCGAAAATGACCATGAGGTCTTCATGGCCTTGGCCCACCTTTGGGTTATCTTCGTCAGAAAAGATAATGGTTAGTCATGGCTTTCTCTACTGTTAGATAGCCTGTGGTACTCTTTCTATTCTCAAGACTTCTTTGAGGGCTCTTTTTCTTGAGGAGCAGGATATCTTGTCCTCGACAAAGCCTCTAGTAATAGTCTGGATGACCCGTGTTACTAGTTCATTTCTTCTATTTTCTTTTTCATTCCTTTTTCTTCCTGGTTCACCCTGATTCTTTTCTCTATGATTTTGCCTTATTTGACCTTCTTCCAAGGAGTGTACTCTTCTTTTTTTTAGACTTCATTGGGTGGCTATGAATTTTGCTAGCCGACCAGCTCAATGAGTACTTCATTCGTTTCTCAGAGGTTGTAGCAGTATTTTATTTTTTGGCCATAGCTGTTGTTGTATTCAAAGTAGACTGATTTGTTTGTTGTTGGCTTGTTCCTGATTAGGTTAGGCTTTGGTAGCCTCTCCGCATAATGGATTTCTATGAATACTTCCACTAATGAGATCCTCAAGGGGGCATATTCAGGGAATTGCCCTCCCAAAGGAGCTCAATCCTCCAGTCTCCCTTTTTTTTTTTTTTTTTTCCATTTCGAGCTGTTTCTTTGGTGGTTAGCTTGACCTGAGGTCACCTTCAGGGTGTCCTTCAAGTTTATATACTTCTCTACTCATAATTGGAGCTCTTCCATGGTCATTGGCTCCCTTTTCACCGACGACCTCTAGAAGCCTCCTAGTTGGAGCCTGACAATATGGGTTACTAAAGTAGTTTACAAGTTCAGGTTTTGGATATGTAAGGCCTTCTGGCTGAACCATTTGAGGTATTCCCTCAGCAACTCATTTTGTTATTGCTAGAAACCTAGAAGCCTGGTAGTCGACTTGGCCTTAGTCTTGCTTGTGGTGAATTGCGCTAAGAATCTGTTACTTAGGTTGGAAAAGTTTTGAATAGTTCCACTAAGAAGGAGTTTGAACTACTGGAAAGTAGATTTTTACAACGTGATCAGGAAAGTGCAACAATGGATGGGATCAGAGGCTCCATTAAGGAGCATCCATGCTTTGAAAATGCCCAGGTGTTCTTGAGGATCCAAGCTCTAGTCATATTGATGCATGTTGGTTGGGGCCTTAAAGGTGTTGAGGATGACATATCTCATTATGTGGTTAGCGAAAAGTGTTTCATACTCTTTAAATGAGGCCGGGCTAGTAAGCATGTACTCGAATCCTCCTGCCTCCTTTTTTTGGGTCAGCTCTGTATGAGTCTGAGTCACCTGTGTAGTATGTCTGTTGGGGGCTAGGTTGGTTTGGTTCTCCAACCTTGCGGGGATCGACCTCAGGGTTGTGTTAACATGCTCTTCGTTTCTAGCTTGACTTTGCTTTTCCTCCAAGCTTCTCAAGCTTTCTTTGTAATACCTTAGGTACATGTGTCCCTAGATAAATCCGAGACCGTCATAGGGTTCCCTAGGACCCACTTATACTGTTGGAATGTCCCACTTGTTTTATAACTTAAAATATAAGGAAAAACAACTCTAGAAAGCACTATAGTGCTCTGGTTAGGAATAGTAAAGTGCTGCAGGTAGAAAATTTTATGCACTTAGGTGAGCGTTACAACAGTAAAAAATAAGATAAAATTCCTATTTTCAAGGTTCAAACCAAAAGCACACCCCAAATGCCCTCTAAACACTAAGAACTTCACTCTCCACCTCTGTTTCACCTACTAACTTTATTCCTTTTTAATTTCTCTCAAATCTAACTTGAATATATCATTCTCCAAGCTTAAGGTATGTTTAACTTATGGTTTTTGCTTCATTTTCTCCCAATTTCTCATGTTTTTAAGGTGTTCTCAATGGTTTCCATGTTATGATATTCCTTCACCATAGATAAGGTGAAGTTGGAGTATTTATAGATTGATTTAGGATTCTATTGGTTCAAGATAATGGTGCCATTCATACTTCTCAGAGTTCTGCTGGTGTTGTTTCTGTATATTCCACCACTCCAAGTGAGTGGGTTCACATCTATAATTTCTATGTTACTCATTATAGCTATTTTCACCAAAATATGAAATAGTACATGATTTAGAGTTTATTTGAAGAACAATTGAGATTTTTGTTGAATTGTGAAAATATGGTTTTAGAATAGCATAAACTATGTATTTTTGAAAACTCATGGGACCATTGTTGCTAAAATGAGTTTCTCAAAAGAGTGGGACTGTGAATATGATTGTTTAGAGCTGTTTTAATGATTAAATGATTTCCAGTATAGTATGTTTTATATGACAGAGCTTTTAAACCTTAGAGTAGAACCCTTTTTCAGAAATTAGAGGAAAGATTTAGTTTTCTTGTTGAATTGGACAATAGTTATAGAGTAATAACCTCCGTGTTAACGATAGTTAATCCATTAACCTTGATACCAAGTAGCTAAAGGCTAGAGAAAACATAGAAAACAGATATCAGAGATTATTGTTATGCCAGGGTTTCCAGACAAAACCACAAATTTATTTTTTTTGTCCTATAATGGGTATAATTAGAGATTTCTATTTCTCTATTTGGATATTGTAGAGTTGATTTATGAAATAGTATTTTTTGTATATATATATATATATGGAAATGTGAAACGTTTAAGCATTATTGATAATATTAAAATTCTATGCACGGTTTCCTTGGTGTCCTATGAATGGTGGAAGTAGGCCAGGCTGTCCATCAAGGGCCCGCAGCCTGGGCCGCACTAGGCCTGACTTGTTTATTAGATGAGCTAGGCGCTACAGGCTAAGGTTTTTTTTAAAGCTTATTTAACTAAATAGGCTAGGCTATAAGCCCTAGAAAAAGCCTACAAAGCTTAAAAGGCCAGCTTGTTTAATAATATTCTTAATATACAATATTATTATAATATTATATATATTTATATTATCATTACGATTTCCAATTTACACATTACAATAATTTAATTTAATATTTCAGTAAAAGAATTAAACATCTATTATGGATTTATGATAAATTCATAAATCATAATCGCAAACACTTCCTACAATTTTACCTCTCTCTATCTACTACCCTATTTTTTATTTTAATCTTTCACCTTTCGAAGTCTGTCAGTTTCACCTCAAACTCACTATAACGTTTGGGCCACTAAACTCTACCATTGTTCCTGTTCTGTGTTGGTGCACTTATGTCGCACTTCCTTCGCGATGCTACTACTACTGTTGCTACACTTTGCCGCCCCTGCTTCACAATGCTGCTTCGTCGCAGCACTTCTTTGTTCATCGCTATTCCACCGCCGCTCCTACATTGTGTTGCTCTATTGTGACATTAGTCGTTTATCATTGTTTTGCCGCCATTCCTTCACGGTGCTGCTCCGTCACAAGACTTCTTCATTCATCATTGCTCTATCGCGTTTCTACTCCATCTCATCGCTGCTGCTTTACGTCGCCATTGTAAATCTTTTTCCCCACACCGTTGCAACCCTTCCAGTCCAGGTAAAGCAGCTTTGTTCCTTTGAATTTAATCTGCAGCTTTGTTCCATTGAATTTAATCTTTCTTTTTTCGTTCCGTTAGATTTATTTGATTTACAATTACAACATGCCTACAGTTTTCCCTTTGTCCAATTCTTCAATTCTTAGTAATGGTTTGAACCGGTGCTAGAATGGCTTATGATTTTTTTTTACCTAAGTTTTGTATGATTTGAATGTGTGTTGATATCGGTCTCTTAGTTCCAATTTATGAAGAATTTTGTACTTTGCTAATTTGGAATTATGTTTAAAGTATTATGTAGAAATAGAATTACTAATTCAATTACTATAGTGATGATTTGGAATGTTACACGCTTTTGGAATATTGTTCATTTTTTTCCTTTGAAGTTTTGTTCATTTTATCTGGTTGAATGATATCTTTTTAATGATACTTATTAATTGTTTTTTTACCTTTTTAATCTTTTAGGATAAAATAATGTCTTCTCTCTTTGAGAATAATGAGACAATTGTTGTTGGTCCTATACCCATGAATATGGGTGAGACTAATCAACAAGTACCTAGAGACTCAACTCAACCAGAAGTTAATAGAATTGAAGGAGAGCAAAATTAAGAACAACAAGATCAAGATTGTGTCATAAAGAAAAAGACATAAAAAACTTCAGTTGTTTGGAATGACTTTGATAAAGTTGTAGTAGCTGATGGTGTGAAGAAAGCTATGTGTAAGTATTGCAAACATAAATTGTCTATTGGTAGGAGGGGGTTAAGCACAAGTCATCTGAGGAGACAAGCAAAAAATTGTCTTCAAACGCGATTAAAGTTGGCTACTAAAAAGAAGCAACCTATCATACCATTACAGCCTTCTAATGCAACTAATCTCTTCATAGTTCCTAGGGTAAGGTACTCTAATGAAAAGATAAGGGAAGTCATTGCCACTGCTATTATGGTACATGAACACCCCTTCAACATTGTTGAAGATGAAGTTTGAATGTGGGCATTTCAATATGCAAATTCAAATTTTTAGAAAGTGGGTTGCAAAACTATAAGAAATGATTGTTTGGCATTATATGAGTCTGAGAAGAAAATATTGAAGGCAATGTTGGATAGTGTGAGCAAGATTAGTTTAATTACGGATATGTGGAGATCAAGCCACCAAGTTGTTGAGTACATGGTCATCACTGGACATTTTATTGATGCGGGATGCAAATTTCAAAAGTGAGTTTTGAATTTTGTGAAGATTCCTGCTCCAAGGCACGGGGTTGATGTGGTTGATGCAATCTTTAAGCATCGAAAATAAAGTATTTTCAGTATCTGTTGATAATGCTTCTTATAATGACTCGTGCTTGAGGAATCTAAAGGATAACTTGTTACTAAGCATAAAGTTAGTCCTTGATGGAGCCTTGTTTTATGTTAGATGTTGTGCACATATCTTGAATTTACTTGTGCAAGATAGTCTGAATTGAATTAAGGGGTTACTCACAATATTCGAGAAAGTGTTAAGTATATCAACCATAATGATTCTAGATTGAAGGTATTTTATGATATTGTTGAACAAAAGCATCTGAAAGATATTCAATAGTCATAAAATGAATGTCTCAATGGCCATTTTTAGATATTGAAATGATATTTTTTTTATTATGATATATATAGTGAAGTTTTGACAGTTTGTTTATTATTATTATTACAAATATAGCTGAAGTTGCCTCAACTAATGGGCTTTGGATAAGACATACCTAATTGGAAGCTTATATGAACCAAGTTAGGAGACGTGGCTTGGTGGACTTGTGTCTTCACAATGTCCATGATAGTGAGTCGCGAACCCTACTTGAAAGCCAAGGAGGTGGGAGAATGAGACAAAATGCAGAGAACAAATTAACCTCTACATTTCTACTTTTCTGGTATTGTAGCTTTCAAGCATAAGTAATCCTTTATTTTCCACGATGAAATGTGGCAATTATAATAGCAGAGGGTTATCTTCCAATTTTCCCTCCATTTTTCTCTTAACTAAGTTATTTATCCACACAAAAATAATTGGTTAACACACAAGAATTTGATACTACATCACCATTGTTAATGAACTGTCCTTTCTTATAGTTTATCATATTATAAAAATATTAAAAATAAAAAACAAAAAATTATATTCTAAAATAATAACGCTTGTATATATATATATATATACATACATCTCTTATCTCTGAAAAATAATTAAATTTTGGTTTTAAATTTTTGATTTTTTTTTTGGTTTGATTTTAGCCTAAATATTTATAAAACTGTTTGTTTGTAGTATTTGTTATATATGATTGTTGGCTATTATATAAGTCTATTAGTTAGTTAAGCATTTAACAATTAACACAACCAAATAATTTTTAAAAATATTTGGACAGTAACCAATATTTTTTTATTTTTTCAGAAATTAAAATCAAATTCATTTATTTTCTAAAGACTAAAACATATATAAATCTAATACTAAGTTCATAATCAAATATTAATTATTAAAAATTACATTTTCTTCTTAAACATAGAAACTATGAAAAATCCATAGTTTAATTAAAAAGGTTTAGATACTCTAGACATCTTTAGAGTTTTATACAATTTTAAATTACGTTTCTATAATTTAAAATTTTTTAATTAGGTCCCCAACTGTAGTTTAATAATTTCTAATCAAGTCCTTGTAATTTTAAAGAAATTTTAATCGAATCCTTATATTGTGCAAATATTTTTAATCAAGTCCTTAAAAGTTATGTATGTTTAGGGACTTGATTGATTTTTTTTACATAGTATAAGGATTTCATTGAAAACTTTTGTACCACATATGGATTTGATTCAAAAGTTTTAAACTATAGAAAGTTGATTAAAAATTTTTAAATTTTAAAGACCCAATTGAAAACTGAATAATATTACATGGACATTTAGAGCAATTAAACCTAGTTAAAATTATGAAATCATTTCTCTACAGGTGTTTGAAAACCTTTAGTGATATAAAATTGAATTGAATTCCATTAGAAATTGAATTAATTTTTTCGTTTGGAATGAGTTAGTAAATTAAATAATTGAATTCAATTTCTTGATTTAGAATATGCCTAAAAATGAATTAATTTCATTATTTTTACTATTTTGTCCTTCATTAATCGGTTAGGAATAAAACATTATATTCAAATAAGGTTATTTTAGTATTTTTATTTGTTAGAATTCAATTCTTATACCAAATCAGACCCATTTGAGTCTAATTTCAATTTCGTGATTTTAATATATTTTAATTCTCATTATATTTCAATTTTTGTCTTATGTTATTTCCAAATCTGGGGAAAAAAATTTAAGAGTTTAATTTTGATACACTGACAATGTAAAATTTTTTTACACTATCATCCAATTAAATCTCTCCTTCTGCATGACTTTTCAAGTAATGAAAAGTGAAAAATAACTACATTTACTTATGTGTCATTACATGATTAGATGACTGTGTAAAACTTTTTTACATTAACAATATATTCCAATTAAATCCAGAATTTAATTTCTTTAGAAGACTGAATTATGGGTTTTCCAAATAACTATAAGATATTTTTCTTAGAGTAGCCGAAGCCAAATTTAATCTGAACCAACAAAAAATTAACTCTAATACAACCTATTAATGTGAATAACACGGGCAAATAAGAAAGAACAGCATGATTTTATTGATTAGGCATATGTTTATGTCATGCATGACAATTTACAGATAAATAGCGGGATTCCGGAAATGATGGGGTCTATCACTCTTTGTCGTATCCATCCAACCAAAAACTGGAAAAAAAAAAGAAAAAGAAAAAAGGAATAGAAAGTTATTACAATTTATAATTGTGTCAGAAAATTGTGGAAAAAAAAAAACCAAGAAGAAAACTGAAATCGGTTTGCGTAACAAGGAATTGTTTTCAATGCAATAATAAAATACAATATTTTTTTCTCTCATTTCCTGCAACATCCACTCCTTAATCTCCCTCTATCCCATTCTATTCATCAATCACCACACATCCACTATTCTCAACCTTTCATTCCAGATCTCTCTCTATTCTTCTTCTTTTCTCTGACCCGTTTGGCCGATGGTTACTTTTGGATCTATATCAACTTGATCTCTTCTTGGTTTTAATCCTGTAAGAAAACATTTAAATCTCAAGGTATTTAATGGGTTAATCGTTTTTTATTATTATTTTTCAAGATTGTATTGTCTGATTTGCTTAGTTTACAACGGATTGCATTGCAGATTTTCATTTCCACCCCTTGAGAGTTGAGACCCAGAAGCACAACGGTCGTGAACATCAAGGTAACCGTAACTTGTCATACTGTGTTCTGTGTCATACCATATAGTTTGATTTTTCATAAAGAATTTTTTTTTTATCTGAGTGATATGTCCCCCAGTGTTGTAGTTTTTCTTTTTTCTGTATTTATAAATCACTTATGAGTTTGATATTCATCTTATCTTATGTTTCCCGTCCTATGTTGGCTAAATATTCAGTTTTGATTGCACATCATGTCTTGGTAATTCCTCAAAGAGCTTCTTGCTCAGATTTCAATGGATGTCAGGTTTATATGAAAGTCTATAGGTTCGATTTTCAATTCTTCACCTAGCGCTGTGTTGAAAAATGGAAGCAATGGGGTGTGCCAATTGCTAATTTTCTTTGCTTGCTACTTAGAACAAAGTTGGTCTATAATGTGAACAAGAGCATGTGTGCAAAATTTGTGGATGTTATGTATTTCCTTAGTCACTTTTTTCAAAATATATTTAATACTTAGGTTCCCAGTTCAGGGATTTTATGTTGGACTCGGAGGGATCCCAAACCTTAGCTGCTTCTATTTGTGACTTGTTGTCGTTGATATCAGTTTGTATTACTTAAACTTGTGGCTGTTTGAATGTCAGCATTTACTTGCAAGGATTGTCAGCATTCATGTGATGCGAGAACCTGTATGATAGATTGTATGGCAGTGAAGATATACACAGTCAACATTTCACATTGATATTGCTTCTAAAGAGTTTCTTTTCACTTATTGTTACTTTTTATACTTTGAATTTGATGTTATGTTCAACTTTTTTCTTGTCCTTGTAGATATTTATTGGCAGCTGCAACAAAGAATCCTAAAGCTACATAAGTTGAGTTAGGCAAGCGCATACCCTAGGATAATGTTGGGGGGCAACAATGGCAATCCTGTGCTTCCTGTTTTCCTGGACGAGAATCAATTCCGTTATCAAACACATGCAGCAAATCAATTGCAGTTGTTTGGAAATTGTGAGTTCTCTTCCTTTTGTTTAACTTATTCTTTTAATTGAGCAAGTGTGTCTGGTTCACTGCTTTTAAAGTTACTTGCTGTCAATTTCTTTTCCTGGATTTTTTGTCAAGTTCCACTTTCCATATTTTACTTTCTAGTTTCATCAATTCTGTCACCCTTTTGTCCCTTTTGCCACTTGCATCATGATGTTATTTACTCTCCTTTGTTGAATGAGGGCTGACGAGTGCAATATTATGGGTTCTGAACTTGTGTTGTTTATTGTATGCATACATGTTTTGCTTATGTGCATTGCAAGTATGTGTATCTTATGTTGCAGGACATGGTCAATACTGATTCCTGCAGCTGCTTCTCTTGGGTCAATTATCATATATGTTGATGTTGAGACATAAGAATGGTGATTGCCCTTGACATGGCATTTGCATGTGCTGAAATACTTGTAACAAGAGGCCCTTTTCATTACTTATATCATGTACCATGTCTGATCTACAAATGATAACACCGATGCTTGTTTATATTTGCTGTTTGTGGCTTTGATATTCTTATTTTGTGTTCTAGAAATTGTTACTTATTTGTTTCAAATTATCATTTTTATGCAGTTCCTTAAATAGCTGTTTATTTATTTTTATAAAAGAAGAACTTTGTTAATAAGGAGAGAAGAAGAATACAAATAGATGGGAGGACAAGAAATCCTCCTTCCATAAACAATAGCTAACAGAAGAAAAAACCATCAATGAAGCAAAACTTTCAAATCTTTCAACATATTAGAGAGAGAAATCTCTCTAACAAAAATACTATGTTTGGCACCAAATAGAAGCCAAATGACTAATCTTATCCCACAAGACTAACTTGTTCAAAAATCTCTTGTTGAACATGTGAGAATTATGCTCCAACCAAATAAATCAAACAATGGCGTAGACTGCACACTACTACAAAGATTTGACAAGAGATCCTCCTTACAAAAACAAAACCTATGGAATGAAAAACCATTAATGAAGTAAAAGCTTTCAATCCCTTGACATATTTGAGAGAGAAATCCCTCCAAAAGATCATGTGCTTTGCACCAAATAGAAGTGAAATGTCTAATCTTATCTTTCAAGACATGCTCATCTGAAAATCTGTAGTTGAAGATGTGAAAATTATGCTCCCACCAACTACAGCAAACAATGAAATTGACTGCACACTACCACAAAGATTTAGCTTCCTTCTTATCAAAACCAGCAAAACTAGTCAATAAGAACTGATCCAGGGTTCTAGGGCCCACCCAACTATCACCAGAGATACCAAACAAAGTATTCCAAATAGCTGTTTAAATTAATTTATATTTCCTTTAATAGTTCTTGTATTCTGCAGTTTTACCTTATCACTGAGTGATGGGAGTGCAAAATTTCTTGCAGTACAAGCTGGATGTAGTGTGGATCCAGTTAATAACTTTGGAAATGATCATATCGACTCCATGATTCAGTCTAACAAACGAAGCAGGGAAATGGAAGATATCTCAAAGCAACAAATGCTCCAGATTTCATTAAATTACAATGTCTGTCAAGATGATGCTGATCGATCTGCAAGTATTCCAAATCCTAACCCTGTATCAACAGGATTGAGGCTTTCTTATGATGATGATGAGCGTAACTCTTCTGTCACTTCTGCCAGTGGAAGCATGGGTGCCACACCCTCAATCTTACTGTCTCTAGGTGACAATATCAGAACTGAGCTTGATAGGCAGCAAGAAGAGTTGGACCAGTATATTAAACTTCAGGTAACATATCGCTATAGCTTTCTATTCACCTTTTGGAGGTGTTGGATGTGGGCCATCAGGGTCCAAATGATTAAATATTTCTGTTCTTCAAAAAGGTGAAATGCATGATTATTTCTTTTCATGATAGATGCTTTTAGGCTTTTCTTTATTAATTTGCTGCTAGCATCACACATTTTGAAAATATATCATTCTGCTATCCTTTTGGATTGAATTTTCT